>JABVXW010000011.1:0-427687 GCA_013365375.1 Litomosoides brasiliensis | reverse complement strand
GCCAAATGAGCTCAAACTGTTTATTAAATGCTTTTCAACAGCAAATGTGATGCAACTCTCAAAATACATCACAAAGTGTATTTGGCATCAGTTCAACTGATGCATGCTAACCGCAATGATAACACTAGCGATAATGATAATGGAGCAATGACAGTTGGAATAAAGGAAACAAATGATAGCTTCATTTCTATGATATATTTAAACAAATTTTTCGAAATTTTAATAAAAAAGGCATCACATTAAGCATTACTGTAATACCTTAATTAGTCAAACGTTCAAATCTCACTTATTATTATCAGGAAAAAAGTGTAAAATTTCCACAGCCTTCATTTAATAAATTTGAGTATGTGTAAAGCTGTATAATTTTTGTTTGTTATAACAATTATTTTGTAATATTTCTTCATTATTTACCATAAACAAATTATTCTTACACTTAGATTGACTAGAAATTATTTAAATTAAATTGAACAAATAAATGAATGAATTTGATTCAGTGAATGATTTCCTTCTCATTTGCCAAATATTTGTCCCACAGCCTTTTTATTTTTCAGTTCCATTCTTATAGCAATGGCTGCAAATTAATAATAGTTATTACCGTAATTTTCATCTTACGTATGTCCTATGCGGCTATTACGTTACGGTTATTACTTTCGAAAAGTAGCAACTTAAATTAATTACAGCAAAAGTTAATTTGTGATTTGAGAAACCTTAATAGCTCCTTATCAAATCATACAACGCAAAATAAATACCCGCTATTGGTGTGCTTCCCGATTAACCTGTTCGGCTAAACGATTCGATGCTAGAATCATATTTTTTCTTCGCGGAAAAACCTTGTATGACAGAGAAAATGAAAAGAACCATCTTCTGAATAATTATTCAGTTGGCAAGAGATTCTGAAAACAAGTGAATCACTTAATCATCCTGAATTGTTGGTATTTCTTTCTAAACGAATAATCAATATCAATTAAGAAGTAACGAAATGAAGAATGAAGTCTTGCGAATGAAGCACAATTCTGAGATGTGCGAAACAAGCTTACTGATAGCATCAGCTGATTCTAACAGTATGCATGCTGTATTGATTAAATTTAACCCACAAAGTAGGCATATTAAAAAAAATTTGAAATGGAGTGCTGCCATCATATCATTGCTTCTGTTAACGGTGATAATATTAATTTAGGTCGTTTTAGTTTTATGAGATGCTCTTCTCGTCCTGTTACTCTCCAACAGAGGTCGACCTTTCTCACTCACTTCTTTCATGTTATGAGTATTTTCCCTACAATATCCAATTGAACACTCAGTACTGTTAAAATCGTTTTTTTGCTTTTCTCTTGCGTTGCAATAATATAATTATTCGCCTAGTAATTCTCAACCTTTGGAATTTTTTTTCTAAAAAAATTGATATTTAAAAGTGAAAATTGAGCATATGTCCTTCAATTTACATTGAATACGATGTGGGTTAAGCACATTCATTCTATCTAAGTTTATTCATCACGTAAATACTATAATTAAACCGATAGGTGAGGCTTAGTATACACATAAGAGAAATTGATGTGAGATCGTTTAAAAAAAATTGCGCAATAACAACAAATCGGAAAACATCAAGAAATAAATAAGAAACCATTTTTATTCTTTCTGTTTTAAATATCAAAATCTTATTATCGTTTTATATTTCAATTTCAACAAATGTACAGTTTAAATGAATTGATACAGTGTCCCATAATAGAAATGAATTAAAATAGGAAAAGATACAACGTGATTATAAATCGCATTAGCGGAGAAATATTTATTTGTTTTAGAAAATTGATCTGATATTCCTCTGTTCCACCTGTTTGAAATAGTTATTCCGATCATATGAAATCAGAAATAAGCGGCCCGAGATTTAAGAAAACTCGTTTGGATAATCTGTAATACATGACTGTCCTCTACTCTTAAATATTTACAATGGAATTGTCCTGAATTTGGAATTTCATTTTGATCGAGGATGGTTTCTTCTGCTAACACTTAAACGAACATTTCCAAATCGATCCTTCTTTTCCTCTGAACGATGGGATTCAGCAACAATAGAAATATCATCCACAGACATAACAATATGGATCATTTTTATTTTTATGATAACAGCACAGAGAAGTGATGGATGTTTCAGTGGGAATAAATGCAGGCGGAGAATTCAGAATTGCTTGCAACGTTTCGGTAAAAATGCTGCGAAAGTGTTCCTTTTAAATTGAAAATGAACACCGCCCACCAGACTGAGGATTGTCGTTGGCATTTCTGGCTACACCGCCAAAGAGAATTCGAAATGTCATCGCTTCATTAGCTGCCTGATTGGATCATTTTAGATAATAATAGATGCTAATAATGAGAACTCAGTGATGACAGTAAGATCTGTTCTGCCATTGCTATGAAAAATAAAATCACAAATTCCAAATCTTGCAGTGAATAGATTAGGTCGAAACTGTATTGTAGCATGAAAGTATCTGAACTGTGATAGCTATTATTGTGAAGTACGACGCGTTCATTCCGGAAATATTACACACCATCTGACGGATGGAGTAAAATCTCCGCACCGCAGCGACTAGTAAATTTCAGTTAAGAGTAGAAATCTGTTCAGCATCAAAAAAATTCCACTTAACGACTTCATTTCAAAGTGAAAATTAGAATATGTTCTCGTGAAGGAGTGTATTATTGATTGATCGATTAATTAACTAAAGTTATTTAGATATTTGGCTATGTGAGGTTGTTGAGAAGTCGTAACAATTTAATACTATTAATAATAATTAATAGTAATAATAATAATAGCAAGTAGTTATGAAGTTCTTTTTCTTGTTTTGCTTGAACTCATTTTGTAGTTAAGAAGAAAGGTAGAGTGAAGCCGCTTCCGAGCTATGCCTTTTCATCGAAAGCTTATTTATAAATACACTAAAATATCTTGGACTATGCCAATGAAATTAAAGTATTTGCTTCCTTGTATGGGCAAACTGGTAAATTTTCAGCTTGTGATGGAGAAACTTTAATTCAGAGGTTTTTCATTGAATATTTTATGCTCTTAACTCTTTTTAACTTACATGAGAAGAATAATAGCAGAAATTTTATTATTTTAATTTTCATTTCCGAAAGACTGAATTAACATCCGATCTTCATCGCTTAATGTTTAGTAATTAATTTCACAACTATATTGAAACGAGATTCTAAAAAATCCTGATTTAAAAGAAAAGCAACAGATAACGGAAATGGAGATGTGAAATGTAATTAATTAATAACTGAGACAAATATCATAAAATATAAAAGCGAAAAAGCTAGTGGTCAATTTATTTGTCTTGGAACAGGTTGCATCATTCAGTGAAGTCAGTTCGAATGTTTATTTCATCTAGCAAGTTATCGATGGTTTATCTCGGGTAATGTTTCGTAATGGTTCAACGACCGGTGTCCGTATCTGCAACACTTATTATTATCTTTTTAATCAATCCATAACACTTCAACAGTTTATCATCTGAAATAGCTGATGATATGTGCAACGAATTAGACTGAATTTTATCATTATTGATAAAAGAATGAAATTAATTTGAAACTACTCAAGACCGTACTACTACTGCTACTGCTTGTAATCCACTCGACAACTTCGTCAAACAACTAAGAACACGTGCGATTTCTGTAATTGATAATTAAGTTGCCTAAATTAAGGTGCATGAGAATGGCAGAAATTATGCAAACGCTGCTGATTTACGGCTATTTAAGTGCTTGTATATGTGACAGACGTGAAATTCTTGTTGTAAGCTAATTGTATTCGAAGTGCTAAAGACCCAACTAAAAGGCAATGAACGATTCGAATATGAAAAAGAGCAGTTTCGTCAAAATTTCTACGGTTGGATTTTTAATGGATAAGAAATATTGAGAGGAAACAATGAGAAGTGAAGTTGTGAAGAATTAATCATTTGGTGGGATTTCATCTATTTTTTTTATGAAGAGAATTTTCCTAAGAATTTTTCACCGTAAGGGAAAATGGAAGGAGAAAAATTCAGCAGAGGAACAGGTTTCAGAAAAGAAATTGATTTTTCGCTGCAGTATACGGCGTTCTCTCAATGCAATTCGGAAAACGGAAGCAATTCATTTTCAAAGTTATAAAATAATCAATACATTTCTTTCCAATTGATTCCTTTGTTATATATGTACATATCGATTTTTTAGTAAAACTAATTAAATGAGTGAATGATTAAGAGTATTTTACTAATTTGAATAATGCGAAGATGTATTAGTTGACTTAAACTATACGATTTGTTGCATCGCTGATAAAAACAATAGGCACTGATAAAAGATTAATAAAATGTCAGGATTTTGTGTGAAATGTAAATTACCCGCAAATAATTCACTCAATTAATGAAATATTAAAAAAATTCTCATTGAAAATGCAGAAAAGTGCCGTTGGAGTGTTTTGAGATGTTTGATCCACCGGGGGTGCTATCCAACTCACACGTTTGACTTGCTAAAAGATTCTCTTGATGATTCCAGAGAGATTTTGTATTCTCAAATATTTCAAGAGCTAACTTTGTTGCTTTGAAATCTCTTTGATTTAATGAGTCCAAAAAGAGGGAAGATTGTTTTCTAAACATGGCCAAAAAAGAAATTCTTAATCGAGTAAGATTTCGACTTTTTTGAAATCCCAAATAATTGAAATTTAAGTTGATTTTCCAGAATTCCACAGACAAAAGTGTGCGAAACTGACTTATACAGAAAACGGCACATTTGCCATGCTATCACTTTGAATTTCTTTGACAGAGCAATGGGTCAATGTAGTAACGTAGAAAAAATACTCCTTAGATGGAGAAGATTATGTAGGAAGTTTATGCTCTTTGCATGTGAAACTTCTGAAGTAAAATCGTTCTAGGAATGCTATTATATTTAAAGCTTCTTAAATCTTTGTGATAGCGGTAAGAAATACTACAATAACCAAAATACTTTGTGGTCTGTTAAATAAGTCCTAAGTTAGCAGATAAATGCAACTGTTATGGAATTAATAGAATTGAAAAAACTAAATTAATTAAAATACAGCAAATTCTATAAAAAATTCACGTCTTTAGGTCGTCGATTTTTGGGATCAAAGGTTGTTACGCTGATTTGCTCAGCCCACCGAATGTGGCGTCGTTGTGAATCAACAGGTTGTGGTATCCTTTCATCGCCTTCAGGTTGCAGTCGAATCACTGTTTCAACAGTATTTGAAAACAAAATCGTATCACGATCGAATAACGAATCGTCCTTCAAGTTTCAATGTAATTAGTTTTCTCTTTACTTGCCTGTTCATGACATACATGACCTTGTTTCTCTGTTTGACAATTTTCAATTTAAATCAGTTTGATATTTATTTACAATTTATCTGATTTCTTTCAAGTGTTAACCTACAGTTTTTTATGCATGAAGTATTTCAGTCATGCAGATGAATTATGGCTTGATGTTTGCATTTTAATAAAAAATTCTATTAAACCTCTAGCGATATCAATTCATAAACCAAATAATTATTTAAGCAGCAACCGCTTTCATTTTAGATACTGGACCGAACGGATTGAATTCAATTTTTTCAAAAGGTCGTGAATCAAGTGTCTTTTTTCCAGTGCAAACCTTCTCCAAAATATCCATATCAACTGGCAAATCATCATCTGTTACCGCTTCTTCTTCCCTAAAAATTTGTGAATTTAGGAATTATAATTTTTATTGATTTATTACTAATTTAAGCTTTTGTAGACCACATTAGCAAAGTTGGGAGTAAGCTCAATATAAAATGCTTATTGAAGCTAAGACATTCTTTGACATGCGTAACAGCCGAAAGCTGAAAACTCTTTATCACATAAATTTTTAGTCATTTTAAATATCAAATTACAAATATCTCCAAAGCTCCACTCGCTCTCACTGCGCTTCTAGAAAAAAACGTTCAGGCTCACTGAGGAGTTTCAATAGTCCAGAATGGTACACCATTTATTAAAGGATTATCAGCGTTTGTCCCATAGGTAGTCGCTTTAGCTTGACTATTGTCACCATCAAATTCAGGGCCACTTATTGATGATCGTTTCTGTGACACTGTTTGTGCGTTTACGGGAGATGTTTGAGATGTTTGTTTTGAATCCTACAAATACGAAATGTCGGCATGGCATATAAACGAAATGTAAAATTGACAAGGCAAATAAATTCTCATTTCTTTTATAGAACAATAAACAGATAGGTACTATATGTTTTGAACAACGGGGAGAAAGCGTGTGGAACTTAGCTATTAACTAAGAAGACAACAAAGATATGAGAGTACCTTTGGAGCAAGTGGTTTCTTGGCTGAAGCACTTTCATTGTCCTGCTTATCGGATTCTTTGACAGGAGGTCTGACGAATTCTGGGACAGCCGAGTGATCTGTCATATCGACTGATGCTGCTATCGCCATCGGTGAAGGCCTATAGTAAATGCAGGAGAATTGCAAGAAGAAAACTTAGGTGTCTACTTAAATACTTTACTCTAATTCTAATACCAATAAAAAATTTTCTATCATATCATGTACCTTTTGCAACAAATTTGAAGTAAGTTTCGCAAGATGCTTCAACAAAATAGAAGTTCGAAAGGTTTAATGAACTAGAGTGTTGATGAGTTGGACTCTTAAACACCACAGCGCTATTTACAACCGTTTATTTGTTATAATTTAATAAATGGATAACCTACTTTGCTTCGATCACATTTCGACGTTTACCAAGCCAAGTTGCATAGCAAGGTTTCGGCCGAATGGATAAGTAATACGCTTTTCGCTCACCAAAACCCATTGAGCCCTTGCGGCGTTTTGGAAAAACCTACATCAAAAGTCTTAAATACTAAGCACCAACTTTTTCACCAACTTTTCTACGCTTACACTCGAGAGAAGAGAATTTTATAAAAGCTTGCTTCATCAGCAATCCGAAGCGTTCCCACTTTTGGTTTAAATTTTGCCAGAATTTCAGCTCTTCTGTATTCCACGTAACATGCCTCTTCCTCCCGTGCTTTTTGTCGTGCTTTTTTGCGAAACTTATAAGCCTTCAGCGCTTTACTAGCTTGCTCCATTGTAAACGACTGTCGCGCATCGGTCTACATAAAGATCTCAATCATTCAAAGAGTTAAAATAACAAATAACTAACATTTTTCTTCCCTTTCCCTTGCATGTAAAAATGAAGAGATCGAGGATGTTTTCATCTGAAAACGCTGCCACCGTAACGCTGTTTACACTTCAGCATTTGATGAAATGCGTGACGAAATGGAGAGCATCTAACGTACAAGTGGGCCAATATAGACTACTCAATGCATTACTTTTATCTCTTAACATATCAGTTCGATTGGAATTTAAGCAAAGTAAGAAGTTTTAATTTTAGGATTGGAATAAAAGAAAAAGTGTATAGACTGTGAGTGACATGGTAACGTATATCTTAAGATATGCATTTCAGAGCAGTCGTATGGTAATAGAACTTTTATGTTATGGCTAACGTTTAGACACAAAGTTGCAGTTCACGAATCGCGTGATTATAATGGCACTCAGAAAACTTCTTCCGATGGTTCTACATAACTTAACGTTTTCTTCATTTAGGATAAAATTTGTAAAACATATATAAGCATAGAGAGTGAGTAAGCTCTTATTACTACTACTACTACTGATAACAGTTTAAAACGTAGCAGAATATATTAGAGGATCAGTTCCCCATAATTTACTTCTAATGCTATATTCTGAAATTTTTTTCTCATTCAAAAAAAAATTTAATTTTGCCTTTGAAATTCCACTGTAAATTATTTCCACTATAAAAATTTAGAAACATTTTATAGCTTATCAGTGACAGTCCTTATCTCCTATCCAATATAAATTTTTCCCATTGTTGCTATTGGTTTAGGTTCCAAACTTAATTACCATATTGAAATGACATGTGGTAACTTTTTGTGCAGTAAAATCAATTAATTACCTTCTTTGATAGAATTGAACGAAGATCATCGCGGGGCTCATAATCAATGGAGGAGAAGGAAAAACAGGAAAGTGAAGGATCGACAACACACACATAACTAACTTATTCAAATCAAATCCATGTTACTTCAGTGTCTATTGCTATGCGCAACTAGCCTTTTGAACAAAAGTGAATTACTAAACAATTTGATAAACTGAAAAGGATAGATGGGAGAAGTTGAAGGTAACAGAGTTTTCATTCTCACACACAGCCGTGCGAACAGTCAGGGAATGCTTTATTACCACTCTATACTATTGAATTTATTCTCGAAAATTTCCAACTTTTTAACCTTTTCACTTTTTTAACTGTTAGTCCTTCCATAATGAAAAGATAGTTCATTTCGGGAGACTTATGGAAAGAAGGTGGACAAGGAGTGGGCTGAAAGGTTTAAAGTACAAGTTGGCATAATTTTTTTGGATTTGGGTTTTTTTAAGGATTACTTTTTACTTGTATCTCGCCCTCTCATTTGTCACGTACTTCTGAAGTTCCGTGTTCTAACTCCAATTTCTTAAACTTTCTTACAGAATTCAAAGAAAAGGCAACTGAAAGTCAGTACGAAGTTACAGCCGAAGAATTATGAAATTAGTCAACAAATCATGATTTTGAATGCAGTCACAAATTAGGCTATCGACGGATCATGAATGAAGCAGCATTTTAAGATGATCAGGTTGAAAATGCTATTAGTAAATTTGGTTTCAGTTAGAAATCCGCAAATGTGGTAGAAAAAACTTTTGTATACGAACTCCAAAACCGAAATTCTAGAATTAAATGAAAGTCAGCTGTCAATGTCCAAAATTGAAAATGAGTCCTAATTTAAAAGGAATTTTGGGGAAAATTTCGAAATTCGATTCTAATTTATAAGTACTCCGCACACATAGCGCACGAAGGATAGATGAGTCATTCATTTCCTTCAGCTACTCATTGCTCACCTTGTTTTCTGCACTCTGCCCCTGCTTCGCAACATCCTCAGCACTTGCGCCATTTTTTTTGAATCTTTTAATTTTCTTCAGTATGTTCATTTCATCTGTTTCTCTTCAAATAACTGCAGTGGAAAATTGAAATATTCCAAATACTGGAAAATTGAAATATTCCAAATACTGGAAAAAACTCGGAGCATTCACGTAACTTATCCAAAGAAGTTCTAATCAAAAAGGAAAGGAAGTATCAGATTCTAACTTTTAGAAATGCAGTTCTCAAGACATACACTATTAACAGAAGTTTTATAAAGTATTTCTGAGAAGTAAAGAATGCAACCGTCTTCGGCACCACACCTATCTAGAAAATAACAAATGTGTTGATGAACTGATTTTTTGAAGCACAACAATGCCGCCACAATACGTCATCGGTTCCAGCTCGAACAGAGAAATTTCAAGAATTTTTTAATCAATATGACTGAAGCACTCATACTCCTAATTTTTCTGGCCCTAATGAGCCGTTAAAAATGTTTATTGAGATATGTAACCGTGAAAGCATCATATTCACTCCAACGAATGATTTCTCCAATTCTGCACACGTCAACCTCCGCATTCATAACAGTAACAAGTCAGTCATCGTCCCTCTCCTCCGAGTAGAACAAAGTGAACGCTTGTAATGTAAAGACTGAAGTAACAAAGCATACTTTAATAACAGAGTTGTAATGATAATGACAATCAAATAACATAATACAGATAAATATGACAAAAAATCAGGATGCTGTATGCAAATCATATGCCCACAGAGAAACAATTCGAATTTCGGAACAAAGCAAGCCATTAACCGACTCGAAATACATGATTTGTGGTGAAACACTAGGTTTACCATAACTAGGTATACTACTAAATTAAAAACAATGACATGTAAGTTTTGGAAAGAAATCATTTATTAAGGGCACATTTAGGATTTAAATACCGCTATGCCGCCTTGAAAAACAATCAGTCTGTCTTTTCAAGTATGTACTCGTACTTGATCGTAAAATATGGACATCCTATCTTACAATATCCAGCAGTTCTCATACTCAACTCCCAGTCTTCCGTTGTAAAAGTGACCAGTCACCAAGAATTTTCTTGAAAGAAATACAATGAGTGTTCAAGATCTTCTATCCAATCGAATATCCCAGTAAAGCAAAGTTCAAAAAGAAAGATTGCAGGAAATTGTAAAGCTGACTGAAGGACCCTTATAGCAATAATTCAGAAAAAAGAGAAAGTTGATCACTACCAAAACAAAATCATTTTCTCTAAAAAAATTTTTAAATGATCAAACGAACAGACACATAACTCATTAAACAAACAAACAAACAAACACACACACATACACACACACACATACACACACACACACACACACCACACACATACAAAATCGCAGACGCTCATATACACATACGCTAATGGATATATAATGTGCAAAAACGGCAGGAGAGAGTGGATTAAATGAAAGAAGCCGGATAATAAGAAAAATAAAAAATTGTCAAATTAATTAAAAAACCATAACAAACATATGTTATACGCATAAAAAGAAAATGCTTCAAAACAAAATCCTCTACGGAAACGATTCTCCTCCATAAGGTTTAGAAATCCAAATTTTTATACATTCAGTTTTCGTCCTTTATGAAACCACTGTCTTTCCCAAGCAACTTCCTCTCAAACCCCTCAGGGAATCCAGAAAGACACTATTTCTGTCCCTAAACTGCAATACTACCGAAAATTTCTAGTCAATCACAATAAAGTTTTATGGAGCAACTAACACGACCGCATCCTGCAGACGACGTGCATAGCATTTTTGAAAAGTTCATGATGTGATAATTAAACTTTCCTATATTTCAGCGGCTAGTTCAGCCGTTATTTGCAGAAAGTAATAGAAAAGTATAGAGGTGATACTATAATACAGGACGTACTGATACAACGGAAAAGCGAATATTTGAAAAAGTCGATATTTACGACTAATAAACATCCTACTCATCTGACATAATAACAACGTGATGCAGTAGGATGTTTCATAAGTAACAAATACAAAATAATGAAAAATTTCAGACTACTTTCAATATAATATAGAAATATTTTCGTAGTTAGAAATAAAAATAACGGCAGTCTTGAAATGATGCCGAAATCATATAAACCACAAAATATATGGCAACTATTTTTGTCATCAGAGATCTCTAAAACGCTACATTGAGAGCCGTAGTGCAAGATATTTTGTGTAATCAGTATAAAGTATCACACAATCAGCGTCAGTAATGGTAGTAGAAAAGCTATGCACCGGTAACATAAGTGAACCAGATAGCATCGTAATTGCGGTAGCCGAAGGAAAGAAGAAATCGTTTGCTACAGATGACAATTTCGGAGCAAAACTTTTCCGACTCCGTATTCAGATGAACAGCAGAAATTGAAAATTCGAAAGTTTTCAACCGCTAGAGACCACTACAAAGTACTAAAGCAGGTACCGTAGGAAGGATGCAGTAGTTTAAAAATAAATAAGATTAAAAAAGAAGCAAAAAAGCACGTCAAGCACTGCAAACATAGGAATTTGAAAACTTCAACTGCAAGAACAGTACTAATATAAATAAAAAAGGCCCGGCAAATGAGCCTGTTATTCATCGAAGAAATGAAAAAATAAAACGAATTTAGCAGTAAAAAGGTGTGATGTAATGTGATTAACTTCCATGTTTTATCCTAGTTCCATATCTTTAAGAAACTATCCCATGAACCGGTGCACACAGCCATTCCGTCTTCTGTAACTCCTAAACAGGACACGCGGTTATCGTGACCAGCTAAGACACCTAAAACCGATTTCGACATTACAAATGATTGCGTACAATAAAACAAATATTTCGTCATGACTCCCTTTCCAGAACTATCTTACGACCCTTTTAGGATCGTTAAACAATTCCTTACTAACCTTTGTTAAAGATAACAGACGAAAAATCAACAATGAGTTAACGATATACTTCATGCATAAATCAAAGCAATGTATAAAAAAATTTCGAGTTAGTATTTGACTTTATTCATAAGGAATAATTTTACTCTTAAAACAATAAAAGATATGTAGCTTTTTAAATGACTCAAAATAACTACCAGCTCTTTCTTGTCGCATTGAATCCCATACATTGCAATTAAAATCATCATAACCTGCGAATAATAATCGGCCGGACTTCGAAAATGCTACGCTGGTAATTCCTAAATGTCAGTAATGCAAAAATTTATACTCTTAAACAATTTGGATTAAACATCCAATTTAAAAAACCGTTATTTGCCATATCTATCAAATTAAATAATCTAAAACTTTTTATAATAGCAGGAGAAATAACACAAAAAATTTTCCATAGCGCGAAGAGATGTGGTTTGATCTTCAAGAAGCTTTATTGGGTTGCACAATTCGACCGCATATATAAAGCGAATTTGTAGATCCATATATATGAAATTGTCTCAACCGAATTTTACTTCACTAACAATCCCATTGACAGGATTTGTCTCTCAAAAAATGACGAGAATAAATTCTGTTACAATTAAACAGCAGAAATATGAATGAAAACCATACCGCATATAATATTATCGTGAGAATACATGGCTAATTCCTGATCAGCTCTTATATCAAATAGTCGGCACGTTGCATCATCTGAGCCAGTGGCAAAAGCATGTCCCGAAGGGAAGTACTAAAAGATAGGCGGATTAGTACGGCTTATCACTATCATCTAAAATATTGTAATATGAAATCGATCAAGAAGATACAAGGAAATTAAATTTAAAAACAAAACAAATGGCTTTGTGTAATTTATCAATATAAAATTGAGGACTAAAAGAGGAATTTATTTCTCTTCAAAATATGTTTCAGTAATTATAAAAAACTAACATCGGCCAATTACTTAGAAGAATACTCAGCCTTCTTGTTCTTGATAAAAATAAAAAGCCTTGCCTAGAACAAAAAACAAAATTGAACTAAATTTATAAACTCACTGCAACAGCATTGATATCACTTTCGTGCCCAGGGAACGTCTGCTTGCACATTCCGTCACGGATATCCCAAAGTTTAGCTGATGCATCGCATGCACCTGATATGAAAGTACGCATATCAGGGGAAAGCGACAGCGACATCACATCGCCTGTATGTCCTGTGAAAGCGGTCACTTGTTGTCCAGTTTCGATATCCCACAGAGCACTGTAATAAATTTTCTTAACATCGGAACTATAAATGTATATCAGAACAGTAAATAATTGCAAATTTCTAAGAGGTCCTACCAAAGACCTAGTAATGTTTCGAAATTCTGATCGCATCTGTCATGAAATTGTAAGAGTGTTATGTTGTGCGAACAATGAAATCTTGCATGTATTTACTCTAAATGCACTAAATGAGACGCAATGTACAGTGAGTGCCAGTGATCACGAAAACGAGGCTGTACCAAGAGTAATCGCCAAAGAATTTCACTTTTAGTTCTCATTTTTAGAGAAAACTCTAAAGTTTCAACGAAAAAATCGATTTTCCGACCATGAAAGGATGAGTGCTTTTCGCTAGAAGTGATGGAAGAGAAAAACTAGCAAGACTGAAAGACGAGCTAGGGGGTTGAACATTATTTTTAGAAACATTAGAGTTTTTGTTTAAGCTAGAAGTTGAGTAGCCAAGTTAAAAGAGGGATACTATAGAAGCTGCCCGTTATTACTAATGCACTATCACTTAGCCGACTGGTCAAAAACGCAATTAATCAACGACTAGACACACACACAGCTTAACTAATTCCATCTCTGCTTACTCTTGAAAGACATAAAGAGGGCCCAGCTCTAGGAACAAAGCTTGCATATGCATGAATATGTAGATATGATTGCGAAATCTGTTAGTATCATTGCTAAAGCCTATTATTGTTTCCGGCTATAAAATGAATCGCAAATAGAATCCTTTTTTCGATATAGATGACGTCAATCTAATCACGAAGAGTTACTTGATCGTCAATCATATCAAAAAAACAGCAAAAACAGCAGTACCTTGAGCACTAAATCCGAAACACAGTGAGTATTAACTTACCACCGGCGAAGGAAATGCCCTTACTTCTGAATTAAAAACATAAGAAGTGGAATTGACTCACTTATTCATAACTGACATTATCTACAATCACCATTCGTTATATCATACTGGTACTAAACATATTCCCTTCAACTTCATCTAGTACAAGCACTTGTATATGTCAAAGCACTTGATAACTGAATCACAACCGTAAATATGTAGATGAAATAATGCAGAAGAAAAGACATGTTAAGAAAGGCGATATAATGGTGGCCAAATATCTGCTGAGTATTTCGCCTCATCTCTCAAAACATCAACTAATTTCGACCCATGTGAATGTCAGCAATCTTGAGACTATCAAAAAAAAAGACGGATAATGAAGCGCTTATTTGAAATGTTCACAAACATGGTAAATTCAAAATCTGCACAATAACCTGTATTAGAAATTTTTAGAGATTCCTTTAACTTCACTCAGAAAAAATCAAAAGTACTCATGAAGAATAATAAGTCTGAAATTAAAATGCACTTAAAACTCACATTACATAGCAAGCATGTCTGCTCTTCAAAATCTTTTTCGAAGTTTAACAGTCAAAAAGAGGACATTGCTTACCATGTCATATCACCACTAGAGGTAACAATCTGATTGTCGTCGAGGAACCTACAGCATGACAGATAACCCGTATGACCTGGCAATTCACGCGAAACACGTACATTACCCTCGCGTGTTTTTAGTGAGTAAATGCTACAAATATTGTCGAGACCACCACAAGCAACGTAGGAACCGGACGGCGCATATGCACATGTCATCACCCATGATGATCGTAATGGGATTGCATGAACCTGAAGATAAACTTACAAAGGAATTAATCTAGAAGAATAAGCAGGCTTCAATGAAATGTAGTGCCTGGGTATTGAAATCAAAAAGAATACCACTGCAGAGTGGTTTTTGTATATAAATATTAATCCTAAATTCATCCATGTTCTTTTTTTTCATTTTTCGTCCAACAGTTACTTTGTTACCGAGTTACGAAATAAACAGTCAGTAGGCAGCAATAACCGAGCCTCTCGAAAGATTGCCTCCTACTGAACTACCATTAATCTAGTTCAACTATTTAGGCCAGTATATATAAACCGGGTATAGCTCATCCACGCATTATCTAATAACAGAAACAGTATAATAAGAAAAAAGTTAAATATCAGTGGTCCTGAATTTTTAACTTACAACAATAAACATACGTCGGAATGATATGTAATTTAACTTTTTTTGTTAGATATCTGACATATGACCATATAGTAAGAATGATATTTAACTTTTTCAAATAGAGACTAGCTGATAAAGTTGAAAGTGTATGCGGTTGTCTATGCCTTCTCTCGAAAATGAAAATCAGAAAAGGTACTTCAATAGTGTTGCACTTTCAATGTGCTAGCTATTCTATCCCTGTTCTTTTAATATGCGTGAAGAGAATGTTCACGCATATTACATCATTTAGTACATTCTTGCCAAATTGTGATAGAATAGTACTTTGATGAGCAAATAAGTAGGTTACCAACTGAACTAATATGTGCTCGTTACTAAGCAACACTAGAGCAGGTTATGCTTTACTAATGCCTGAGAATAGCTAACTTCATGTTATACAAAGCAAAATACTTATTAATATTAAAAGATTAAGTAATTACAGAGAAAAAATATGCTAGCAATAGCCCACAAAGATATATCCATTTCAGATCAGGCCTCTTTGCTACCATAGTCATAGTCGTGGGATGAATGATAGGGATGAGTGGAAACACTAATGAAATTCTGTAGGATAACAAACAGCACAAGGTTTGTGAGCAAAAAATAGACATAAATAATCACCAAATCTTTCGAATAAAACTTGAATTCAACATTTCAATGATGCAGAGTTGAGAAAATATTATGATCGATCAGTCAAAAAAAAGGCATGCTTCTTTTTAATATACTTCAATGATCGTCTTGCATAACGAACATCAAAATAATTACAAATGTTAATATAATTTCAGTATTACGATTATCTGTTGGTCTATAACATTTCTAACAGTCACAGACAGCAATCATATTGCATAAAAAAATAATTTTCGAAGTATCATCTGGAAAAACAATGTTTTCCAAGACGATCAAAATTCACTGTAATCGATTGCGCTGTCTTCAGGCTTGGCAATGATGGTGATAAAAAAATCATTCTTTTGCTGCCTCAACTGTTCTGCGAAAGTTCATGAATCCACACATCCAAGTTTTTTTCAGCAGTTGACTAACAAAAATGTAGTAAATGAATACAAACACTAATCAATTCATAATGGTAGTAGCAAATTACACACTTAGTGGTACCAACTTATATTTGTCTCACGCAACGCACTAGCCGACTTTTCATTGTAAAAGTTGCTTAAATTCAATATCACTGAAATTACGATGAGGTATGCGAAATTTTTGCATTGTACAGATGACAGGGAGCGAATGATACATCTATTGATCTTAGCTTTAGCTAAGCATATATTAAACAAACCTCCACTACGACTGTTCAAGTAACGTCTAGTTGCTTAAAATGTATTAACATCAAGCTTTAACCAATCCACCTGTATATCTATAAATCGATAATGAAAGCATTCAATACGCTGTTTAATTTAGCACTATTAAGAAGCATCATAACCGTTCCAAGCCACAAAAGGGAACAGCGATTACAAGCTAATGCCCCAACGATTGTAAGCTTCAGAATCCAACAAACTCTATTTCTCTGATTAACGCTTATTCGCACATCGAGATATGGAAAAAAGCGATAATTTTGGCAATACTCTCGTAAAGGGCAGAAAATACAGCGCTGGATTTCAATGAAGGGTTTTTTTTTATCGATGAATGCATTTTAGAATCTATGAACATCAGTAAAAGAATGAGAGTGCGAGGTTACTACAGTAAAAGACTTTAATGTGATGCTTTCTCCTTTACCAACAAACAAAACACAATATCGTTTAAACAAGGCATGCACTACAGAAACCGAGTGGTTTTAAAGTGTTCTAAAAACCAATTTACCTTGTTCGTAGTGTAAGAATCCCAAACTATCAATTTGCCATCTTGCGAGGCGGAGACAAGATTTCGAGAATCAGATGCCCAATGCATTGCATAAATTTTTGCCAAATGTCCTCGCAATGTTCTCCGTGTACGCATCTGGATCCGACCAATTGGTTCCAGGTTGGCCGCTACAGAAGCCAACGTCGTGTCACTGGCAGCCTTGCGAGCTTCCTGTAAAATGAATCCAGGTAGTTTGCACTTTGTGATTCACTAACCCAGAAATTTTAGGACTGTACAACCAATTTAATATCGCATGTAGAAAAACTCATTTTTCAGCTCCTCCACACAACGTCATATTCTTTGAAAAAAAAATTGTCAAAATGAGCACACATCTCCTTAGATCGTGCATTACTTATCATTGAAAAGCAAAATTTTTGTCTAACAATTGGACAAGAACAGAAGGGTTGTTTCAAAAAAATTGTTTCACATCTTATAATGAGGAAATTACGATTTCAATTGTTTGCGAAAAGAAATAGCTAGCAATAAATACACATTAGCGCTTGTCTAATTTTTGAAACAAATATAAACCTCTAATTCAATCACCTTAGCAACAAGGACCTCACATAAAAATAGTGACTTCCTGCACAGGTCTTGAGAATCATGCATCTAACAATTAAAATACATATCTGTCAATCAAATAACGGAAAACAAAAAAAGAACAATGATTTGCTTTTGACCAGACTTGATTCTGCAGTTTCTACAATTCACTAGGAGCTCTCTCTTCCCTCTAAGAGTGTATTCAGCCCATAAAGGATGATTATACATACCTATAGATTATAGCAAACGCAGTGAACCTAGGTGCATGATTCTTCACTTCAGGAATCGTCAGTTACTGCGAAATTCTACATGAGTTTTAACATAGTGACCAAACTTCACTGTAGGATGCGAACACCAAGCAATATGAAAGTCTAACAAATGAACTTTGAAAGGCCTTAAACTTCAATGCAATTCATATACCACATAAAGTAAAAAGCATACCCTGATTTGACTTTTGAGCTGTTCGGCTTCTTGCCTGAGCTGATCCAATTCGCTCATACCGAACCGTCTTATCTATTTCGTTTCTTCTTCAATGTTTCTCTTGCTTCCCGTTATTTATGATCACTTCTTCGGTACTATATAAATGTATCGATAAAATGACGGTGTGTTGTGCTGCCTTTGTGAAGAGAAATGACTGTTATTGCAGTTGTTCTGTACCCAATGAGAATAAACAATAAATACGATGAGTGATCAATGACGATACTGCGCCTCACTTATTTTTAATTTTCACGAACAAATAGTAAACAGGTCTGAAACAGAAACTGCTAGAAAAGCAGTTGAGATGATAACAAAAATAGGTTTGTAGGAGTGAATTTAATAACAGCAGCAGCGGTAATAGTAATTACTCCCACTGTTGGTGATGCTTTGTTTATCTGCAATTACGCACTATGAAATTAGGTGTATGTGGTAATCCCTAAAAACAATACAATCATGGACCTAACAGTTCGTGAATTCTTGAGCGTTCGAAACCGGAGATGAAAACATGATAATTTCTGCAAAGGTTGACAACGCCATTGAATTTATGGTAGTTCAGGAGATAAGCTACACTGCCGTATATACACACAACTTGGAAAAGAATAACGAAAAGCTTGGTAAGAGGATCTGAATAATTTTTAGAGCAACACCACACGCACCAATAGCCACCACGGAAACCGTGAGCCGTCACCGCACTACTCACAAATAGCCCATCAGTTGCCATGGTTGCTGCGGTATGCAGCAGCAGCACGCATACACATGGCACTTGCGGTTGACATTAGTATTCACTTCACTTGCATTACGCACCCATACACACGGAGACAGACAGACAGATAGCAAAATCGAAATGTATAGAGAAAGAGGATTGTGTGTCGAAGGGAACAATGCTTCCATTCAGACATACGCGTCCGCGTATATGCATGCATACACGCATGTGGGAAAAGAGAGAGTTAAGCGCATTTGCAGATGTTAGAAGGAGGTATAGGTTGTATTTCAGGTCAGGGTAGCCTGGTTGTTTTCCCTACCTAGCAGATAGCGAATAATGCGTTGCACAATTATATGGGTGCTTCCTACAAGCCAGGAGGATAGCCGTTGGAAAGACGCAGTCTGAAGGATACACACACACACACACACACGACCGACTCGATCTTCCGCTAATCTACATGGCACATGGCACGCTTCCTCAATCGAATAAAGGGAATCTGCTAGTAGGCCACTATGCGCGATATGCAGAGAGGTTTGAGTGATGCATTCAGAACTGCTAGGACCACCACTGCCAGGGTCTCTTCCTCTTCATGGCCATTGCCTCCTGGTTATGGCTTCAGTCTCTTCTGCCAGCTCTATCATCTCCCCTGCGCTGCTGCTGCATTCAATAGCATTAAACTGTTTGTTATGTATGTGTTCTTGCAGGTCTTTTCAATGAATTAAATGGCGTTGTCGATCCGATTCACACACACGTACCACACATACAATCATACACACACACATGCCATGCATGCACATTATATTGCATTTTACGGGCCTATTATTTGAGGCCTTCTGTAGGTCTCCTCTTCGAAGGCACTTCTCGATGAAGCAATGCTTAATGCACATATGTGCATGCACACAACACAGAAGTACGCACGCACACGCATGCACATACACATACACATTCATCCACTTATTTCTTTCTAGGTTTTTCGGTGATTGCTACCGTCCTTTATTGTCACTACGACTTATCTTAAAGAATGTGAACAGTGCTGCGTCTTCGAGTAGGAGATGGAAGACAAGAGTAGGGAAGGGATGAAAGAATTAATTCAACTAGGTTCACGCAAGGGAATAGGACGGGGATGTCTGATCGACCGCTGTCAGTAGCAGAAAGCGGCAGCAACGGCAGTAGCTAGTGGTAGCAGTAGTAGTAATAGTAGTGACCCAAAGCGTAAAACCCTTTCGGCTTCTAAGTTACATATCACTTGATTTTTTTTCCTTTCCCCGTAACTTTCATTTAGTCAGAATTCTAGTGGATGTTCCTTCTGTAGCATTATCAGATCTACACATTCCTAAGTCACTCACTCTCGTGAAATCCTTATTCCTTCTTTCTAATCAAATGATCATAACATCATCGAACGTGCATATTAGTAGCAATGTGAAAAGTAATTGATCTTTGAGGAGAGAGTTATAAATAGGAAGAGATTGTTTCATTGGATTGGGATCAAACGATTTTAGCAAATTCCTTGCATTTCATATACAGCAACATCGAAAGAGAGAGAGAAGGGAGAGTGGGGGAGAGAGTTACTACAAAACAAAATACTGCTATCATTGAAGCAGGAGGAATATTGATCCAACAACAGCTGAGACGATATGAGCTAGTTAGTTTGTCGCTGAAAAGAACAGTATTACAAGCAGTGGACTTAAAAGTAAATTTTGTTTAAGTTCCATTTCTTAGCTTTCTGAGTTTAGACACTCTAGAAGATACTGAGTAGTGAAACATTTTCCATTTGCTAAGCGGTACGTAGGACATGCATATCTTAGGTAACGGTGTTCCATCAGATTAAAATGTTTTAGATCACAATGAATTCTGCAACAAAGCAGTAAAAATTACAGAACAAAATTTTGTCTTTTCGATAGCAAAGAAAATTTGGATTGTTTTTGAATAGAATATGGCAGACAAGATGATCGAAATTTAATGCTCCACACAGAACTCTTTTAACATCACAGTATTTTATCAATGCAGACTAGCTAGACATCACATTTCTTCCACATAGAAAGGGAAATCCACGTGAAATGTTACATAAAATCCTTTATAACAATTGAAATCCCATGATATCCTTAAAACCTTGTTATTCTAGTAAAATATTTCTGAGTTTACTACAGTCATTGATAAAGTTTGAATAAAGTTGAGTATTTTTGTTTAAAAAATATTGAAAAGTTGAAGCGAAAGAAAGCATAAAACAAAAATGGCAATCATGGAAAGGGGAGATTACAAAAAAGAAAAAAGGTTGAGAGGTAGAGGAGCCATTTTGAATTGCTGAAGATAAATAAGGGAAGCTGTTAGGCTATTTCATTTATATCTACAATAATAACAAAGTTCATTTTCTACTTCATTTCAGAATTGAAGGAAACTCTATCAACCACTCTTCAAAAGGAAAGTGAGCACGCAGCATTGGAAATCAATTTGCAGGATAGAATTTACGAGTAGCTCATGGTCTGCTGAACTTCAGTCGTCATCATTTCGAAACTCCAATGTTCGGATTCTACGCAAAGACCTCTTACGAAAAAATATTTAATTTAGATGCGGTCTCCCACTTCGTAAAATTTCATTTAAAATCAAATGGTTCGGCGCTTGCATGTAACACATGCCAATATTCTATTTTACGGTTCAAACACATCAACACCTCATGAACTTTATTAATCATTCGTAATAAACACCGCCTGAGACAAGAATTTACAGAGCTAGAACTTTAAAATATGTTTTAGCATCGAATATATACCCACATCGGGTAGAAGGTTAAAACTGCCAAAACTCACGCCGCACAAATTCATTTGAATTACCTAGCATTCAGTTCTGAAAGATATTTCTTGGTATACCACTTCAATTAAATTTCAACTTCTGCAAATGATCCCTGAGGAACCGAAAATGATGACTACAATGATCGCACAAGAGTTCAGTGAAGCGCAAATGTTTATCTATTAATATGTCACGAAATGTTCCATGACATTCATATGATGTGCCCCAAAAATTTATTTCAAATAATCCATAAAATAAATGAACCCGAAAGCTTCTTTGCTTACATTTAAAACTATTCGAACAGCAGAAAGGAAATGAGTACATCAAGTAGAAATAAAAATACACATAAAAATTAAACATCGTAGATGATAACGGATAAAGTGGCGGATAGAAGTCAAAATAATCAATTAATCCAAAAATGAGAACATTTCATGATATAACCTGAGTTACATGTGCATATTCTCTCCTCCCTACAAAGCACCGGATAAGAGATAGTCCTATGGCAACAGGTCATTTAATTTTCCAACAGCCCATAGAACTTGATTTAAATTAATGAAAACTCCATTTTATTTGTCACTGCAGGATGTCGTGCACTCTTGCAATCAAAAATATATATATTTTTCTTTTTGACACGACATCCCTTATTGTTTTAATTTCGTATATTGAAAAAAAGTTGCAATAGTTCCAAGCATAAACAACACTTCACATGTAACAGCTAAAATATACCAATAAACTATCAAAACGGTCGCCATACTTTCACATCCCTTATTGTTTTAACTTCCTTCGCTGCATTAATTTTGCATTTGGTCTCACTTTCCATAGTTGATTTTGAATGACCAAAGTATTTCGCCCGACGATCGCAAAATCCAGATAAAGTTGAATGCGCATTAATAATTGCAGCAGGTCGAGGTACCAAATCTCCCGAAATAGAAGGGATATTTGATTGGGACGGTGCAGAAATCGTCGTACGTGACATGGGGGTAGCGTAAAGTCCAGAAATATTGGGCTGATATGCAATGCAAGGAGTGCGCAGGTACGGTGGATTTGATAAGTAATTTGTAGCTAAATAATTGCCGACTGATGGTGGTCGTGCCTGGAAATTTGTTGGGAAATGAGAAGAGACCGGCACCGATGCTGAGTCTTCACCTGATCCATTCATATGACTTGACATCACAGATTGAAGATGCTGTATTAGTCCAATTCTGAATTGTTGTGCTTGAGATGCAAACTCACTAGGCGGTAGAATATTCTGCAGATAAGTCAGACAGGCTGAAGCAGCTACGGTGAAACCTTCTGTGTAAGATTGTTGATAAATAGCGTTGTTGTCTGAAATAATGATTTTGGCTTTTCGCTAAAAAAATCTATTTTTGAAAAATCGAATTAATTCTCGCAGTACTATGATGAACAGCATAAACGAATTCCTAAAAGAATAATTTTCCATCGCTAACGATTTAATTAAACAAACATTGGCACAACTTTGGTGATTAACAAGTTTGTAAACGAACAGCTTGTAATGCTTTCCGATAAAAACTATATTTAATTCACTGTTTTAGGGACATACTTTTTCCAGTATGACTGCATTCACATCTTGCTTCGAAGCAGATAACTGGACGAGCTGTAGAACTTACCGAATGATGTAGAGGGTGAGGGCGGATGTTGCATTTGATTGAGATAAGCAACGGTCATTTCTAAGATATCTGCCTTTTCCAACTTGGTACGATGATTCGGTGAAATGTGCAGTAAAAGATGTTTTAACTGATCCAAACATTCGTTCATGCGAGCTCGACGACGTTTCTCCATCAAGGGCTTTTTCAGCTATAATAATTGTTTTTTTTTCATGTTAGATTTCGGTCTTTCTGTAATCTGTTCTCTATTTCCTGTCACGTATCATGTAGAAATACTTCCTACATTCATCACAAACGCTCCATTTCAAGGAATTTTCATCTTTCAAGAGACTCAATCACCAAACCTTTCTTTCCAGTGGATACTGTGGTGGACTGGGCGAAGCGTAAGGAGATGCCATCATTTTTGCCAGGAAGTATGGCGTCATAAATTACTTCATTGGAAAAAAAACTCCAAATATTGGAGCAACCAAATCTGTATGAAAACAATAGTTAGTTGTGTATAACGAGAAAATTTTGGAATGTTCGCTATTTCAAAGAGTGTCGTAAATCGGGAATACGGAAGTGATGCGCTTTAGTCGCTTCCAAAATTCTCCAAGACACGCGAGAGTAAGTAATACAATTCAGAGCGCTAAGTTAGTAAGCTTTATCGCAAAACCAAGCATACCACTAATTACTACTCACAATGTCACTGTTGTGAAAGCACACTTAACAGTTCTTATTTTATAAATTGTCATTTCATTAACGACAGGTTGTAGTTAAAGATTTGGAATATCAAGTGCAATGAGTAAAATGAGATAAAACAAACAGATCGAGATAATGCTAAAACCCATATAGATAGAACATCAGATGAGCTATCCCTACAGTACCCATTTCATATAAGATATCAATGATCGGGTGCTGTTCTGCAGTCGAATTACCTAAGTTTGATAATGAAATTTGGGATAGTGTTGTTGTTTCGGAAAACTATTCCGAGTAAAATGACAAGGAAGGATAGCGGGAAGCGAATATAGGAATTTAATTTAAAGAGTTGAAAAATCGCCTGTGGTAGAATCGATAACTAACCGAAAATGAAGCGCATTTTAAACACTGTCAGCATGTAGACACACGCCTCAATAGAATGTTCCAAAATGGAAAAGGCTTCTCGACATATTTGTGGTACGCTAACAACAAGCAACACTTACAGTAACCACCCTCGGACAAAACAGAAGTAAACAAAACGAAGAGAAGAGATGTTACAAAGTTGGAAATGAACGGTGAGCGAAGGCGGGGTTTTCCGTCATCGTCAAAAAGGAGCAATTGACAAGTGCGAGCATGAAGACTTTTCTCACAGGCGCTGAATGAATGATGGACTATAATTATATGGGAAGTGGACGATGTCCGTCCTACAATTGTCAATGCATATTTAGTAAAGAAGCGTGGGAGAAGCAGTAAGTCCTGCGAAGATATACGTGAGAACGTCTCTTGCTTTGGCTTGTTACATGCTGCCTACAATTAGGCCTATACTTATCTTAGATGGAGACTTTAGCCTCAAGAAATTCCCCTTTAACATGATGGCTTTCACTCAGCTGTAGCAAAAACACGACACAATCATAAATCCTCTAAGGCCCAACATCTTTAGCTTTAATATTTCTGTGAAACTATAGCTTCATCAAACTGAAATTTGGAGTGGTATGTCAATTGGCGAATGTATTCTTTTCTAATAGGTTGCAAAGTGATTTCAGTAGTCCAAAATTTTTGAAAAACAAAGTTGAGAATGCAACTGTCGAAATTCTAAATGATTCACTTCAGATATTAGGCAGGAGAAATTCCCTTCGGCCATTTATACTTCTCGGTGTAGCAACAGTAGCAGCAACAGAATGGACGTTATAGAAAACAGACTACTCGTCACTCTCCATCGAATGGTCAAATGGTGGTCATCGACACTTCTAATGGTTGGTTAGAAGTACATAAACACTAAGCAAACAAGAAAGATAAATGAACCAAAGAGAATGTGAGGGAGAGAGTGACAGTTTTTAAAATGTATGAATGAGGAATGAGCAGGGCAGCAGTTTCTCAGAGTGAAATATTAGTTCCCATGATTAGCATGGCGGATAATAAGATTAAAATTACATAGGCAGGGCGAACAACACAGCAATGGCCCTTTCTGTTGCAATACCGACACGATATTCTCCCACGACAACGCAATCAACGCGTGGTTAACTCTCATGTAATCTACCACACATTGATTGTCGTGTGTCAGTCACCTTGTGGACATCACTTGCAAATAATTATTCAAAAACTGACGATCATTTCTAACCTATCTTCCCTGGTCGGTGGAACACAACTGATTTCAAGTATAAATTGTTCACAGTCCTCACTTTATAATGATTTCTAATTGTTATTTTTGGATCTGAGGAATCACGAACTCTTTCTCCGAAAAAATTTGATTTTCAATGGGTGCGAAAAGTAAATCCTCAGTAAAAGACATTTGAATGAAAAGCAATTTGCATTTCGAACGGTTTGAAATAGATGAGCCAGAACTATCGACATGTCCATTCCACCATGCATAACGTGGAAAACTTCCACGCAGATTGATGACAGCACCGGATATATTCAGCGCTAAGTCAGAAGCGATTTTTTTTGCTAAGTCCTAAATTGAACGCAGTCAGGCAGATCGAATTCACGTGAAAGCAATGCTTCCAACAAAGTTACTTCCTTCCTTTCACTTCTTGCCATTCATCATTGTTGAAAGGTAAATCAGTGAAATGGCTGTGGAAGAAAAGGCGACAGCGGTCGCGCCAAAATGTTTTTTATCAAAAGCCAACTTCGATTTTCCCATCGCTGCGAATTAGTGGAGATCGTTTGTTATGTTAATGCTGCTACTTCTACTACCACTGTTTGCAGTCACCTCGTCGAACTACTCGTGCCCTGCTGATTCGATATCGTTTTTGCTAAAAAGTGGGTACACCAACCGTCAGGACAATAGACGGCAGGCACCATTTACAGTTATAATAGATGAGAGGAAGGCGGTTTATGCTCTTCATCTAGTAATGGCTATGGGAATTTTACAACAATTCAGTCCTTTGTGCTGTTTTTTATTTCTATCAGCCCTCTAACAGCGGAGAAAGAGATAAAGTGTGGAATGTTGTATAAATCACTTGTGGGTCACGCATTTTTTCTCGCCTATGGGTTACGTGATGAATTGATAGCTCGTCGATTCCATATGGCTAACTTATTGTTACCGTTTTTGAGCTTGATGTGAATTTCTGTTTTAGCGGCATTATTAAGACGGCAAAAGGAAGAGTAAGAAACAACTGTACGTGACAAGTAGATAAGCTAAACCTGAAACAGCAGCATGCAAGGGTAGAAATAGAGGAAAGATAAGGATTGAAGGTTTTCGGAATGAGAAGGTTCGACAGGAAACCAGTATTGCTTTGGATAGATGCCTTCTTCAGGACTGTCTTTCCCACATTCTATTTTTTCTTCCTATTTTGCTTTGAACCATTGTTTGTAATGTATTGCTCAACTGAGCATAGTGGCACCGAACGGAAGGGGCCACGGGGCAGTGGCAGGTCGGCCTTCCCTGTCTTCTTCACTTTTCATCAGAAAACTAGCCCTCTCATCTATAACGACAATAAATCTCAAAAATAGCGTGGGAATTACAGCATTATGCTTCCTTTCAGTTTTTGCAATTACTCGCTTGCTCATCCTCTTGTGCCTCACAGAAAATCCCTACAGTGTTGGAGGAGGCCTACTCAACACGTCCATATTTCACACAATTTGAGTCGCACTTTTTACATAAGGCGAAACCACGTACCGAAAGTGTGTGGGAAAACAACTATCATAAACATGCTGATCTATTAGATGAAGTTTCTTCATTGATGCTTTTTCATCATCTTTATCTCCACTTCTTCAAGAGCAGTGTACAGTGCTTCCATTGCACTTATGAGATGTAATTAATGAAGGTAAAGGGTTAAAGGTCAGACGGCAGTAGATTATCCTCTACTGACTACTTTGCACTAAGGAACTTGCAGTTCATTAGTACACAAATATATGCATACACAATATCTATACAAATATAAATCCATTAAAAATATATTCCGTTTAGGTAACAGTGCGCACATTCCATGCATGTAAATTATGCATGCTTCATCGGATATCAATTGAGAAGACTAGTAATGTGCGCCATCAATTGTGGCTGGTCGGTCCATACGGAGTATGCCAAATATGATGCATACATAAATGGATTCATACTGCAAGTCACTGTCGACTTCTACTTGCTGTAGTAGATTAACATATAAAGTATTGGTTACCAGGGACATCCAAAAAGACACCACTTTGATTACTTATTTGGTATTTATCCACTTCAATACATTCGATCATTATGGCCCTAACATCTGGTGCTTTTTTTACGGCAACGATAAAGCCTTTGCTTTTGTGTTAGTGTTTGGAAGCAATATTCGAAAGTCGTTCAAAGCTGAATTAGAAATCGAGGTAAGCCTTATCGATGAAGCCGTGTTTAAAAGTGGTGTAATTGCTGAGAGATACATGTCGTATGTCCCTTAGAATTAAATCAGTCTAATCGAAAAAACCCTGAAATCCCTTCCCGAAATGGCAAACAACAATTAGCTAGCACTTTTAAGATCACTAATGCAATTCCTAATCAAAGAAAATTTTTACATGACAAGTTTCGTTGAGACAGTAAAAGTCTTGCTTGATCCTTTAAGCAACGGCAACATCAACATAAAGTGAAGTGAGGTCAAAAGTCATTGTTCACTAGTGTTAGTCAAATTTGGCTTGTCTCGCTTCTAAGTATTCTGTTAATTTTGCTCACGGTTTCTCAAATGAAATTTCTCAGTCAGATTTTGATTTGGATTTTTAATTTTTTCAGAGAGTGATTAATATTTGTACTATACTACCTTACACAATATATTACACAGCTGAAAATTCTAGTATAGTAAGAACAGTCGTACTTGTTCAATTTCTGTTACCTCTTTCTTTGTCCACTTTAGTAGTGACCTTTGTCCACTTAGATCAGACATTGGAAGCCTATATCCACACGAAAGTGAATTTAACATTTGCATCTGCGAATTTTTGCAGGACTTTGTATGTAATGCAGTGTTTACTAATTCTTGCACCGGAAAATCATATTGATATTGAAAAGTCACAGAGAGCTTATAGTGCATACTTCAGTCGGACAGAAATGTTTAACATAGGTATCACTCTATGAAATGATGGTTTTGTAAAATTTGTGACCTAAACTTGATAGGTGACTTTTAACTTCCTTTTTCTTGTTGTCATTAGTAAGATTCCTTAGTGAGATATTCTAATATGAAAGGAGTAAAGCAATTAAACTTTAAACAGTGTAATGGTCATAAACAAACCAAAGATTTATCGGGCCTCACCTTGCCGATAATTTATTAAACGAATTCTCCGCTCCCTACAGCATTTGTATCTCAACACCAATTTCAGTTTCAACTAACCTATAGAACCTATTTTATTCAAATCTATACAATGCATTTGCCTCTTTCGTTGGTCAAATTACGGGATATCTGAGAATATGCTAATTATGACACATCATTTTACAGATCACATATAGCTTCACGAATACTGCTCAAACAAGACAAAGGAATTCCTCCAGGAATGAATATATCAAGCCTACCATTTTACGCATTCTCATTAATGGCCATACTACAGATAAGCTATATGCCGAGAAAGAAAGCGAAGACTAGAAGTTGAATGATGGAATCACTCTTAAAATATATTCGTCAAGTCGTTAGAAAAAGGTTATTTGCACATCGCACTGTGATATCTCATAATTACACAGCGATTTGAAGTCTCAAGAAAATGTCGCGATCCCTTTTACGAGTGATGTTTATCTTCAATGCCTTCAACATCAACACCTATGATCTCCGTTTTACCGCCTTGCGAACATCATCACCACTCACACCCTTTCGCTCCTCTTAGGTCATCACGTATATTGCCAAGCTCCGTCTTGTATTGCGCAAGTTCTCACATAAACGAAGATTAAGCATAAAATGAAGGAGAGATCGGGAACTATTAATTGAAGCGCCATTTTAGCAAAAGCAACTATTACTAATTTAGCAAAGAATGAAAAAGTGTCTCTTTCGAACCTGTCACTACAACAATAAAATACAAACCTTTCGCTAGTGGTGAAGAAAAAAATGGAACTGAGAACTACTGGGATGTCAGTTAGATGTCTACAATGCAGCAGAAACGTCGCATTATTTCAAGATTAAGCGGCAATAAATAAACGTGTTATTACACTATCGCTCATTTTTGCTATTTTATTCACGTAGATTATAAAATATTAAAGTAAGATTCACTGAAGATTTTCACTTTATAAAGTTTTCAACATTGTTAAAAGCTTTCAATTTTGAATCCTGGAATTCGCGAAAATTTGCTTATACAGTGGTTACCAGATGACCTTGAGTGATGATGAGCTGCGTAGATATCTGTGCATCTGTGCGTCACCAAATTTAATCAAATCTTATGGCGCACATTAATTCTTGACTAATTTCCACGGTGTAGTTGGCCGATACTGGGAAATTGGATGACTTCTGCAGCGCAATATATTTTTATCTTCTCATTCTACAAAATATGATTTCTCTTCTAACAGCAATATACTGCAATAAAAGCATTTACTTGAATTCAAAAACAATTTCCATGTTCTATGCAAATTTGTGTACCGCTATAATGAAATATAACCAGAAGTCATTTCATATACACATGCCGGGAATATCTATCATATTTTGTCCATATTTGATGTTGCTAAGAATCTTACGCAATTTCAATTTTTCTGGTTATTAATGTTTCACCGCGATAAACAATCAACTGCTATAGTAACGTAGTACCTGAGAAATCAGTGAAAATGCCTGGTATACGTGTTTGCTTTTAAGATTCAATTTCATGTAATGCGATTCTTTGCGAAAAAAAGCATTAGAAGGGGGGAAGAAGGAAAGGGCAAAATGTAGTCTACTAGAATGAAGCAAATAAATTCACCCACTATTTTTGAAAGTGTAGCATAACACAAAATATTTTCTTTGAATAAAGAAAAACAGTGGAACTGTGACTTCTTACCCGTTTCTCTTGCAATGGCTCACCGTATTAATGTTAATGAACGACGTTTGCATTTGAAGTGAAGTAAGGTAAGATGGCAAGCTGAATAACTATTTACTTCGATTCTCCCTAGAAAGTGCTTTATGAAAAACTAAGGTGCTATCATATCTGTTGCAGTAACGTTACAGACTGAGAATTCTTCTTGAGACATTACAAACGGCAGCTGCATTTGGAGAAATCGTTCAGTGCCGAATACAAATGAGAAGGGATTGTTGTTTATTTCGAGTAAGATAGGCACATTTTATCAACCTTAGTTTGTTAATCTACAAAGCCTAGTCCTTTACTTACCTGGCTGGCTTAATGGAAATTTTATTTATGTTCAGAAATTTCGAACCAGTTCTTCAAGTGGTTCTGTTCAGTGAATTTTTTTAACGAAATTGTAATGGGAATGGAGGGAAAAGAAAGAAGAAACGCAACATTCGATAGCTCTAAATGGGCACCATAAAAGTTGAAAATAAATCATCGCATTTACGATACGAAGCAGTTCATCACTACAGCTGTATGGTGCTGGGACCACGGAGACATTTCATATTTTTACTATCCCTTAAATAGTCTTTCGTTACTTCTCCTATTTTTAAAAATTAATAGAACGATGTACTACTCCGTGCAGTGAAGTGTTTTTTTGGTGTTCTAAATTTGCGTATCTTTGCAAGACTTTCAGCTTAATTCAACTCCAATTATTTCAAGATGTAAATGAAGGAAAAGTAGGTCAATGATGATTTTGAGTATTCTTTTTGTGGGCAATAATATACGAGAACTCAATGATTTTTCTGGAATTGCAAGACAAATGATTGAGGAATGAAGTGGATACACTGAGCAGTTAGATGAGGCAAGGAAAGCATTCCACTCAAAATATGACTGTCACCACGTAGATTGGTGAACAGATCACAACACAAACCATTCGAAATACCATTGCTATCCAATTTTACTGTGAATATTAGAAAGAAAGTTATGAATAAATAATGAATTCAGATCAATAATTGCAACAGCAGACTTGTAGCAACGAGACAAATGAGGTGGAAATGATTAAAAATCGGTTATTGTGACAGTAACTGAAAAGTAATGCGTTTTAACAAAGTTTGAAATTCTTGAGGTTTTGCTGTGAATTTATGATTAGATTATAAAATATATCTATTTTGCTTTCACTGTTATCAGCCATGTGACTGGTGTAGGAAAGGAGTTGTACTGGAAGCCCGATATGTCTCCATCTGCTTATTGCTTCTGCAATCTGATCATATTACCTCTATTGTTAATTATTAAACTTAGTTTAATAATAACAACAGCAGATTCAATCGTTTTAATCAAATCTGTACTTGTTATCAAAATAAGTGTAAATACATCCAAATAAACGTAATAGCGAAAGAAACGAACTGTTACCAAAAAGTTAACCGAATGCTGCAAGCATATCAGTTTTCCTTCCAAAAATTTCCGAAAGTAGTTATTTTTCAAGGACATTTAGTTTTCCGACATGTATGTGCACTACTGAAATGACAGTAATTTGAAAAAAAATCAAACTTTAAGTATCCTATCGAGCTACAGTAAAATATTTCTCAAACCATCACAGAAATATTTGTCATTAACCAGACTGGCATGCATACCGTACTCGTTGACGTTGTTGTCTGTTCTTGCCTTTAGAAAGGATAATACATGCATACCTGCTGCCTAGGTCATCCTATCAATCTTGATTCATGATCGTGACAACAGCGCGTGGCCTTTCCTTTCATCTAGCCGATAGGTAGTGCGCAGACGCATGAAATCGATGAAGGGATGATAGAAGAGGGCGCCGTACAGCTAAGACACACCAAATTTAACGATTAGATTACAAATCAGCATTTGATTGAGATTTATTACACCCTTAAAATGTCGCCAGCATACCGAATAGAATGTTGCCAATTTTGCACTTGACAATTTTCAAAAAGTGAGAAATAAATGAAAATTCTGGTTATTTCAGTGGATGAAATGTTTGCCAGTCATCGATAAATCCATAGAATTTATCTATTTCACTGATTTCAATACTTGTGACTCATCGCTTCAAAACTTTAATCTCATATTATTTAAAATACTCAATCAGTGTTAAATTGCAAAATCCACCAATCTAATTTACCTATCCACACGATGGGGAGCCAACGAGTACCGGCATTGGTACGTCGTTAAATTGTATGTTAACATATGTAATATGGCTAGGGATTTGTTGAGAACTGCTTAGTCTCCGACTTGCTGTGTCAGAGCTCATCCTCAAATGGTATTGGGAAGATCATTCACTTGACAACTCTCAAAAAATTTGTTTTTTCCTATTTAAATCTCAATACTTCGAGATCGAAGTGAAACTCACTAAAATTTAATAACTGTAAAGTTAGTGATTGGTTTTAGTTGCAGTAAGACTTGGAACTCCTTTTGCTTTTCCGATTAAATGCGCTCCGCATTTCGAAAGCTGCTGTGAATTAAGGAAATCTGATATTATAAAATAAATACAAAGCTCTAAATTTATTGTAGATGGCCACTTCTGCTGGTTACAGCACCCCGCAGTCACAGCAGCATACTTCACAGCAACAATCACAAATAGTAAGACCTATGGGGCACAGTCTTCAAGGCTCTGCACAGGGTCATCCTCTGCTTTCACGTCTCGAAACACTCATCCAGACAATCGGCGATTCCGGCCAAAGAGATGATCTCAAGTTAAAAGCTTTACAGGTAACTGATTTGGTGCAGTACGTATAGTACAGTGAATATTGCGTCTCTTCCGTCATAAATTCTTTCGAATTATTTTACCAAAATTGAGAGAATTTATCTATTCCAGGGTGAATTTATTACTCAATATATAAGTAATGATTTTGAAACCTTTGTTAGAAAAAATCAGGAAAAACTGTAAAGCCGATGATTTTTCTCATTATGATTCAGTAAGTTTGCTAAATAACGTGCGAGAATCAATGAGAATTATTCACATTTAATTGTTTAGCAGGCAAAAATATGAACAGTGATCATGCTGCTTAATTCCTTCAAGATTAGTTCGCTGTCATTCGAAGCATAAATAATGCATGTTGCTTACTTTAAACATCCGAATTAACGAATTTGCAGCATTTGAACGTTTGAAATGCAGCCCACTAGATATCTGATTAGTGCGAATATGGAATTTCACTATACTTCCCATGTGTACTTTGTTTATTAATTGAATTGCTTACTTTTAGGAAATAAGTAATAGTTTTGAAGAAATGGCAACGACACCAGCTTTCCAAATAGTGCAGGAAAACCTACTACGCACATTTCTGAAAATTTTTCAAGATACTGTACCTCAATTTATTGGAGAAAATAACACACAGGTGGATTATTATGGAGTGAATCATTATCAAGCACGAGAATGAATTTTTTCCTATATTTTAGATGGCATGGAATTGTGGAGCAAATTTTAAAAGTACCAGTGAAGAGTTGTATTAAAACATCTAACTCCTTAACAATTGTCTTGATTTAAAGGCACAGTATGTTAATAAATTTTTGAAATGTTTCAGCAGTTACGAAAGCTGATACTTGAACTGATACTTCGGATGAACTGCAATGAAATTGTTAAGCAGTATTCAAAACTTATCCTCACTCAACTTACAAAAGTGATTCAAGTTGAGAATGAAGAAAATGCTGTTATTGCTATCAAAATTATAAGTGAGCATCAGCGTGCATTTAGAGCTGTCTTCACACCAGAGGTTTTTTTTCTCAAATTAAAATTTTATTTTTCATTCCTTTACACATGCCATCCACTTAGTTACATGGTTATCTTGATTAGTGGCAAAAAGTTTGTTCCCAGAAATGTTAAAAGGTTTTATTTGTTTGGCACGTAGCATACTAACTGCAATGCACTAATTTTTTTTTCAGATCCCGGCAATTATCAATCATTTTAAAGCAGTGTATCGTGATATGCCACAGCATATCACCAGTGGACGCATGTTTGAACATCGAAACCTTCGACATTGCGGAATGGAAGATAGTGTAATTGAGTCCGTAAGTTATTGGCTATATGGTTTCTAGTAGCACAGTGGATTTTTCCGTAAACTGTACATTTTTCTATAATTAAAGAGAAAACTTTCTGCAGTAACAAACACTGCAAAAATTTACATATTTAATATTTATACAAAAATTTATATGTGAAATCAAGCATGTAAAATCTCTAATATATTACCGTTAACAAATATAGTTCAAAAATATCATAATTGAAAATATCATAATTGCTTTGTAGTTCAAAGATATTAAAACGCGAAAGCGATTTTTTCGGAAAGATATTTCAGTCACTTCAAAATTGTTATATGCCGACAATTGTCTACCTACCCGAAACTTCGGGAGACGGTACCCAACGAGACAGTGGTTATTCTTTGATTCCACGCGCTTCGCAGAGTGTAAAGGTTTTGTCAGAAGTGCCAATGTTTTGTATCATATTGTTTCAAATTCACCGTCATCACATTCAGAATGAGGTTTGTTTTAGGTTCGATATTTAAAGAAAGTAAAGCCTTTATTGTTTTTTCTTCCCGAAATATTGGAAAATGCCCCTTATGACAATAATGTGTAATATATCAATTCAAATTAGTTGTCTCTACATTTCATATCGGTATAGATACCGGTGCATTGATCCATTCAGTAGTTAACTTTAAGTAATTGCTTGACAATTAAGCTGATTAAGATATTTTTAGAATAAACATCTTTTCTTCGTCATTTATAAGCATATTTAGGTAGGAGATAACAATCATTTTAACTTTTTCTAGTTCCATAATAAAAAAATAAAGTTTGCAGTTGATGGAAATAATCTCTCTTATGGTGCAATACTGTACACTTTCAATACCTCAAGATCAGCAGATTAGTACTTCATTTAGCACATTATTGGCTGACGAATTTTATAGTTCGCAAGTGCGAGCATTGACATTTTTGGGATTTATATCATCACGTTCTACTGTGGTTAGCGTCTTTTTCAAAACTATCAAATTATAGCAAAATTTTTCTCTTTGGTGGATGTCGATCATCTATAATTGCAATATTTATCGAGAGTGTTAGACGTGTTATATGTTTGGTATTAATTAACTGGTCATTATAGTTCAATCTATAAGCTGTTCGTATGGCTGATAAAATGGAACGCCTAAAGTGGTATCTCAGCCATTGGTGGAAGTTATTGTTATTAAAACATGTGTTATACTTTGTAATTAAGATCTGGATCTGGAAGATTTTTGTTTGATATACGGTCTGAGTTGAATAAAATTGAACGTGCTGGATCCTTCTCTAACTTTTCTAAACTATTTGTTCATTTTCAGTTTAATGTGAGTGAAGTGGTAAGTAATCATGGGACACAAATAGTTCAATCAATAATGCAAATGTTGGAGCGTTGTCCGCATGAAAACTACTCTATGAGACGTGAACTAATTGGGACAGTTAAAAATATTTTTGTCACCGATCTCCAGACTAAATTTATCCCAGTTATCCCGAAACTTTTCAATGAGAATCTCATGTTGGGCAATGGATTTAGTTCGATGGATTTCCTAAGGTTTGCTGTATTGAGATCTCAAAGGTCGTACAAAACAAAAATAAGTCAGTGATTTATGTGGGAAATTCACTGTGTCAAAATTTTATGTCGTCCTTTTTTTTCACCTTCCTCTTTTTTATCGAAGTTCTAGAAGACGAACACTTGAAATAATGCTTACCTCTTCCGACTAATTTTTAATCTATCTCAGTTGCTGCTGTCTTCAAAGCGTTTTCAAACTCCTAGAAATTCATAGTTTTAAATAATGTTATTTTGCAGACCAACTATGTATACAATGCTAGCAGATCTTGTTCATCATGTACGCAATCAGCTCTCTTACAGTCTGCTATGCTGGTTTGCAGTTTTGTTACTTCAATTTTTCTAATTATATTTCAAACGTATCTCTATGGCTTCAGTAATCATCAAAATCTAAAATCACTTTTTCAGCTCAGTTTATGCATTTACAAAAAGTATGTTTGACCCAGCAATACAACCTACAGTGCAGTCTATGTGCATCAAGTTAATGATGAATCTTATAGAATCATTTGTTATTACCGAAAAAAATCACCCCGATCAACCCGTAAGTTTACACAATTAGCGAACTCAATTGCTAGCATGACACATGAATTACTCGAAGTGAGCATTGGAACAGTGCGAACTTTTAACAATTGTTTTTAATTTATGTACAATTTAATTAATTTTCAACGATATATGTAAGAAAAATAAATGAAGGAACATATTTGTCTAATTCACTTTTAGTGCCGTGATATATTGTTTTGTTTGTTGGAAAATTATGTACGGAAGCTTAAATGGCTAGCGCGGTATCAAATACCGATAATATTAGAAAAAAATGCGAATAATATTATGAATACACCTTTACTCTACCCCGATAGAAGCGTTAGGTATCACTTCTTTTATTTATACAATTTTTGGAAGGCAGACCAACTATTGAAATCAAAAGTAGACAAATTTCCGGGCATAATATATCCTTATAAAAAGGAAAGTTCATTTAAGATGAATGAGGTTAATTTTGAAAGAAAATAGATGAGCTTAATTGTGATGTTTTTCGTAAATCTTCTTGTATTTTTTAAAATGGATCAAAACTTATTAGAAGCGTAGTAGCAAAAATAATTGATATTTTGAAGCGCACCTGTATTTGTCATGCAAAAGTATTTCCAAATTACTGTATTATACACTAGTATTTTTAGCACTTCCCAATCGTTACGCAATGATTTTTCTTCTGCGAATGGTAAAAACAAAATGGATGAGGTTAATTTTAATATTTTTGTAAATCTTTTTGTTTTTTATATAACTTTTTCTAAATATATCTTCCAGTAATACTTGAAGCTGACCGTGAAGGTATGTTTGTGTAGTGCTAACATTTTTGTGAATTTTTATAATACATTTCTGTTAAAATAAGTTAAAAAATATACTAAAAAAAATTTGTTGGCAATTTTTAAGTTGTTTGTTAACATCGTATGTTTTAGGTGATCATCCAAAACAAAGTGATTAAAGAAGATCCAACATCACCACTTTCCTCGGAAAGTGATTTCGATTTCAGTACCTGGGATAATGAAAATAATAAAAATTATACTTCGTTATCTTTCTCTCTTCCAGCATCAACGAAGGTAGGGAAGGTGAGATTCTTATCGCGGAAATCAGAATGAAGCAAAGAGTTACGATCTGATTTTATGCTTCATTTTTGAGAACTTCTGTACTCTTTCCTCGCTTTCTACTCAATCAGTAAGGCAAATCAACCGGGCCGTTATTTTTCTGATGAAGTCGGCAAAAAATTCCTGCACAGAATATTTTAGTCATAAAATATAAAATAATCTTTATTCAATTATCATGTCTGCCTTAACAACATGATACGGATAATCCCAGTGGTTTGCAAATGCGGAAACTTATAGATATTTATTTTTTTTTCCTGTTAAATTCTTGAGCATCCAACCATGTATTGTTTTATCATTTGTTATAGATATCAACACCTGAAGAGATATTTAGCCAATACTGGATTACTGGTATTCCATCTTACACTCTTCTTGAATGCAGGAACATGATTCGGGTTCTTGTTCAAGCCTGCAAGCATGCCGTACACGCTTTGAAAGATACTCATGCTACAAATCGTTAGATTTTCATTTTCTGACTGGCAATAAAACATCTCTGCAACTTATTTACGTTTAAAGTTTAAGATGCATTTGACTATCTAATTTCTGTCGTTGAACGGTGCTCATGAAGACGACATTTTTTGAAAAATTTTATTTCTTTAATCATATTATTTAGTCTCTAGTCTTTCTATAGTCCTTAATTCTTTAGTCTTCAGTTAGTGGATGAAACAAGATCATTTAGCGTCTGTCATCATGAACTGCTAAATTAACGTTCACCGGGCCAGTGTTGTTAGTCATGGTGCACTGGGTATTACCTTTCGTCGTGCGTCATATAGTTACTTTATTATTCACTTCTATGCAGTTGGAAGTGATTATTCAGACTTACAAACGAATTATTTTTATTTGAATTTATTGCTTGAAAATTAAATATCCAGATGCGATATCACCAGATCATGAAGCAAAGATAATTGAGCAGCTCTTCCGGTATGGTTTGCGATGCCTCGATATTTATGTCATATGTCCAATATCAAGTCAAGTTCCATCGACACAGCAAAGGCTAGTCTATTATTTTTTGACCTTCTTAGGAACTTAAAAGACAAGAAGAAAACGTGCATCTGACAAGAAAATTTGTAATACCATTGAAATAAAAAAAAGTTTCATCAAACTAAATTAAGGTTTTCAAACGGGGTACGCACAAAAGAGGAGAAGGAAGTTCTGGAGCTTTTCGGTTCCATTTTTACATTGTTGAATCCATCAATTTTCAAAGAAATCATATCAAAACGAATTGATGTAAGTCTTAAAACTTTCCAAACCATTTATTTTATAAAATTTTCTAGTTCTCTTTCATCTTGTTACTATTTTGTTCACAAAATTTTGTTCTTCAGTATTTCATTGAAAGATTGGCTTCAAATTATGGACTTCAAATCATATGTAGTTCACTGCTGGTTAATTCGTTGACATCAGCCAATTTTGGCGATATATTAATTCGATTCCTTATGAAAAAATTACCAGATTTGGCTGGTAAGCTCTTGTTTACTCAATGTTTTTCATATTTTTTGGTCACGATTTTCAAATGCTACGATTTTCTAACGTATGCTTGATAGAGTATTTAGAGTATTTCTATCTTTTTCAAATATAAAAATTTAACTCAGCTTTGGTAATGTGATATATGGTTCAGGACATTTCTCGTATCATCAGGAGCGTAAAGCAGACTTAATGCGGTTAGCAAAAAATTGGAAGAATGTAACTTATGTCGAAAAATGTAGTGTGTAATAGTGTGATTATAAGGAATCAAAATTTCCAAAAGAGTTGAGTACGGAATGAGATTTCAGAGTGTTCGGAAAGGTCTTTCCTTTGGCTGAAACTGTTCAAAATTGTATTTTCCTCAGTTGGTTCGCAACCTTCAGGATGCGCGGAGAATGAACGAATGCTTCGGGTAAAGCTTCTGTTTTTTCATATTGTTGCAGAACCTCAATAATATGAAATACTGCCTTTTCTTTTAATCAAAAGTTTTTTACAACAAGATAAGCAGTTTACATTTTTTTCAACTTGCATTTAAAATTCTGATCTCAGAAACAGATGAAACTCTGCTACTTTTTGCAGCCATATCTGCATGATCTTGTCCTGCATTCGATGAAACTGGCACTGAGAGCTCGAGAACCAATTAATTATTTTCTTCTACTTAGAGCACTTTTTCGGTAAGTTGTCTTCTACAGTAATGATATATTCAAAATCTTTGTGTGCATTGTTTGCTTTGTTGTCAAATGTTCTGTTCACATTTTGAACTTTTGTCTGTGGTACTAGCTATCCCAAAATTCCCGATTAGCTTCAGTCCAATAAGGCGTCTACTGAAAATTACTTGTGCTAATTTTCAGGTTAGAGAATTACTGGTCTTAAGTTTGAATTCTCCTAGCGCTAAAGATTTTCTTCAGGCCATCTGTCATATTTTATTAACTATTCCTTCTGAACTGTACCTATCCAATTCTCATTTTTAGTATTAATGTCGTAAAAATCAAAATACTTGAATGACTGTCAGTTTTAAGAAATACTTAGTGCCTTTTGATGATTATACGAATATTCAGAGTCTCGCAATCGTAATTTCATAAACTCATTATCATTTCAGTTCAATTGGCGGAGGAAGCTATGATTTGCTTTACCAGACGTTTTTGCCTCTTCTGCCGACACTTCTTCACCAGCTAAATCGTCTTCAGTCTAGTACTCATCGGGCGCAAATGCGAGAATTATTTATTGAATTATGTTTAACAGTACCTGTAAGGTAAGAGAATTTTTGTGGTGGTGAAAATCGTGTTAAAATGTTTCTGATTTTATTTGTCATTGTCTTCCAAGTGATACATTCAAACTTTAAAAAGATCTCTTTTTATTCAGATTGTCGTCACTGCTCCCTTATCTACCCTTATTGATGGACCCATTGGTATGCGCCCTGAATGGAAGTAGCAGCCTCATTCAGCAGGTTTATAAGTTTATTTTTTCATATATATGTTTTTTTTGTATACATATTTTCACATATTTGTGCTTATGAAACCTGCAAAAAATTTTACAAATCCAGTTTGAAATGCTTGCTATAATTATAAAACAGGTGATCCTTTATTGATAAATTTGGTTTAGCATACAGATATAATGCCAGGCAGGAGTAGAAATAAATAATGCAGCAATATAGTAGTTGTTTACGGTTGTGGGAAGTTTGCAGGGTTTGCGAACACTGGAATTATGTGTTGATAATTTACAACCTGATTATCTTTACGAACATATGGCGCCAGTCCGAGCAGAACTGATACGTGGTTTATGGCAGTGCATGTCTAGTCAGGAAAAAAATGCACCACAGATTGCGTTTAGGTTTTCTCTTTTTCATTTTGATTCCGATCTCTTTTCATAATAAAGATTGTGAATACAAGATCTCGTATTTGTGTAACAGTCCACTTTACGACGAGAGCTAGGAAATAAAGAAAAATTAAGTGGCTCTTGATCCCTGTACGTTTCAATAATCAAGAAAATGCATTTAATAATTGAGGAACAAGTATAATATCTAGGATTTTGGGAAAATTTGGCGCATCGAATCGGAAAATGCTAACGGATCCTCAAAACCTGGTATTTAAAGATGAGTATTCATTTGATTCACCAGCATTTCAATTGGTTTTTGAACGGCCTTCAACACAAGTTGAATTCAATGAAGTACTATCGGATGGAACCGTGGTTTTCATTTTCTTTCTGTTTTATAGCACTAGAAATTAGTTCAAATGAAACATCAAAAACGGGGAACAATTTTACTTGACGATAATACTATTTGATTTCTATTTTAGTTGTGCTTACGCCCTTTTAATAAATTCCGTTCAGTGAACATTGTTCTGTTTTTCAGAGTAAGAACAATCCTCCATTCTTCTGTGAACTAAATATTTCGGAAGTGGTGAAAGAATCGGTCAGGCATTTGCGTTCACCATTTGTGGTCGATGCATCCTTTATTATGGCAACTGCACAAACAATTCCGGGTGGAATACGAATATCTTCTCTGACTATGCGACGTCATGCATTTCGAATAATTAGAGGAGTGATTTTGAGCGCTTTGGCACCTACCAAACGCGAAATTTTGAGGAGCCCGTTCTTCAAGAAGCACATTACAAGCAAACTTTTGGTAATTTTGTTTCAAAAGTGACTATGAGTACAGAAATTTAACACTATTCTTAAACTTTAAAGAGATGCAGTACGTGTTTGTTTTTTTCCGTCCCAGCATCGACCGAAGATTTTAAAAGCACAGAAAATCTTTTACTAGTTCATTAAGTGAACATAAAAGGTAATTCAGAATAACAGCGCTGTAAAGGACATGGACTCCAGTGTCTGAAAAAAAAAATACTCTAAGGGTAACGGAATACGTAATAACTCAAGTAAATTTTAGGAACTGCGTACAAAAGACGAGAGCAGTTTTCAAGTAGATCATCAGTGTAGCAATCGATATTCACGGCTTTACCTTGACGCTCTACTCGGGCTATTTTGTAAGTTTGAGTTTTTTTGCAAGCAGCTTATTTGTCGAATGAAAAATTATTGGACTGAATGGATTTAAATTTAAAATAAACCCGGAGGTTATAAAATTCTGCAATTAGTAGTGTGAAGTTTTTATTCCATTCCATAAACATTCTTTTTTTAGATGCAACAGCCGCAGTATTACAAGAGGCAACCAGTAATGTTATGGATTTTTTTTGCATGGTCATGCGACATCTAACAATTCAGATTATTTTTGAACAGTGTCGAGGTAGATTTCCTTGATTTCTAGTCATCTGATCCTCTGTGTCTTTTTTTTAATGTTCGAAAATTTCATTTGTGAAGTCTCTTCAGTTTCATTGTTGTAAAGAATATTCGCTATCCTTTAAACCTTCCAACTGTACTTAAATGCTTGTGATTGTTTAGTTAACGTTGTAATTTTCTCAAAAACATTTAAACTGACTTTAGTTAACATAATCTTATTATTTTTGATTGGCAGTATCCTTAAAAAACTTACTTTTCTTACAGAGAAAAGCGATGTGAATGTAGATCGTGACTCGAACTCTATGGATTTTACTGTCTTGATTGATAGCGTACTGCTTGCTCTAACCGATCCATGTAAAGAAGTGTGCCAGACTAGCCTTATGGCACTGAAACTGATTTGCGAGACAACAGTAGCTCTACTTGGTAGTACCAGCAAAGTAATTCACTTATTAATTTTTTAAGTCATTTCTAAAATAACTATCAATCAGTAAATTGTAATAAATTCAGTGCTCAATTTTATGAAGTCTTTTAAGTTGCTTGATCATTCATGTGGTTGTGACTGGTATGCATAACTGAAACTGTATGAGTGCTAGTATATAAATATCGGTAAGGAGAAAAGGAACATTAATGCTATAAAGATAAAGATTTACATCCTGCTTTGGAATTAGTCACGAAACATAAATTTGTTTCATGTTAGCAGAATATATTATTACTTATATGGCACTGCTACAGTCCCAACAATTTTGTGGCTGCAAATATCTCAGTAAAATTTCAGGCAGCCAACACCATATTTTTTCAACAAATTTTGGAACGAGCGACTAATCTTTGTTATAACGAGCCATGGTGCATTCGTCTTGGCGGATGCTTAAGCATCAAATTTATTTTGATAAACTTTACTGCAGCTTTCGTTATTAACAATATTGATGCTATCCTCTGTGCTTTATTTGAGGTTCATTTCCTGAGCATTTTGACAGTTAGGTGGAATTTTGTACCATGTTGGGAACTAATTATACATTTATCCTTAATGTCATGAATTGCATAGTTCGTCAACAAATTTGGATTTATTTTTCCTTAAAATTAAAGAAACATTTTTATGAAGTACTAAGCCTTGCTTTATAGGTTATCGTTGGACTCGTGGAGGATGTTTCGAGTTCAGCTGTCGATGTCGCAGTTGATACGTTGGATTTGTTACTGAAAGTACTAAATTTTATGAATCAATCAACCATTTACCAATTTTACAGTATGTTGTAGCATCAAACTATTTTATTTCTTTTAATTCCAGGTATGTTTCCGGCAGTCATCAGTTCATGACAAAAAGAAAGAAGCTATTGAATGTGTAGTTGGGAGAATTATTGAGAATCTTTTGAGTCCTTCACAAGTTCTTAACAAACAGGTTAAATTTTTGCTTCTCGTAGTAGAGCTTTTATAAAATATTTATGATAAGACATCTTACAGATTCAAATTTTTGATTTTTTTTTGCAGTGTCAGAAAATGCTTAGGATTCTGGCAGATTATACGGGGCTCACACAGTACGAGTTGCTTGCGTTACAAAGTGAATCCCTAAGGGAGTTCTTAAAAAATGGTATGGTGGATTACAAAAGAATGTCACTCGATCAGCAAATTATCTTCGAGGTTTGTAATATTCAACCGTTTGCTCCTTTAATTTATTTAAATGTTGCATAATCGGTGTAATTGCAATTATGCACTTAATATTAAAGTTTTCATCTCTAAAAAAACAATATCATTTAGCGAACAGCAGCGAATACAAACGCTGGCCTGAACAAAGTTTTACTTTCTAATTTAGGAGAATAATTACAGATTTTTCTGTAGATTATTTAATTCTGAAAGGATTAGCAAATATTAATGCTTAAAAATGGATTATCTTAAAACTTTGAGATATTAACCCATTTCAGGATGCTTTTGTTTTCATTTTTTCTGTTCGACCAGTACCACAAGAATTTGTACTGGACAAGTTTCCGGAAAATGATTACGTTTCCCGGCTTTTATCTATTTGCAATGCTACTGGAAAAGAATTAAGGAACAGACCAAATTATAAACCATCAACACGATTTCTTGCCGTAATGCATCATTCACAGTTCAATTCACGCGTCATCGCCTTACGACAGTCAACTATAAGTTGGTATTTCTTTTTCTGTTTATTTCCATTTTATGAAGTTACAATTTATTCTCTGCCTTTACTGTTGGCTTTTATGTCCTGAATATTGCTGATTTTTCGAAATTCTATTGTAGATATTCATTTTAGTCAAAGTAAACACAAATTTAAGAAGGAACTTAGTAAAAAAAATTTAGGAGCATTGGTGACATGTTGTATCGCATCTTGTGGCGAAGAAAGGCAAGCAGTGGATCATGATCCATTGTTTCCACATCATAAGCGAATATTCGAAGCGATTTTAAAATGTCTTACGGAAGAAAATGAGGAAATTCAGGATACTGCGTTCAGCGCACTGAAAGAAGTTGTTTTTTATTTAAATTTATCATCTAATTCCCTCTGCTGGGCGCAGTAACTTTTCGTGCTGTATAAAACAATTCACTAGTGCACCTTTTGTATTGTGAGTTACATAAACTTTATTTTAGGCGCTGAGTTTAGATCGATTACGATCACACTTACTTAAAATGGATCTCGGGTCGATAATTACCATTTTATCTCAGACAGATAATCGCTTACAGAAACATATCGTTTTACGTTTGCTTTACCTCCTACGGTTGTTTCCAGATGTCTTCTCAGAAACGTTTTGTAACGATATACTGGTACCTTTTATAAATCTCCGACAGTCTTGCCAAAACCGTTGTAAGATATATAAGAATTCGTCATAACAGTATGAATGATAATAGAAAACAGGTAAGCAGTGGTTACAAAATTATGTCAATTCAGGATGCCTTTCGAAAATTTCCGGATCCCAGTCAAAGTGATGTTGTGTCGAACGATGTTAAAGTAGGACGAATATTACTGGAAATTTTGGCCGAATTTCATCTTGCCGATGCTAGTTTTGTGCATTTCATTATTCCGCATGTTTGCAAATGGGAAGCAGCTGTCGCTTTTGAGGTGATTTTTTAAAAATGTGTTTAGCAGCAACCACCATTTTAATAATCAAAATACTGTTGTTAGCACGTTTTAGAAATTCTGTATACTTACTATTTTTCAAAATTCAAAGAATAGTGGCATCAAACATGTACCAGAATAATGCAGAATAAAGTATATCTGATTTTCCACTAAGACAAATTCCAGTAGGCTATCATAAAGAAAGAATATTATCTGGTGACAGTTTTATTTAAGCTTTCCTTCACATTTTAGCACCTCTTAAAATTCACATACTGCACATTTTTAATTATAAAAAAAATGTTGTATCTACAACCATAAATTCTCGCAGATGCATTCGTTTTTTCACAAGTGATATATCAATAACTTGTAATTTTGCAGAGCAGCACTAGTTGGCGTTATCCGTTAATGAAATATTTAACGCGATTCCCATTAGAAACTGTGCGTTTCTTTGTTACAGGCAGCAACATCTGTGAGCAGAGGAATCGTGAATTGTTTAAGGTTCTTGTAACTGTTTGTAATTTGATATAAAATTATAAAAAAAATAAAACAAATAAACATGAAACATGCATATAAATGCATGAGGTGTGATGATTGTTGGTAGAATAGTATGAGATTTTTTCCTTTTCTCTGTAAACTTACATGTTGCAAAAATTTATGATGCCAACATAATATCTGACAGAAAATAATAATATACCATAAGTTGGCAGATTCACTTTTTTCAATTTTTTCTTTAATCCAATTTCATTGCAGTACGTGGTAAAGCATGAAGAAGCAAAAGCAGTTCAGGAAAAATTAATGACAGATAATAGTTTTTTACTTCGTTTATTGAAAGGAGAGGCTATGGTTAGCTAGTTTTAAACTTTCTTTGCATCTATATTAATGATCAAATATTATCAGAGAAATTGCACTACTCAATACTTTGCTTTTTAGACTGAACACAGTTGTAAGATCTTTCAGAAAAGACTAGTCAAAATGAAAATAAAGCATATGCTCCTTCTCAATATCCTAAAGCTTGAGCAAACTATACCTAGTTTCGTACCTCATAAATTATTTGCTCGAGTTTTGCGCTCTATTAGCTGTATCCGATATTGTGTAGGATGAAGCCGGTGCTTGGACAAAATGTGATTTGTCGATCTATGATATGGAAATGTTAGCTATGAAACTTATTGTTAGCATCGGAAAACGTCATTCAAACTGGGCTGGGAACGGTGCTGGTGAAATTGTCAAAATTATACAGTCATTGTGGAATGATAAGGACTTTCGCATTCGGTATACATGCAAGGTGAGAATTAAACACAGATTTCATTTGATTGGATTTATGTCAAAGCCATCTTTGATATGTGGAAGTACTATTATCAAAAAATAAAAAGATGGAGATCTTTTGCTTCTTCAGTTCTTTTTAGTAGATGTTCTTCTGTGCAAATCCACATTCAGACAAATTCTGATCCAAATAGAATGAAAAATAAGACGACTTTAGTCAGAAGCCAGAAAAGAGAGCGTGAATAAACAAATAATTTTGCGACAACCAAAAATTTAAAAAAGATCAAATGAAATAAGGGAAAAACATCATTCCATAATTTCTTCATCACAAAATTAAGCGTCAACTCTTTTAGGATTATTTGGAGGGACCACGTTATGATGTTCCTAAGCTGGCAGCTCTGATCATGTTGCGTTATTTCAAGTAATTCATGAAATTATTTCCACATATGTTAAATAAAAAAAATCCATGTTCCTTACGGTTAGATTTGATATTCAAAACTGGTAAAGTTTATCGAACTTTGTTTTCATAGATCACTATTTAGAGCTAACATTGATCGCATCGATATTCTATTCGACCTTTGTCATGTGTTTACGAATAATTACATCGGTGATTTCACGTTTGTAAGACTGTTTATCGAAAAGGAAATTATCCCGGTAACTTTTTGCAATGCAGTTTGTTATTAAACTTGAAACATGAAGTTATTTAAATATACTTGCAATGTATTAGTGGTATGAAAGTACTGTCAATTTTCCTCTAAATATTTGGCAGGTGACCGATCTTGAATTATGTTACTGATCCTACTATGCATCTGACGAATTAGTTCTCTGAACTCTTTTCCGTTTTCTATCTTCTGTAAAGAAAATTTTTTCGTAAAACGCCAATATCCGACTTTTACATTGTTTTATTTTGCTTGTGTTTTATTTTGCTCTTTTTTTAAAGAGCTTTCAATAGTTCTTATATACAATATGTAAATTGCCTGTACATATAGAAATATCCCATTGAATGGCGGCAAAATGCGCTAAAACGAATAGTTGCTATGTTTGAAAAAGATCCGGCCACAGCTCACGATCTGAATGTTGTTAAAATGCTGCAGTATGTTGTAATCCCCTCATTACATTATGCGTTCGAACGTTATGATGTTGATGTGGTTAGTAACAATAATTTCTAATCTAATTGTTGTTGAGTTCAGTTTTTTAGTTTTTTGAGACTTTCCGGTTGAGTTTTTTGCTTTTGCGGAAACAGGAAATTCAGTTTCACTATTCCGGTCAAAAAAGCAAACCTTATTTTTGATTAAGCAGTCTATAGTGTCACTAATTCATCTAAATGTATCAATTACTCCGGGTAGTTGATGGTGTTTTGGTAGAGGATGAGAAGTATATTCTTCGAAGAAAATTTTTTCCTTACAAGACAAAGGATTTTCTTTTTTAGGTGGTTGGTACACCAGCAAAACCAGATGACGTGGATGACAATAATCTGATTTCACTGGTCTGCCAGAAAGTACTTGATCGAAACAGATTTCATATAAGTGATGCAATGCTTATTCAGCTATTCCATCTAGGATGCCTATTTGTTAGCAATTGCCCAACTCATATACACGATTTCACACAGAAGTTTGTGTTTCTCTTGGTTGTTTTTTAACTTTGATTATTCGAAATTTCACCATTCGGGGAATTCTTTTTCTTTTGTGTTATCGTAATTCTGAGACAACAGGATAATGAAATTTTTAAAAAAGGTAGTAAATTTGACTCAATTGTTTGTTATGACAGAGACTGCAGGAAGCAGGGCAATCGTCTGCGCATTTTAATGCTTTTGGGGTGGCCATGCTTGTCTTCAACACCTCAGGATCAAACAATGAAATACATGGGTCATTTATTGATTGCTAATATTATCAATCAATTTAATATTAATCGGAAAATCGTTTTGCAGGTATTCTGTAATTTTCTTATACGCCTTTCTCATCCATTTTCTCATATGTTTTAGCTTTTATTTCATAATTAGATCTATAGTTGTATTGAATAAGAGAAGTACCATTATTTTTCGTGCTTCACACTAGCATATCCTTTTTCTTCTGTATTTGGAATGCACGCATGCTTTGTATGTTACAATATTTCAAACTCAACAATCTTCTACGTCGTACTCAGACTGCCAAGATAGTTTTTTTTGCAGGTTTTTCTAAGTCTGTTGAAAGCGACTCTGAGCGATCCGAAAGACATTATCAAACGTTCACTTGACATATTAACTCCATCTGTACCATTACGTATGGATGATGGTCATAAACAACTAATGACTGTTGTCAAGAAAACTATTGTTGAAGAGGGCCACAATGTCTCGCAAATTTATCATTGTTTGTAAGTTTTTTATATTGGAATTTACTGTTTAGCTGAAAATTATGTCATATTATGGTAAAAAAGCATAAAATTTTTTCTGGCAGGTCAATGATTGTTCGTCATTACAAAATCTATTACAATGTGCGTCACCAAATGCTCCAAGTTATACTGAATGGAGTTCAGCGCCTGATGCTAGCGCAGGGAACGTTGGAAAATCGACGGACTGCGATTGATGTGTGTGAAATGGTTATCAAATGGGAGCAGTGGCGGCTAAAGCAAGCAGAAGAATTGGTACAATTCATTTTTATTTTTAACTGCGATCATTGACACGGATGGAATAATGGTTTCAGTTGAAATTGTTTTATGTTTTGAAACAATCTGGATACGTATACTGTGGGAAACATATGTTGATTCTGATCTCTCTAACTGAATAAATGCTTGCATTCTTAGTCATATGCTCTGTGCCATCATTTTACAAATTGTACTATAAACCCAAAAAAGCCGTAGTGATGAAAGCTAGAAACTTTTTATTTAATTTCAGGAAAAAGGATCAGAAATTAGTAAACAGTCGCAGACTGAGACAACAGGACATCAACAGTCTTCGCCCTCAGGTTTATCTCAAGTGCAAAACAAGGATGTAGAAAATGTATGCGTTGTAGATAAAGAACACATATAAGATATGAAGTCTTTTTTAATTGAGCATTTTGAACTCTTCCACCTTTTGATTACAGATAGTTGAATTCTACTTTTCACATGCATATACTGAACAATTTCGGCAAGTGAATATTATTTTAGGTACACCGACCGATCGAAAAAGTACACGTGGATCATGTCGTTAATATGCTTGTAAAATTATCGTCTGCAGTACCTGACGCGGTCAGTTTTTTATATATGTTAAACAAGAAAACTTTCAAAAAATATCTGATTTGTAGAAATTTTAAGGACTATTCGATTAGTCCGGTTGTTCTGAAGTAAAAAATATAAAATTACAGAATCTTACGCAGAATCCAACTCAGCATGCTGTAGCAATGGAGCAGTTATGCAAAAGATGCTTAGGGCTCTTGCGGGCTTGCTTGAAAAGCAATCTTTGGGGACTTACTGCTAATTTAAGGTTATCCTGGTAAGTGACAGTATTTAAATTGGTTGTAAAGTTTTGTGCATTATTTTCTAAAATATTAGTGCTTGTTATATATAATATTAATGCTTAGATACTGAATATTAATGTTTGTTCCGACTAATATTTGGTAGAATGCTGAATGTTATTCAACTGATATTAGATAGAAGGTCATTGCATTTTAAAATGTACATTACACGTTTCGCTTACTGTTTGTTATTACTGCAAAAAGGTTTTTTTTAGAAATAGCATTGAATGATAGATTTCTATGATTTGAATGAAAGAACAGCAGTTTTAGTAAAGAAAGGATGAACATTCAGTATATTTAGGTTGGAGAAACAGTTGACAGTCGCTGCAGAGGCTGTAACCCAGCAATTTCGAGAGCAGACCACAGTTGCTCACCATTTCTCACAACTGCACACATCTCTGGATATTATTACACATCTTGTCGTTATTCTGGTTAATAAGAGCATAATTCATATACTAGTGGACAGTTTTTCATGAATGGACATCGTTTTTCAATTTTTGAACATTTATTTTTTGAACTTTACGTTTTGTAGCATGCAAAAGATCACACATTTCTTGCTTAAGTTAATGCTATATCATCGAAATAACAAACCGAATATGATGTTACAGAAAAGGTTTTTCAGCCTCAAGAAGTTATTGTTACAAACGTGAAAATGTTACAGCGCGGAATTGTCGCCTGTTTGAGTTGTCAAGACAACGCTGTAGGTTTTATAAGCTTGAAAAGTATTGTAACTCAGAATTTTTCTTAAAGGATTTGGTGGTTATTTATATGCATTGAACATTTTTTCTAGTTGTGGAAACTATTTTGAAGTTAATTTAAGGTCATGCGAAGTCTTTGCCAACTTATTTCAAAATTATTCGAGAAAACGAAGTGTTCATCGGAGGGATTAGATGAATTAGAAACGATCAACCAATTTGTTACAAAATTCATTAACGACACATTCACCAATTATGAGAAGTTCGCAAATTGAATTTCTCACCTTTTCATTTTTCACTCTTTCTATGAGCTGAAAACATTTCAAATGTTTTAAAAACCGCAACAAATATTGATATTTGCTGACCTTTTGGTTAATTACAACTAATTAAGTATAAGGAATATCATTCTATGTTTGATTTCCAATGATTTTTTTGTTTTATGTACGCAATGAGAGTGATAAAAAGTTCTTGTCAGTGAAAAAAAAGTTATCGATTTTAGAGGACAAAGTCAGCCAATGACTGGTGTGTTTGCGACAATTCATTTGTTGCGCACTATATGCGTTATTCAACCGGCCTACGTTGATACAATGTGTTTGAGCTCATTCACAAAAGCTGTCCAAAAACTTGTTCGCGAACACGTCTCTTCATGTACTGAAAATAAAGGTCTGTTATTTTTATCTTTTTTTCTCGATTCTATCGAATACTATTTGATCCATTACCTCAAAAAAAATTTATGATATCTAAACTCTAAAATTCTGTAATTTGGATCTAATTATTTTTTTCTCAAATGTCTATTTTAAATTTACTGTGATAAAAATCAATATGTTGTTCAGGGCATGCGCTGACTGAGTTGATAATTTTCTCACTAGAACTTCTTCGACCTCGTATTCATGCAATACCACCGGAAGCACGACGCAATATCGGGCAGTGCATTTTAACACCACTCATAGATAAAACTCCATTCGATCGTGTTCTTGATATTGTTATTCGTGTTGTTGACATCATGGTGCGTAATGGCGATGAAGTTAGTTTACCTTAATTTTTTGTTCGTGGTGGTTTCTTCTGGATATATTTTCCTAGGAGCATTAAGTTATTAGATGAAGCCTACACAGTGACTTATTGTGAAATACTTCAGCTTACTTTAATTTTAGAAGGAAATCTTGGAAACTTCGTTATGTACATTTTTAATATATTTGTAGTAAAAGCCGACAAATTCTTCATTAAATAGTTACAATTTAATGGTTTTTAGCGACAGTTGAATCAAGGTGTTCCGCTTTTAATAAGGCTGGTGCAAACAATGGAAGCGCATAAACGTCATGAGAAGTCGGGAGATTTACTGAAGATACTACTTGAGACAGTCCTTTACGTTTATGAAACTGCTCACCTGCGAACTAATGAAACACTAGCAAAACTGAATAGTGCTTTTCATTGGGGACTTTGTGCCCAGGTGATCACTGTTGAATTTTTTAGAAATTTACAAACTTTGGATGGTCGCTTCGTCTTCCCAACAATTTGAAGTTTCTCATGTTGAGATTTCTGCCTGATATTTCAGACAATTGTTAAAGAATGTTTTCAGTCTGATATTTTTTTATATATTTACCAGCATGAACCAATTGAACCTAATAAAGTTTCCTTACTACACAGTTTATTTCTCTTAATTCCCTAGTTTTGACTGCAGGATGAGTCACTGCGTTCCCGATTTTTCAAATTGTTCGATGCCCAAGTACCAAAGAATATTTGTGACCGATTATACCACATCATTACATCACAAAATTGGGCTGATATGCAGCAGTATTTTTGGATCAAACACTGCGTCAATGTGAGTTATTTTTAAAACATTTTGTGGTTTAATTATGATTTGAATTTATTTTTGCGACGTATATGGAATGTCTGCTCAGCAACTTTGTTTAGCTTTTGCTATCATTAATAATGGACGAACAGACGGATAAGAATGGCACAAGAGCGCAGCGAGCAGTGTTATTGAATTGCTGCACGTTATGGTATACGTTTGAAAAAATGCTTGATCTGGAAACATTATATCGAGATCATCCAGAATCATGTGATAGCGATGATTTTGTACCATGGACAATGGATACAACTGAAAGCAAGCGAGACGATTTTATAGAGACTTCCGGAACTCAGACATTAACAGGTTTTTAAAAGCACGCAATGTTCATTGTGATAAATTAGTTGTTTTTTTATTTGAGCTTTCAGGGAGATGACTAGGTTGCCATTATATTATCTCATAAACTCAATCTACTTTCTGACTTAAACATATGTGCCAGCCTGCCAGTAATTTCTTAATTTGTGTATTCCATAAAAATGATCTTTGTTTTTGTCTTTTAGAAGTAAGCATACCGATTTGTTGTACAGCAAGTGCACAGGATCTACAAACCACTTTAATTGTTGAGCAACAGGTCCAGTTGTTTGAAATGGCTGCCAAATTTCAAATCACTGATATTCTTCCGAGCTACTTGGAACTTGTTCATAGCAGTATGTTGACTTTTAATGTTTTTTCCCCGAATTAAGTTCCCATCTCCAAACTCTTAAGCATCACAATTCTCAAAACATTTTTTAAATCTACTACTGACATTGCAGTATATTTTCTATTGTAAAGATTATGTAAGATATAGTTAAGTCATTTACCTACTTTGTTGTATGTCACTTTTTAAAATCTATTGGTTTTATAGTTATCGATTTCAGCCATAAATTAAGTAATCAAGTTTTTGAAATTCATGGATTACAGGTAATGACTTGGCTTCGAAGATCTGGTTAAAATTATTCCCTTCATTGTGGTCAAATCTACAGGAGTCCAAGCAGGCTGTCCTTGGTGCCGAAATAGTACCTTTTCTCTCGTCTGGATGTCATCTTGTACAAAGAGATCTACCTCATTCAGCAGTTGGTACTTTCCTGGAAGCTGTTTGTCGATGTCAACCTTCAATTCCAATTCATCCAAGTGTACTTATGGTATATTTATACAATATAGGAAGTTTTAAAAACCAGTCTCCGAGAAATCAGGCATTTATCCTTTCAGAACTGAAAAATTAGGACTAGCTGCATTCAACTTAAATAAATGGACTTGCGTAAGATTTTTTGTAAAGCACACAGTTTTATAGTATATTTCAATGAGGCATCGTGCATGGCACCGTGGGTTGATGTTGCTTGAAGATGAAGCATCGAAAATTCCTGCATTCACAAACAACTCTACACTGCTTCAAGTTTTACAGCCTGCACCCACAAATATGCAATTGGTATGTGGTAAAATTTTAGTTCTTTTGTCTTTTTGGAACTTCAAACAATTCGCAAGTTTTTCTGCAATTTACAATTTTTTTTTCAATTTAGATAACGCTGAATAACCTGGTTCTCTTGTATTCGAAATTATCCGAATTTGACCAGTACCAGGCAATTTGGAAACGTCGTGCTTATTTTGAAGAGACTTCGAAAGCTATTGAGTATTATAACGAAGGTTGGATTTTTATGTTTCATTGATATTGTTTTGGGGTGTGGCCGCGTGATTTACCTGAGGAGGGGTATCCTAGTTTATGGTCTCGGGAAACTTGTTCCCCATGTTTATGGGTTGAACATAGAGTAATAAAACAAACTGATTTAAGCAATTAAAGTGTTATCTGGAAAGTGTAAATACCCCGCGTTTTATCTGTGCTCTGTTCAGTGTTCTGCATTGAGATCATGGTGCATTAGGATAATCGTCTGAATCCTTTCACGACTATTGGTTGTTGGGTGATTTAGTATGATATTTTCAATAGGAAGTATCAAAAATATTTATAATTGTTTATAACTTTTTGTTTTTATCTTTTATATTGATAAAACTCTTCAGGTGATTTTGTACGAGCAGAAAAAACTTTAAGGAAATCGATCGAGGTTATCAGTGATCGTGTAGTTGCTCCTTGTGGTACTACCAGACAATTAGACGTAACTCCTGCACTTGGATTCGAGTTACGTGAATGGCACAAATTGTGGGCCGAGTTAGTTTTAAATTTTTTAAGACGCAAACTAATGAAGTGAGAAATTCTAATGAAACTAATGAAAAGTCTAATGAAACGTGGAGCGGTAGTATTGAGTTATATCGGATGTGCAGAAAATCCAGATTTTAAGTAAATTTTAATACTTAATAAATAGATTTCAATGTATATTAGTTTAACAATGTTTTGGTTTTTTAAGTCTTCAAAAAAATCGACCACTGAGTGAAATTTAGATAGCTGATAAGGAATTTCGAGCATAATATAGTCTCTAATGTGGCAATTAACTCATGTCTCATGCGATTTCTTTTACACTACCAATTAAAAATTTTTTTTGATAAAGTCGCTTTTATGATTTTTATTGAATATGTCATCGCAGACGACGCTTGTTCTTGTACGTTTGAATTCATCATTGCGCTCATGTACTTGCAGTTGTATTGATGTATGGTTATCCAATATTTCACTTAAAATCAAATTTGTTAGTAGGACCTCTAATTTTTCAGCTGTGAACGTGAACTTGGTGAATGGAACGCTTTATTACAGTTTGGTAATACTCCTGCTGTATACGGTCTCGGTATTGTTGCAGATGCAGCTTGGCACCTTAATGATTGGAACTTGCTTCGAGTTACTCTTACTCAGCTAGAAGGTTGCACACAACCAGATTTATACTACAAATATTATCTTTACAAAGCCATGCTGATGGTAAGTATACTTGACTTCCACCAATTATTTGTGGCAATTTACTCAGCACGACGATTTAAAAATACTTTTCAAGCACTGTTGATACCTGACTGTTGGTAGATTAAAATCTTTAAGCGGTTGACATCATGAAACCAATACTAAGTGTTATCCTTGTGGTCATGTACTGAATAAGAGTGGCGTTCCACTGAGTGTGTGAAAATTATTGTACTCGGATAAAAATAACGAATGAATAATAGCAAAATAGAATTGAAAGAAAATTGCAAGCTGGATTTCGTTTTAGATTATTAAGCCTCCATTTACTTTTTCGCAATCCATAATTAGTTGGTTACTTTATTCACTATTTATGCATCCGTTTGCAATGGCTATTACACAGATTCCATGCTCTTACGACTTGATACTTATTTTTTATTTTTGTTGTAGAACCATCATCCCATGCAAGAAGATAGGGCTACAGAATTACTGCATGTTCGAATCAACAGAGAATTGGACGCAGCACGGGATGACTTAATTATGGAATGGAAACGATTACCAGACGTTGTTTCTTTCAGCCATGTCAGCATACTTCAGGTAGTTAACCTAGTAGTCTTCTTTCATTGGTAATCGATGAATGGTTGGTGATTATAAAATGATTGACAGTTCCGACCTGAGTTCTGAATAAACAGTTTTTTAATGTATGATTGCATATCAGTTGTGTTAAAATATGGTGTTTATTATTTTTAAGGATTCTGACGAATAGTCGTGTCAATGTTACTACAAAATCCGAAATATTTCTCATTATCCAAAATGACTCTACATATCCAAATGCTGCTAAAAATAGGAATCTGCTTTAATTTTTAGGCTTCAAATCTCATTCAGGAAGTTCAGGAGGCGAGTGTACTCACTAATCATCCGGAAGTTAGTGGTCAAGTATCACTGCCATCAAATCCAGTTGGTGATGTAAAATCGGTCGTAAAAGCATGGAGGTCAGTCAGTGCCTTCTATAGATATCATAAAAATGTTTGGTTTTCATCAGTAATTGATGACTGCTTAAATACATTTGTTTTAAAATCAATCTTCAAAAATGATACATAATCATTAACTTAAGTGAGAGAAATTGGAAATAACGAAATATGTGTAGAGAAAAAGAATTCTAGGCTATGACTCTTCGTGATCCTATTACCTCAGCATCGTTGAACATATCATTTGGGGAGCCTACACTAAATTTAATATTTTAAAATAAATGCACGGTAAATATTGAACTTCCATTCCTACTGCGAAACATAACGCTTCCAGGAGCCGGTCCTATGCCTTATCAGATCCATTATCATTTTGGACTGATATTCATCAGTGGCGTATTCATCATTATAATACCGCCATCAGGCTTCTTCAACAAATGGAAGGGGTTTGTCACTTTATCTTTTTGATGATACTGTGAATTTCATTAATAATTTTTAGATTAACAAAAAAATATATTACTTGTAGAAAATGGGAGCTGCGGATAAACAGAGTATTGAAAGGTGAGGAAAGTAGTAAAGTGTAATAAGAAGAAACAAAAGTCTGGCTGCAATAATAATAAAAGTGACAATAGTACTAAGAACACATAAAAAAAAATATTCCACATATCATGCAGATTATTTGGTGAGGTAGTTTTGAAACTTTAATCCTAAAAATTGTATTTCAGAGCCAACCGAATCAGTTTCAGCAGGGTTTACTTCCTTTCTACTCAGCAGCAAATTCGCAGATAATGATAGCGCGTGCTGCTCGGAAAGCTGGACTCGTAGACATTGCTATTGATAAACTAAGCAGGTGTCTTCAAAATTTCGTTTCTAGTTTAATACTGAAATTGGATATAGCACATCAAATTTCAATTTTTTTGTTTGCTCCATGGAATCCAAGAAGCATTCCCTCAACAACTTGTTTTCTTTTTTTGCATTCGTAAGTGGGCGCTGGGAAATTTAAGGTCCAATACAGTTAAGTTTTCAAACTATAATTTGAAATTTAAGGATACATACTCTGCCGGCTTTACCAGCGATGGACGCTTATTTTTCGGTGAGAGAGTTTTTGAAATGTTTGGTGCACCGAGCGTCGATGCCTAATTTAACAGAAGAACAAAGACATAGCGCATTAATGGAAGCGTTTTGGGTTGTCCAGAAGACGACCATCAATACCTTCACTAAAGAAAATATTGCCAAACTTTATTGCTTGCGTGGAAGGATCTTGACGAAACTTAAAAAGTAAGTTGTTTTTATTTCTTATCGACGGAATTTTCATCTTTCACATTTCGTCATTGATAATTTTGTTTGGATCAGAGGATACTGGGTTCATAACTTTGATGTATTTTTACTTACCATTTGAGTCTGTCCCTAAACAAGGTTTATTTATTTTTCGAACTTTAGATATGAGGATGCAAGCTATTCTTATAAAACCGCAACTTTGCTGCATGAAAATGTTGCTGGTGGAAATTCTGTATGGCTGCACTGGGCTGACTTTCTTGAAAGTCGATTGGATGCTGAAAAGTATGTAATCTTTGGATTGTTTGGTTTTTCATTTCGAAAAGCTTGAGTAGAAGCTTTTGACAATTATTTGCAGTAAGACAAAGTTGCTGCAAAATTCTGACCAAGAAACAAATTTGAAAATTGTGATTTTCTGAATGTTATAATACTTTATTGTCCCGCTGAAAACCTATTTATTGGTCAAAATGGTCTGTTTAGCACAGAGGAAGCCGCACTGAATGTAGGGATGGAAGCATTGGTTGGATTAATGGAAGGTGCTAGAATGGAAAATGAATTGAGAGCGCGGAAATATGTTGCACGACTACTATGGCTTATGAAGGTGTCAGCTTTAGATTGATTTCTTTAGTTTTGAAATTCAATGATTAAAAACAGTTTTCTTTTATAATTATCAGTCAAATATACCTCGTTACAGCTTTTTTTATTTAGAAATTATCGGTTTATGGGTGTAGAGCTCAAAAGGAAGTAGACGTAAAGTTGGAAAAGCATGGCATTGGTATTCCGGCAAACAACTGGCTACCTTGGTAGTTTATCTCAAGGATTTTCAACAATACCTTTTTTTGTTTTTATGATAATTTTTATGCATACTCTATCTCAGCTAATTTCCGACCTAAATTTCGGATGGTTCCGTGATTCACTCAATTAGATTTGCAAGACTATGTGAGAGTCTTGCTATTAGTGGATATTATACTTGTTCGGTAATTACTTATTAAGCAGGTTTGGCATTGTCAGCCATTCTGTTGTACTGGAAGCTGCAGGTTTCGTGTTAGCAATGTTGTTTTTCGCTTACTTGTAGCCTTCGGAAAATATTTTACTCAGTGCTCAAGTTTTATGACTATTACAGTGAAGTGATGTGTTGGGAAAGCTGTTACTGTCGAACATTTTCAAAAAAAATCTACAGGTTATCAATTTAAGGTTGCCGCAATTGGTTGCTGAATTACAGCTACGTCCATCGTTAGCTATTGCGCACATCATCTCATATGTTGGTGAATCAAGCGAACAACAAGTTTTCTATGCTATTGCTGCTTCACAGCCGCTTGATTTTATTCTTGAAAATGTTTCTACAGGTTATATTTATTAATTTCCATAAGTTTGATTCTAATAATTGATACATATTTATCGTTTTATAGACTTGATATTTTTTTCTCGATGGGTAATATTGTTTGAGATGCGAATATGCTGTAGCATATAAGTTACAAGACACTGAAATTTTTGCACCCACATTGATGGATTATTGAATGATAAAAGACTACATTAAGTGTGAATGCGTAAATGTTTTTACAATTCATCCAAAGCGCCTTAATGCGTTTTTTGTTTGTGTTGAGACAGCAGTGTTTTGTTTTACATAGATATTATTGCGTTTATTATCGGATTCTAAGGCATAAGAAACTATGTTTGATTTCTCATCTTTGATGGTATATTTTTCAGCTCTTGATCCTTTGAAGAATGACCAAAGCAATCCTGTAAGTTCTCAAGAATTGTTCCGCGACATAATCAGGAAGTTATGTCAAAGTCGACCAGTCGAAATATCATCTCTATGTCGCGTGTTGTTCGAATTAAATAACGTGAAAGAGCATTGGTTGGAGCACACACTCCATAAAGTGAATCAGCTGAAGGATCGATTATTTGCGTAAGGAATTGGAACATGTTAATTTTTCAGTAATTAGAGTAAAAAGATTCATGCTTAGTTGGTTTTTATTTGGATTCTAGCCATTAAAATATTAGCAATTGATTTGGAACTTGTTATTGCTCTGCTAATTAGACTGTGTACTTTTTAATTACATTTGGATCTGTTTTTGATTTGATCCGCTGTTTAAATGTGGAGGGATGAAAGATAAAAAATAAATGATTATACTACAGTTGTAATTTTATTAAAAAGACAATGCGCTAAATTACAGACTTGCTTATAAGAATCTCGATTCTTTAACATCTCTTTTGATCCCCGAAGATTTTCTTGCGGAAATCAAAAACTGGCGATGTTCGTTAGATGACTTTACTGGATTCAAACAAGTAAATGAGGTATTTCTTAGTATATTCCTTTCTTTTGGAAGGCTGATTATCTTCTCAGTGGTCGAGTCTACTAACAGAAAAGAGGATTCAGTCTTCGTATAAAGATGAATTGGTAGGAATTCAATTATTTTGAAAATTCTGTCTTGCTGAGAGCTGCATTCGTTTGGTTTTATTTCAGGACATAATGAAATGTGCGCAAGACATCGGATCTGATTTTGATATTCAAAAAGGAAGAAACGATAAGCTGGCGGATTTACTGAAAATTGTTGTGAAGTGGTCATTGTTACTTGCTGCGAAATTCGACAAATTGCCGAGGTTACTTTTACATTAAATAAAGATGCAAAAACAAAAACATTATGAGAATAAAAAAACGCGCTAATTAGCCAGGTGCTATGAAACAAATTCTTTGTTAAAGTGTGGAAAAGCTATAATTCAGAAAAATTAGTATTAGGACAAGGTGTTTCGAAATTGCGTTGTAAGTATAGTACTGTGGATGAGAGACGAATGTTCTGGGGACATATAATTCCTTTTATAATTTTTTACTTTTTTAGTAAAAAATTGGTACGAAATGTTAGTCGAGTATTAGCATCATATTCATCTAAAATTGCAAACGTTGAAATTTTCAATGGACACTATGCGACAAAGGTTTGAAAGCATTTTCTCAACCAGTAAGCAGTGATGCTTCCCCAACACATTACCTATTGTTTTGATAGATTTTCTTTTGAGAGATAAAAGAATAAATAAATGTTTGCCGAAGAATTAAGTTATTTGTTTGGTTTCATTCGCTTGTTATGAACTGTTCAAGCATTATTTGTCTATGATCTTTAATTTATTCGTTTTTAGAGCAAAGAATTTTCATCAATTATCTATCGATTTATGCCCTATTATTTTGTGATACGAAGAGCCGATGTTATTACACGTCGCATTTCCGTTCGTGCACTTAGTGGGAGAGTATGTTTTTATCATATATGGATTTAAAAATTAATGGGTATTTTTAGAAGATTAGGAGCAAATATCCTTCAGTAAGAGCTTAATGGGAATAGGCAGGCAAGATAGAATTGCGGTAAAACAGTATCCAATTCTTTCATTCTTATGTGAAGAAGTAAGGAAATAAAGAAACCAATGTAACGGTTTTCCAGGTGTACTGCTATTATTTAACTAAGCACTACGATGCCAGCAGGAATGCTTCTGAAATACACCAGCTTTTTGCTTTGATTAACCATTTTCTTACGAAGGAGAAGGTCAGATTTTTTAGACTTAATTCTGATATTGCTTATTAGTGTTTTTTATTGTGTAATTGAATCTGTTACTTTTCTACTAACCTCATTTTCTGTATCTCATTAAAATTTCCTTTATTTTTAAAACCGTCTTGTAACTCTCTGAGCAGGCTTGAAAAAATTTTAGTGCAATCAATCGTTTTATCCAATTAATTTGTTTTAATGAACAAAACACACATCAGTTACTGAAGTGCTTTTTACAGGAAACATGCCGACGATTTCTGCAAATAGCTGTGCCTCATTTCGCATATATCGGTGATGTGTCATTGTTGGAATGTGCTAACAAAATGAATTCTCTTTATACATTTGAAGAAATATTAAATGCGATTTTAAAAAATAAAACCGATATATCTTCTTCTACCAAACTGATCGAGAGGTGAGCCTCTTCGTTGATCAAAGATTTTGAGGTTTAAACTCATGAGATCTTCAAGAAATTATTTGCAAAGGGACTCTGAAACTACCTCGAGGGTACATTCGCAAAATATTTTACTGTACCGCAGTGTAAATTCAGGGAAAACAAAAGTGTCTTGCTATGGTGGATATTCACATTCCACAATAATATTCCACACAGTCTGTCCTATCTGTCGTTTCCTTTGTACCAAGATGGCCAACTAATTCCTAATTCTGCCACTCTCTGTCCAGAGATTTCCCCGACAAAATGCGAACTTTTTGAAATAAATTCGTAGTCTTATCTGCTGTCTAGATTGGCAATTTTGTGCGAAAGAAGTTTTTGATAAGTTTTTAGTTTTAAAGTAGAAGCCAGTATCTTGATAAAAATATTAAACAGCTATAAGGTTTGTAGATTTTATGATCGTATCGCGAAATCCGCTGGTATAACAAATCAGCTGTTGCTCACTGAGTTTCATCATATGACTTCGGAAAATATCTTACCAAATGATTCACTTTCTAAATGGATCATCCCTCGTTATGAGGATCCTACGCACTATTACACTCTTCGAAAGCAGGTTTGGCTTGATATTCGGATATTCTGGTGTGGACACATTATAAAAATAGTTAGGTTCATATGTACAACCACTGTAAACATTTTCGTCACTATTATTGAAGGGAGAAAACATCAAATTCTGTGGCTACTCTGAAATCTCTGCCTCGACTACTTGTATTCACGATTTACACTTTCATTAATTTATTCGAAAATTTCAATATAGGTCGCATTAAACATATCCGTGCTTTCCATTTGTGAATATATTCTTCATCTTAAACCAACAACATTGAGTGGCCTTTGTCTGAATACAAGGACGGGACAAACAATGAATATCGATTATGTCTTTGGATTAAAGTCTCAAACTTGTATGTTTTGCTTTTAAAACAATTGTTTCATTTATACCTTTGAGTAGCCTACGTTGGGGTTGTTGAATAAAACTCTGAGAAGAAGCTGTAATACAACTAATTTGCAAAACTTGTTCCTTTATTATTTCCTAATACTATATGTGAAATTTCAGTGGAACTTGAAGTCGATCGAATAGTACCGTATCGAATGTCGCCAAATTTGCATAATTTTTTGGGAATCTCTGTCGAAGGTCACATTAATAACTGTTATAAGATAGCTGGTCAACTGAATTGATTAAAAATGCTGTTAGAAGTCAGCTTCATATTTTCCGAAAGACTGATCCCTAAAGCCTAAAAGTAATTACCGTTTACAATGTTCAGGTCACTATAACTGTTCAATAGTAGCAACAATTCGATGTTTACATACACGGAAGATTGCCAGCTACGCACAAATTTTTCTGTGGGATACAATTTCACGACAGAGGAAGCTGCCTGTAACGAAAATTTTCCAGTTAGCGCAAAGTGCGGGAAAATTATTAGAGAGTAGAATGAATGGTTAGTTTTCAATGCATTTCGTCGAAGTCCGTTTTGATTATCACGCCTTTTCACTAACTTGTATAATTTATAGAAGCTTTGTTTGAGTAATATCCGTTATCCTATCTCTCTGCAGAAGTGATTCCTCAAATAAATTTCCTTAAAGCATAAGATTTTCTATTTCACATTATGTAACAGAACTTGTAAATAATGTAAAACGAATGCAAAAAAAATATTTTTCTAGATTTATATAAAGCAGAAAGTTTGGCTGAATATGTCGCTCAGTTAACACAGACGGCTCGGAAAGACGAAAATTTAGCACATTTGGATCCACGCTTGCATCCCTGGTTTTGAAAAACATTGTGTTTCTGATCTTTAAAATACTCCGATTTTCGTTTTATACTATTTTCAGATGTTTGTTGTTCCATTTCTTGATTGAAATACTGGTAATTTTCTGCAAATTTTTTCCTTCCCTCAAGTTTATGCATGAATTAAAAGTTGGTATTTTTGGATCATTAGTTTCCATACATGATATGGGTTTAAACCTTAACGTAATTATTCTATGAATATTATAATTCCCCTTGCATTTTTCCTACTTAACATGATGAAGTGGAAACTGATACATTGCTTTAATTCTATGAGAAAACAAGTTTCTGAATCGTGGGTTCTATAGAAACAGTTGTGAAGGAAAACATTTGGTGTTTGTGTACGTCTGCTATTCTTCGGATGTTTATTCTGTATGTGGCGCTGCTATAATGCCATTTTACCGCCCGTTGCATTTGTTCCATTTTTTATTTGTAATTAGTGCGTTCGGAACTTCCGTAGTTTTACGGATCTTCAGTACTAATGTTTGCTTGTAATCAAGTCTTTCTTTGACTTATGCATAATTAGGTCATCCGTTTTGCATGTGACATCAGCATTCTTGTATATAATTGTTGAGTTTGTTTTCTAACTTTTTCATAATAATCCAGGTATCTTAACTCAGTTAATAATGTTTTTCATTTAAGATAGCAAAATCCTTCCTATTATTGAAGTTTTCCTGATGTTTGACTCATTTCAGCGATATAAAAAACGTTGCAAAGATTGACCCGTGACGTGTTTTTCTTCGAAGTCCTTTATTACCTGACGCATTTGTTTGCTAAAACAATTCTTTATTTACAATTATTTTATCCACTTTTGATCGAAATAACGTATTAGGAAGTTTTTTTTAATATGCAAAGTCAGAGCGAGGTGGTTATACTAGAATTAATGGCTATTGTGAAAAAACTGCTCGGGTAAAAAGGCACCTAATTTTAAAGTTGAAGTCAGAAAAGTCTGCCATCATGCGTCACGAATGTTTGATGATGCCTTATTGACGAAGATTTAAAATGTCTTGGGGCCATACATGTTATCATTTCTTCCTTAATTGTAACATTATTATACAGAGATGATGCAATATTACAGAGCTGCGTCGTGCATAAGAATTTGTATTTCTAAAAAAATTGATGTTAAATTTTTACCAGGTTAGAAGTGTGGGATTCTTCCCAAAGACGGTCAATAGATCGGAAACCCACCCATTAAAATCTAGATATATTCAATATTTCGCTTTACTGGTCTAAATTTGAAGTTTAATAAAATTACTTTCACTCAGGAAAAATTCACTCCGCACTATCGGGTTGAATCAGGAGGTTCTGCCAGCCACAAACTATTCAAATAGTATTCCTGTTGTCAAAGAAAGTTTCTCGCTTAGGGCAGGAATCCGTTCACACTACTTCGATGTAATTTTATTGGTTCAAAAGCACGTGCGCTTTCACTTAACTGAAATCCACTGTTTCATATTGTATCGTTGTAATATGAATCTTTCCTTTGTCTATGATTAATTTCCAAATAAATGAGCTAGTTTTGTGTTCATATAAATATTCCAACATAAAACCAGATGACTTTTCCACGATTTCCAACAACCCATTAAAGATCGTACAACACCAAGTATTTCATTTACAAACTACCACAGCAGTGGTTGAAAAAGTCATGAAAAGATGAAAGTTCTGACAGAAGCAGCAATGTGAGAATGAGCAGTTGAGATCAGCAATGGTAGTTGACCTCATAATAACAAGTGGAAGTACGAAAGATGTGAAGCTTCTCAAATATGACAGGAATTATTATCTCATTCTGTTAGGACATTTCTTTATTGAATTGTGATATGTGACGGGAAATGAATTTCGTTACGCATCAGAATACCGCTGGAAAATTAGTTGTATAAATGGCAATGACCATTCCAGCGGTTGGAGAGTAGCTTAGCTGGGAGACATTTCCCCAAATCCTAACTCGCGTTCGATCGACCAGAGTATTTTGAATTAGGATGAAAGTATTAGGAACAGAGGTACGAAGCAACCAGATGCACATGAAAGCTGTAACCAGCAGGCGTTCGTCGAGAGAAAGTTTTCAATGCTCATTGGTTCACGATAACTACTGACCACAACATAAAAAATGCACAAATTCGGCTCCAAGGCGATGGATTTGCATTTCGCCAACGGGCACCGCAGAAAACGTTCCACAATCAGCTGAATGCAGGAAATGTTTCGGCAAATCTTCCAAAGCGTTTGTTTAAATAACCGATTTAATTCGTCGCAAGTAACTTATTGAGTGAAATATCAAATTAGACACAGCACACACATTGCATCATGTACTGCTTGATTTGAAATTTAAAACGAGACCTCACGCTCCATTTGGTAACCCAATCGAAACCTTCAGGAATGGCAAATATGACGAAATCCGAATACAATGCTGTAACAGATAAAGTGGGCCGAGCAGCGATTGATTGTATTGGGTATTGGAAAGTGGGGAGAATGTGTTTAAGAGAAGCAGGGGTCGATAAAGCTGAAATGTGTGCAGTGGGGAGAAAGAGGGAATTGAAAATGGTGTGCGGAAGGGGATTAAAGACAGAAGTGCTAGCGAGAATGATTTAATTATATAATGATGGAAAGAAGGAAATAGGAGAGAGAACGTTGAAATGAGGAGGATACAAAAGAGTGATAAGGGTTTAGGACAGTATGAGGAGGTTAAGAGGAAGAGGACCGGAAGAGGAATATTTTAACATTTGGGAGTTGGTTTAGGGGACTAGTGTGATCGAATCGGATGGGAAGTATTCCTCAGGCAGATTGGGTCTCTCTCTACAAACAACTATTGCGGTCTGCCTCGCAGGTATGCTAAATCTCACACGTTATTTTCTAAGGTGTGTTTTTGATAACAGACTTACGTATCCCATCTCCCGCAAGTGATCTTGGTTTGTGAGAATTTAGTCATAAATTGTTTCTCAATTGCACTTGTAAAAATTATTGTCTGCCTCTCCGTAAATTACCGCTCTGTTGTTTTTCAGTTTCCGCAATATAATTATCGAGAGTTTTTCAAACGAAGAATACGCGACCACTTTAGGACAGCTGTGGAAAACAACGACATTTCACAAGTCGAATTTCATTCGGTACTCATCATTCTTGTATCTTCAAATTTGATAAATTTTAATTTGGGACATGCGTTGCCTTAATTAGTTGTCTTCATCAGATATGATTGTATCTGTTCAGGGTTTCTATCTGCTTCACACTTTGTGTGTTTTTTCAGAAGTGTCAAGAGCTGCTGCAAGTAATTCGTCGTCAGTCCACTTTATATCAAAGTTATCCTACTCCGAAGCTGGTAGTGGAAGAAAAAAACGGTGATAAGAATCCGCTTGGTGACATACTAAAGAAATCGTAAAAGTGTAAAATGCGCGAATGTCCCAAATGTAAAGCTAAAGAATACAGTAATCGAACGATGCTGATGATGATTAATGAATGTGGTCATCCTTTGTGCAGGTGGGTGGTTGATTTGAATGATTTAATCAACTAACATGAGGAATAATTCAGAGCACAATTTTCATTGCAGTATTTTTTTTTTCATCTGGCAATTTTAGGAACTGTGTGGAAAATCTATTTGCGCGAAATAGCGGGCCTTGTCCACAGTGTGGGAAAATTTTATGGAAAAAAGGATTTTGGGAACAAATCTTCGATGATCCCATGGTGGAAAAAGAAAATCATATTCGTAAAAAACTTAGAAAAGTGATTTTTTCTTTCCTAATTTAATGCAGAATCCATCATGCATGATTCGTATATCATTTTGTGTCTTGTCAAATTTGCTTATTGTTATATTATTTAGATTTACAATTTGAAACGGGCAGACTTTCCAACTTTGCGCGATTTCAATAATTATTTGGAACGGGTTGAAACGATTGTCATGAATTTAACTTACAATATTGATGTTGAGGAAACGGAAGCTGAAGTTAATCGTTTTAAAGTTGAGAACAGTGAGCTTATCGAGAGAAATAAGCGCAAGGTAATGATAGATTCGTAATGTTGTGTTTACATAGAGATTAATGACTAATTTTTGTATTTCCATGACGGTAAATTAAATTGTTGTATTTTAGAATAATTTTATTGTAGCGGTTGTTATTAGTTTGATCCACTGTTTTGGGCAAAAAATCGTTTTTAGCTCGATGAAGATCAAATATGGATCCATCAAATGTTGGAAGAAGAGCAGAAAAGGAAAAAGCTTGCTATAGATAGTGTTGACAGCGAAGTGAGTACTCTTCTTTGATTAGTACTGGATTGTTCGAAAATCTCTGCAAGTGATTAATTCCGTGAAATTTTTAGGAATTGTCTGGAAAAGTGACGAGTTCCAACAAATCTAAGGCAATAATTGATGAACTTCGTGAGTCCGATTTGCCTGCAGAAGTAATTTTGGATCGTCAGAGAAAGCGGCAGATTGAAGCAGAGCTTGCCGAAAAAGAAGAAGCTTCAAGACGAAAGAAATCTAAAATGGGTGAGGAATGATTAATTAAACTGTCTATTCATTATATTTTATATGTGAAGAGAGTCCTGGATTTCTTAGACAATTTTTTGACTATAAATAAGTCTCCGCGGATCTCCTTTTCAAAACTTTGGATCAAGGTTGAATTCACTTTATTAATTAGGGTCCAATTCAGCTTATTTTTTCTCGTATTTAACTAAACAGATTATTTTAATTACAGAAGCTCAACAGAAACGTCTCGATACAGCATCTTTTGCAGCGGTTCGTGTTAGTGGTGCACCATTTGTATATCGTGCGCCAGAACTCCCCATCAATGGACCACCACTTCCAAAGTCTGAGGATTTGCATCGAATGGGATATTTGCAGCATGTCGTACAAATCAGTGAAAGTAGATATGCGGGTGGATTTACACCTGAAACATGCTGCATGCGTGCTTTGTTTGATTCAAGGATTGACTTGTTTTCATTTTGAAGCTCTCAGTTGTGTGAACTATTAATAGCACCTTGATTTGAGGAGAAGTTTCTTCCAGAAATTGCATATTGTAAGCTAGGGAACTTAACTGTGAAACATCCTTACTCATTTTTATATGAGCTTAATTATGTGAACTGGCTGAATAGAGGAATGGAAGACTTTCAGTTATTAAATTAGAGAAATTTCTCGTGTTTAAAGTTTTTGATAGCCTTTTTAAGTTGTTGCTGTTACGATGAATCCACTTGAATCGTTTTTGTCCATGGCTTTTGGAAATTTAGCAATCTTGTTTCGGATAATTGATCTTATGCTGATAAAACAGTTTTTACATCTGAAAATAGGAAGTTCGAAAACAGATTATTGTCATTATTAGTTTATTTCAATGTGCTTAGCCTACTATTGTATTTCTGCTTTGAAGCCGGTATAATCTATTCATCGTATCTTATTTACCTCGGTGAAAACAATTTCCTTCCTTTTAATGCTTTTGAGATACTTTTTTCTGTGTATTATACGCTTCACTTAGCCTAGATTTTGATATTTTCTAGCTTTTGTGAACTTCGATGCTTCCAAAAAATTCATTTTGAAACATTGAACGCAAACGAGTTAGTTTATGCTTATACGGTGTTACGTATACGTATTTCGTACTTATAGGTATACGTACTTATACGGTGTTACGTATTTCAATATTCATACAAACTCATACAAAACTGATACACCCTCAATTACAGTTTATAGATATTTAATATGTTGCTTTGTGTCCGTTTCTTGTTTTCTTTGCAAATAAAGTGTCAAAATTACAGTATGTTTAATTGCTTTTTAGACTTGTCAGTCTTCTTCTTCACACTGTTGTTGGCAGTAGCATGAGCTTTATTATCTGACATTAATTTAATTTTTTTGTCATATTACGGGAAATACAGGGAGACTTCCCAAAACTACTATTGTTCGAAAATATGAAATCATAAGCAGGGACTCGCATCATGGCGGTGTCGATGAGTTAGTTGCTTGATGGTGGGGTGTCACCGTGTTGGAAGGTTGATAATCAACCGTAAATTTGTACTTATAGCGATTTCTTCGGAATGAAAAATTGAGGGGATTTTGTATTAAATCATCGGTTGTTCATTTCTAATTAAAATTTTCGAGGTTTGGCGACAGCACGTCTGCCGTAAAATACTTTCTTAAAACTTGTGGAATATTTGTTTTCCTCCATTATGCTGCCTTGTTATACAAATTAGTTGCAAGTGTTTGATTCAGTGCAAGAGAAATACTAGACAAGTTGACCGTGCTCAGAGTGCAGTAGAGCGAAAAATCTTGACGGCTATTCCTCCAAAAAATGTCACCTAAATTGAAATACAGATTCTTTGATGCTATTTAATGGGTAGGCCATGTCATTACAGTTATTGTAATGTTTTGAGGTCGGTTGATCGGCCGTCTTATCATTTTTCTAGTAGTCCACTTACTAACATGAAAAGCTCGAATAAAGCGTTTGTAACTCCTTTATCACATGATTTTGCTAACTTTAGGTTTGTCTACGCTTCCGCATTGCTTTCTTTCGAAGTTAATATGTTATATCAAGAAATAGGAATGATAAGGATGAAAAAGATTTTTTTTCGAAGAAAATTGTGGATTTGCTGTTAGACTGGATTCATGGATTCTTAAATCAAAAATTGTTATTCTTAGTTGAAGTCATTGAAGGATGGATAATATCGAGATGGTATATCATGCAATTGCGGTATTAAATGGGTCTGACAATGCCGCATGTAGCAAAGCTAGCATATGGCTTGGCGAATTTCAAAAATCTGTAAGTCTTTATTCTTAAAGAGTTTTCATACATTTTACGAAATATAAATGAATTTTACCTTGAACTTGATGAATGCTTCAGATATATTCATGGTCTATATGTGATCGTATATTATCTGAACATCGGGATTCGACAGCCAGTTATTTTGCAGCTCAAACAATGAGACAAAAACTATTGCATTCTATGAAAGAATTGCCATCTTCTTCATACTTGTCTTTAAGAGATTCTCTAATCAACCACTTGAGGTTCCTGTTTCATCGTTGGTATCCTCTTTTAAGTTACATTTAAATTGGTTAGAGGCCTCATGCATGAGGTCAATGGCTTTTAATTGGTAGTGTTGTTTTTTTCATTTGTAACGATTGATAAATCGTATCCATTTTAGAAACTACGATTCTTATCCACTTGAAAGGAATTCGGTGATCATAACGCAACTTTGCCTGGCGCTTTCTGACCTTTACTTACAAGTGCCGGAATGGACTAATTTTGTCACGGAAATTCTTGAAAGGTGTGTTTTGTTCCGTGTGTCGGCGTTTTATTAAGAAAATAACTGAAATTTATTTTTTTGAAATTTAATTCCTTTTTTGGTAGCACAAAGATTGTCTGAATCAATTATGAGGGCTTCCCTAATGAGTCCAAAATTTAGTTCCACAAGGTTGTTTCTTCAGTAAATTTTGATTGTTACTTTTTATCCATTTTTTTCATGTTATTTGTAGATTTGGTACGCCTGACAAAACCCCTGTTTTACTTACTTTTTTGAAAACTCTGCCAGAAGAGGTGCAAAGCTCACACCTGAGGATTGGTGAGAATCGACGTCGTACAATTAACACAGAACTGGCGCAAAAGACACAAACAGTCATTCAGTTTTTCGTGAGTTTTCACGTATTTCCTGCAGATGTGATGAGATTGATGTTAATTCTTTTAAAAAAATATCGCATTAATTTTTTCTTTTTGGTTGTGCAGTGTTCCGCAACTCAAGATGCATTTATCCACCCTGATGTATAGTATTAACCGATTAAGTTTTTTTGCAGAGCCAAGTTTGTGCTTTTAATGGTAATGACGACGCGATACTGAAAAGAGTTCTGAGCTGTTTTAGTTCGTGGTTGCTAAATCCCCTAATTCCAACTGATGATATCGCAACAAGCGACTTGCTTAAATATGTTTTCTCACTTCTGGTTCGATTCTTCTTACTTCTGGATAATGTTAAAGTTCTTTTATGTATATAAATTTTCAAGTGTCGAAGAAGTTCGAAAATTTGATTTTTACCATAACTATTCATTATTTTCTTGGCTTAATGGTTAATTGCACTTTTAAACACATATGTTTCCAAACATTTTTTGCAGCAGAATCCAAATTCACCCAGTTCATTGCACGATTCGGCTTGTGAATGTATTGTATCAGCATTATATCGTGCTGAAGATACCAATGTTAATCGTGCTCTAGCTATGGCTGTGCAAACTGCGTGCTATGGGATGGCAGATAGCTTTTCAATGGCTGTCGCTAATGATGATTTTGATAGGTTCTTTTTATATAAAATTTAAGGAAATTCTACAGGTTTAATTGCAAAATTCGTGATATGCTATGACATTAGTGATTATGTGGGTAAATGAAGTTTCTTACTGTATTGAAAAGGAAATCATAGTTAACAAAAATAACGGCAATATATGTTGAATCTCCAGGTTACAAGGATACGCGCGAGTGTTTTGTGAATTAAACGAATCACTTCTGGAATGTATGATCCAGGAGCCAGGAAAAGGTCTTGGTGATTTCCGGAGCATCGAAATGCTACTTCTTCTGGCTGGCTATCACGATTATAATGTCAGTTACGACTTATTTTGTTTTAAATGATTTTGAATCAAGTTTTTGTATTTTGCAGTAAAATTTTTATTAAAAGTCTGTTTAGCTAGTAGAAATGACATTCAACATCTGGTACCGGCTTTCTGAATATCTTTATGAAAGAAATGACGATGAGTTGAATGCTCAGTTCAAACCATACATCGAAAGGTTGGATATTTTATGATTCTTGTTACCTGAACATAGATGAGTTTGTGTAAAGATATATTACAGACCAATGTTATTTCTTAGATCAAGAAAAATAATGAGTACAGTCAGTGAATCACGTCAAATTCAGATGCTTTTATCCTCATTCATGTCCATATTTTATCCAACTTACTATTTCTTCGGTAAAGTCGTATCTCCATATGTTTGATTAAGGTATATCATGGCACTCTACAAGCATTGTCGGTTTGATACCGATCAGGAAGATATTCCTGATGAAAATGATGATTTTGTTGAATTTCGAGGTCAAGTATCCGATACACTGAAGGATGTTGTTTTCATCGTTGGAACTGATCGGTGCATTCAAAGCGTGTGTTTTTCTATACTATTATGAACTCCAATTGACAGTATCAGTACACTGCAATTCCCCCTTTTATAGATGAGGAGTTGAACGGTGTATCTTAGGAAGATTTGAATATTACTCACTTATTGCGGGAAATATGTTAGGGAGAACCTGATATAATTACTAACTTAATTCGTTAGTTTAGGAGTAATCGAGGGATTTTTTCGAAAGAAACTGAAGATTATTGATTTGGTTTAATTTTGACTATGAATTCGCCGCAGTGTTTTGTAGATGTTCTCAATACTGCAGTCCGTTTCATCAGGTTCTTGGGACGAATCGGAAGCTGCTTTGTATATCATTTCAGTGATCGTTCATAACGTCCTTCCGTAAGTGTTCTTTTTCTTAGTTGTAGTTGATTTTACATAGTTTTGAATGAGAAAAAATGGATTTTACATCTCATGGAAATAAATCTTTCTTCGTAAATAAGTGGCAGTAAATGGTAACGCCAAATATACCCAATAAATGGTTTTGAACAGTAAGTCTATTCATTAATTCAAAATAACTACAGTGTCTGATTCACGGTTGGTGCTGATGGTTTTTCTTGCATTTTACTGACAACTGAACACTTTGTTACATAAGGTATTTAGTTATCATTACTTTTTCCATGAAGGTTTTACTTCATTTTTTGCTTAGCTGGATTTTAGGACAGAAGAAACTGTGGTTCCTCTTTTGGTTCATGCTGTACTGGTAATGCCGGTTGTTTCCCATCCTATACTGACTAATACCTCTATTAAATTGCTTGGAAATTTAATTGATTGGTTGCAAGAAAATAAACAGTATCAAGGTTTGTCATATACTCAGTATAGTATTTGGAAGAAAATTTTACACGACTCTACTAATGTTTTAAGATTTTCATTGATTGAAGTATTTGCCGATTTTGAACTTTTAGAAAGATTTAATTTAGAACCATGTGTCACTTGGTTACTGGATAAGATGCAAAAACCGTGCTTTGTTCGAGCTGCTTCCGAATCTCTTTATGGAATCTGCGAAAAATGCGAAAGTAATTGCTTGGATTATTTTGATTCTATATTTGCGATCATTCCACTCCTAGAAAGTGGAGAAAGCAAAGGACAACAACTAGAAAATTCCATTCTCTTGCTTCTCCAAGGTTTGTTTTCTTTTATTTATATTCGAAAGTTCTTACTTTAATATTGTTTTAATTTCGTATGAAATATTTCCTGCTCAGTTCACCCTTTATTTTCCTTTATTTTGCTTTTTGATATGGTAGGTCTTTTTAAGGTAAGCATTATAATTACTGCTTCTTCCTTGCGCATTTATTTTGTCTGACATGCTTATCTGTGGAATCAGTAATTTGGGATTATACCACTTCTGATTCCATTTTAAAAATTGTTGATTTTGATAAGAAAGATTTCTAAAAATTATATCATTAAGTTGTAGTATAGAATAAATGCCATGCTGCCATCATTAATAAATATTATTTATCAGTGACCTCACTATGACATTGTTCTAAATATAGTTTGGCACTGTTCTAAATATAATTGTTCTTTTAGCTTGCTCCTCAACGCTGAATGGTTTGCCAGGAGAGGAAACTGCAACTCGATTAAGACGCTTAGTTGAACCGCAAATGACACGTTTGGCTGCAGTAAATCTCATTTTCAAAATTCTGTTTCTCCATTTCTTGTGCAGTTTGTACCTTCTGAAAATTTTCTTTTGCAAAATTTGCTTGAATTTCTTTTTACTTTATTTCATAGGCTATCGTTTTGAATTTATTTAGCTTCTTAAATCAAAGGCGGATGTATCACCTAGCGAATCACAAGACAGCAACGAGAATGCATCAGATTCATGGTATCTTTTGAGCCGTGATCCAGTTTTATGGGTGGATAGAATAGCTGCAATCTTTCGTCATGTTCAGCCCTGGACGCACCAGGCATGCAATCCAAAAAATAATGTCCAAAATGGTATTAAAACTATTTTTTTGGCAATCATATATATTACGAATTTACTGATGGGTATATTTGTCTGGGGTAGCTTGGGTATATTTGTTAACTTGGTCGAGTAATTTATTTTCACTCAGGAAGTTCTACAAATGCAAGCGATGATGTTCCAACATTGTGGATTGCAACAGTGAAAGAAGTTTGGCCATTTGTTTTGGAAACTTGCAGAAAATATGAAAAGAATACTAGGGTCGTTGAGCATTGTTGCCGTGCAATACGATTTATGATACGCTTTCTTGAAGTTCATTCAATTACTTTTATTGAATCGCTCGTTGAACAGGTGACTATTCGAATCTGAAAAAAAAAGGGATGGTTGGGTTTTTCCTTTATTGTATTAGAACATCTTATTAGATATTTGATATTTAGCTAGGCATAATTTTAAGCATAGTTTTGCGAAATTTAACTCAGCCGTTTCTGTTACAGTGTGTAATGTAATTTTCAGATGGTTGATATATATAGTCGCCATCCCCATTCATGCTTCTTGTACTTGGCTAGTATTTTGGTTGACGAGTACGGTCATTTGGATAACTGTCGCACTGGATTAGTTCATATGCTTAATGTAAACCTTTTTTCCTATTGATGGTTTTACTCAGTTGTCAATTACGAAGGATGCCAATTCATAAAATCAAGTATTGAAAAGGTGAAATAGGTTTACACTGCAAATATGCAGTGCAACTTAGAAGTGCTGCTTAGATTCAGGTTGAACAAAATGTCATTTCTCAGATTTCTCTGCTCATATTTACAGATTTTATGCAATGATTCGTTCAAACTGTTGCAAGAGCAAAACGGTTTTCGAAATCACCCAGATACAATCGATGATATGTTTAGATTGGCTATTAGGTGATTTATTTGGCAATTTTTAGCATCTGGAAAATTGTGAGCATAATGAGTGCAGAAATTGACAGTACGAAACTCGATATTCTTCAGTCTTTTGTTTTAGGTTTGTACAGCGTGCGCCGTCAGTATTTTTCCAAGAGCCAATGAGTGCGCAGTTATTTGAATGTGGACTTGTTGGCTTAGATGTTGATCATGTCGATGCGAACAGATCAGTTACCAAGTTCTTTTCCGAGTGTGTTACGTCGTTACTTATCGCAAGAAAGGTAAAAACTTTGGGCTTCCCAAAATCCAAAAATCACAGGAAACACAAAGGGACAATTACAGATTGTGTGTTTTGTGCAGAAGAAAATTTTATACGAAATTAATTCATGATTTTCCGAATAAAAAATTTTTAAATTCAATATATAAACAGATTGGAAATAACTTAAATGAGATAAATTTCATGAACGCTAACTTTACAGTCCAATTATCGAGATGCAGGTGTAGAAGGAGCTGAACGACTCTTTGTTAAATACGGTGAAAGATTGATTAGTGGATCTCTCCAAGCAGCAGTGTTCAGTGTGTCGGGTACATTAAAGCGTGATATGGCTGAAATTATCTATTTAATTGGTAAACTATCAGAAGAGGTGCATATTACCAAGTAATTCAGGAAGATAATTGATACTAATATTTACGATTTTTATTATTATAATAGGTGAGTGTTAAAACATTTCAGTGTTCCAGAAACACGGGCTTTATGAAATTTGCTGTAGCTTTAACGGACATGAAAATTTTCAGCAATTATCTGTTTGGCTGAAAGCAACATTGGAAAAATTTCCTCATAATGGTGGTCTTTGTGCAACAGTAGAACAGCTAGAATGGTTCCACAAAAATGTATTGGAGTGAGTTGCAAAAATTCTGTTTGAATTATTGCTTCTTAATCCAACTATTTACTTCCAGTGATTCCTCCTAAGGAATTCCAGACGAAATCAGTAGTTTCAAATTTTCATTTTTCAGATCAACTGATCTACGACAAGTTTATGCTCAGATTCGTGATTTAATTCGACTATATGCATGATATGCTGACTTGATTTACTGCTATCTGGATGTTTAAACTTGGAAACCACGTGTGTTGCGGCATTCTTCTCAATACTTTGTAGAAAAGGATTAAAGAAAATGATATAAAGCAAATCGTATGGAAAAACCGCTCAACAAAACTGAAATAAAGAAGGTCTCTGAGGAGTTTGTAATGAGTCAAAAATGTTTGAAAAGATTATAATTGGTTTCTGAATTATTGGTTCTTAGTTTCTTATGTATATTACTTCTAGGTAACTTTATAAGTTTTAGGATCATGTTTATCCTTGTTATTTCTATTGCTTTGCACTAGTCCTAATATATATAAACATTTTTTCTAATTTCGAATCTGGGTTCTTGCTCCGTTCTTGTTTTTTGTATTTTTGAATTTTTCATATCTTTGATCTGGCCAAATTTCCACACGTTGCTCTCCTCTGTACCATTACAAATTTGAAATTTTTTTTTTGTTTGGCATTGTCTGATTTTAAGAAATTTCCTTTCATGAACTCATTAGTTTTTCGATGAATTGTAGGTTTATAAGAACCTGTTACTGCGGGTGTTCTTTCGTTTCTTTCTCAACTTTATTGTTTACTTCGAAATTCAATGAGGGAAAGATGAGCATATCGTTTGCTCTTTAAAATTCAAGTCTGCTTTGAGAACAAAGAGTTAAAATATAATCAAGAATAATTTCGCTTCCTATTTTCATTGTCATTTGCTATCCTTAAGATTTTCTAAGTCCTGCTGACATACTGGTGAATAATTGTCGAGATCTCGAAGTGCGGAATTCTTGCTTGTCAACAATTCAGTACATACACTTTTTTTTGCCTCTTCGTACGACGCCATCAGTGTGTCTTTCTTTAATTTGCATCAAGTCTGATGATATAGCAAACTAAGATTTCAGTAAACTGGTTTTCTCTCCTCACTTCTTTTTCTCCCTCATCTGCCTTCTCATTTTTCGAAATAATTTTTCAGTAATATGTTGTTCAAAAGAAGAGTGGATACAGTGCCGAATATGAAAGTTTTATATATATTCGTAATCGAAGTGTTCCCAAAGCAGTATTCTCTAGTTCAACTTTTTGACTGCTGTGGGTCTCCTTCTTTAATGAACTGCGACTTGTAATTATCATTTTTCACAGTAATTTCTTATTCGGATAAAACTAACAGCGAAGGTTTGAAACGGGTACTACTATCTAATTGACTACGATATAAATCGCAATAGACTGTTTGAAGTTCAAGTATAAATTATGTCGGAGATTATACTTCCAAAAGACATGGTCAATTGCCTTCTGCTCCCTACTCTACAAGATTTTGAGAAAGAGTTAAGATTTTATGGGCGAGCATATTTATTAAAAAGGGCATTATTCTCAAGGTGTTTCATGACAGTGCTAATTTGTATTTGGCATTATTCCTGGAACATCGAAGCTCAATGCACAGGTAAATAGTCCAGAAATTTTGATCCTAATATTCGTAAGCGTCCTTCGAGGGGCCTTTTCACTGCGATATTTCGGCTTCGCCTATATTAATATTGATGGGATGCACTCCTTGTTTGATATTGCCCTTTTATTCAATATATTATGGCTCGGCCGTTCATTGTTACAACTTGCGTTCCAATCTGTACCTTGTCAGTTTCAGTCATTTTTTGAAAATTTACTCCAGGAGAAATGTAGCTTTCACTTCCATAGCAACGAAGCGGTTGTAATGATTTCTCCTGATGGTCTATGTCGAATGTTAAGTTTAATTTCGTCTTTTATTTGTCAGTGATATTCTTGCATGCATATGCGGTGAGAGGAGAAAGTTACACGGAAGAATCTCCTCAGTTACATAAAGGAACAGGTAAAGTTTATTCCGTTTCTATAACAACAAGCAACACCTCCTCTGTTAAGTACTTTTATTTTTTAAACTTCGAGTTATTTCCTGCCGCAATTCTATGTAATTTCAGTAGTCCGAAATTGCCTTTCGTTGTTTTTCAATTATTTCTCACTCTTCTTCTGTAGGCACTTCTTTTGCTTATTAACATATAATATTTTTGCCAGAGTTTTCAGAAATTCAATTTTGTTGGGATCATTTAAAATTGGAATAATATTCATATGCTGCCTATTATTTTGAAAAAAGTTTGTTTGAACAGTTAGGGAAAGAGAGGGGGATATTTCCTACAACGATGAATATATTTCTACCAGAATTAAACAGTTTTATTCATCCTAAATTTTTTTGCACTAAATTGCGTGGAAAAATGAAAATGAAAGGGTAAACGAAATTCGTTGGGAAAAAAAACCACTTTTCAGCTTGGAAATGCCTATCAGAGAGTTTTTATGCTTAAGGAGGGAACTTCAGTCCAATTATTCTATTTGAAAAACTCAAGATTTGCAGTATACTGAAAAATAGAAAGTGTAGGATTCAAATTGAAATTCATATAATTCCGGTTAGAGATCAAGCTGAAGACAAAATGTGTGATTTTAGTGGACTTTAATTAGATCAAGAGGAAAAGTACAAGGCCTACTTATTTTTCTGGAGAGGGCAATGCTTTTAAAATTTTGGATTTAAAAAATTTCAAATACTTGTTGGTATGATTCCTGAAAGTAAATGCGATGTGTCATGCTGATCGAATGGTTTGGAACTGTTTTAAAATGATATTTGAGAAGTTGTCAGCTAATTTTGCAAAATATAGCGACAGGTTGATGATAATGAATAAAGGTTTGTAAGTAAGATTACAAAATTTTAGATTTCTAATAGGAAAATGGGTTGGAAATTATTTTGGGTAGAGGAAAGCGGTGCAGTAAGAGAGGAACCTATTGAATTACGTTTCGTTTCAAGCAAACCTCTATACAGGGAGAGGGGAAGGTGCTTAGTGAGGAAGGGGGGGGGGATGAGACTAGACTTAGATATTGCAAGCTGGCCTTTTACTGGTAGGACATGCCCATTCTGTGCCAAGGCCTATCGATCGTAGCTTCCTCAAAGCGAGACTCATTTTGAGTGAAGAAAGTGGCGGATTGGTTGATGTTCTAAACGGTCGTGTCTAATGAGCCGGATGAACAACTCTGCATGCTTTCAGTTTATCACAGGTATTGTTGAGATTACTTAAAAACATATAATCTACAGGAGTATTCGATTTTCAGTTAAAAAATTACTATGTTTTTTGCGGTCACTTCTTTCTTCTATGCCAGTTAAGATAACACCAAATGCTATAGAGTGAGTGAGAACGGAATGCTAATCCGGAATAAGTAACTATATGATCTCCGTATGTAAATCATGAACGTTAAGGAAAAATTTTGTATGCAAGCAAATTCTACTGCTCAATGTACTTCTCAATTTTTTTCGTTTTAAATATATTCTAAATTTAAAATCCGAACATCTTTGAGCTGATTCACCAGCTGATATCTCATTCGCTAAATTAATTTAATGATAGTAATGTTCCCTAAAAAGATTAAGAAAAACAGCCGCTAATTAGGGGATTTGATGGGACTGTGCAACTAACGGACGTAGGCGCATAACAAAAAATTTAAATTTGACCTGAACACAATAGTTCACCCTGTCGTAAACATCCATCCAGGAAGTGCTATCTACGTAGTTGTGACACTAATGCTAGCTTTTATTATTAGGGAAAACTAATTCAAACACTTCGCAGTAGCATAAAAGCACATATCGTTATGTTTGATGTAATCAAGAATTTATTCGTCAAACAACGATAACGTAATTGTCATTGCACTTTTTATTCTTTTTTATATTTTTTCATTTATTTTATTTCTAGTGGCATTGGATTAAATGTTAGGCGTTCTTGAATAAATTTAACTTAGCTTTGCATTGCTAATTATTATATCTGAATTACTTAGAATAAAAAAAATGAATGTCTAAGGTAACTCGGTAGTAAACATTCGAGACGGAACAATGAGTGAGGAAGAGCTTAAAGTGAAAGCCTTAAAAGAGTTGCAAACAGCGAAGGATCCTGTGGAACGATTGCGTCTACAATGCTTAGTACGTGGAAATGCTGGAATAAAATCTTTGGGAAGGTTTGTTCGTTGGAAATTTCTGATAAAAAAAAGTTTAAAATTACTTCAGTCGAAATAAATAAATTTTTCTCTACCAAAGTTCGAAAAAAACAAAAAAGACTTTTTCCTATTTTTAATCATTATTTTTTTGAGATGTAGTTTATTTTTGCTATTTTTTGAATTTCAGATGAGAGAGAGCAAAATTTAAAATTATATCTGTTGAAACAAACAAATCAGTGAGACTTCTATGTGAATTAAATTTCTACTTTCTATTTAACTTTCACTGTGTGCAAAATATGCGCAGCACTTGCTTATGGGTTTTAGTGCAGTTATTATCACTCAGTTATAAAACAATCCATCTTTATCAGACAATATTCCTTTTGGAATTGTTAAATGGAAAGAAAGTCATACAAATTTTATGCTTAGTATTTAGAACGAATATAAAATTTTTCCGAGAGACTTCTTCCTTTCAATTCTTTGGGGATTTTAATGACTTGCCGCTCTCCTCAATTCTCATTAAATAATATGTTCCGCCCGCTTATTGAAGAAGCTATGTTGAGGAAATAAGCGAAAATTTCAAAAATTTCAATTATGCTTTTCTTAATAGGAATTGGTAATATGCGAAAGAAAAAAAGGAAAATTTACTGATGTGAGCGCAGTGATCAAATTCCAGTGAAAGCGAATAGTATCAAACGTGTACAGACGTGATAAAACGCAATGCTAAAATATGTGTCAAATTCTCCTTGTTCAATGCTTTTTTCATGTAATTTAGTGTGTGCATTGAAGTACCTTCTTACACGTATCTGTAGGCATCCAACGTATGCATAGTTGGATCTGCCGGCTATTGATCCATAACTAATTGTCTGAAACATATTGAAATGCGTAAGTACTTTTAATGTGTATAACATTTTTGAAAGAAATTTCAGATCATTTCGGATTATGGATGATAACAGCAATCGTACGTTAGATTCTGAAGAATTCCGAAAAGGTTTACATGACTTTGGTGTAGACTCAACCGATGAAGAAATTGATGAGGTGTTCAAAAAATTTGACAAGGACGGTTCCGGTACTATCGATTTCGATGAATTTCTCTTGACACTTAGGGTACGTTGAGTTTGTTGAGGTTTTGAAAAACTACAACATATGATTAGTGAATTCCAAATTCTTAAAAAATGTTAAATGACGCCGAAGAGATTGATTGAATCTTTATGCACTGTTCTTTTAAACTATTTATCACATTTGCTGTGAAGAAAAAAGTTGCTGTCAGAGGCATTTTTCTATTTCTTCATCAATATTTTGGGGTCAATCGAAAAGTATGTTAAAGAGCTCAAAAGCAGTTAGTGATTATTGTCCTCTGTTATTTTCTGCAATACTTCAAGGCAAAAGCGAATAACTCATACAAACGATTGTTTGGGGAAAAAGTTTCGAAAGGAGGAAATTGGTACAGTATATCACGAAATAATTAGTCTAAAAAAATTGAATCTAAACTGAGGTTAACGGAAAATTGCAGCCACCAATGTCGAAAGCTCGTGTAGCACTTATTGATGCAGCATTCAAGAAATTGGACAAAACCGGAGATGGTATAATTACAGTGGACGACATGAAAGGAGTTTATCATGCTGATCGACATCCAAAGTATATATCTGGTGAGAAGACTCGTGATGATATCTTCAATCAGTTTCTGAGCAATTTCGAAATGAAAGGGCATATTGATGGAAAGGTATGAAATTTACCCTTTTTTGATATTATTCAAAATTCCATCTTGTTTGTACATCCCATCGTAGGTGAAAATGCTATTATCTGAGGCCGGTTCTGTCTTCAAGGATATGTAATATCTTAGGATCGTGAATTCATCCTCTAAAATATGTTTTAGAAAAGTGGCACAAGCAATCTAACACATTTTCCAGATCTCAGTGATCCATTCATATGCTGACACTTCCAATGATGAAGTTCATTTCAAAGAATTTATAGTCACAATATTAAATGAAACGAATAATTTATATGCCATTAGTTACTGGTTTTTTTAAACTAAAATGACGAAAATCAATTTAGAACTATTTTCACGGAATTTGTAATTTATATGGTAATTCATGCTAAAATATCGAATGCTTTTTTGTTAGGATTTTCGAATTACTGTTCCATCTTTCTAAAAGATATCGAAAATTTTTTCACAATTCATTTTCGATATCTTCCTGTGCTCAACACTATTTACACTCCTAATAAAGCTTGTTCCAATTTAAACTATTTCGTTGTCCTGTGAATATGGCAGATACTATTCAAACTTTTTGAAGTTATTTGTAACAATCCATCTTAGTATTCTGGTCAACGTTACATCGTGCTTTTTGAATAACAGTTGTAGGCTTCAGAAAAGGGAATTCCAATTTAGCTTAGTTAAATAAACCCTTAACATGACTGTAAATAAGCCAAATTTGAATACAGCTTAATAATGCTATTTCATCGCAACTATTATCTGATATGAATTACATTAAAAATTTCGAAGTTATTACTGTTGTCCTGTTTTGGTGACTTTTGTTACAAATTGAAATAATTTCCTCTATAGCAAAAGACCCCTAACTATCAAATCTTAATCGTTATAGAGACCAAATGAACTTTATTAATCTTTTGTATTACTATGAGCCTTTCTTGCCTTTCTCATCGATGAGTATTCTCAGATGTATTAGTCCTTAGTAGGTGGTGGGTAATGCAGTATGAATTAAAGTTCAGAAATAGTTTCTCGACAAATTTGACGAACAACTACTGTGTAAATATTCAGAGATTTGAAGCCCCAATAAATAGGGATGTTGTGGAAATTCAACTTTTCAAAATAAATTATGGTTCATTGATGTATTGTGAACAAGCATTCATGATGTTTTCATCAATTAAATCAAGCAGTGCCATTTTCAGGTGACCAAAGATGAATTTTTGAATTACTACTGTGGCGTATCAGCTTCTATTGATAACGATGCTTATTTTGATTTGATGATGCGAAATACCTGGAAACTTTGATAAATTGCTATGATTATGATGATGTCCATCACTGCTTGCAGTAATTTTTTGCAATTACTACCGTGCGGGATCTTTTTTTTGACCTTTAAAAACCGTAATATGGTTCCTTTTTGTAAAGATTTTAAAAAATTTCATTCAATTGATAAGGTTTTTTTTAACTGACATTGTCTTTGATCATTATGTTTTGATAATCATCATAGTTGCCCATCATTTGACGGATAAGTGTAATTATGGATAAACTAGCGCAATGATTTCCATTTTCATACATTATCATAACAATAGATGTGTTCTAGATTATTATTCGAGTCACCTGAATTATTTGAAAATAAACGTATGTGGCTAAAAGAAAAACGCAACACTGAAATTTGACATGTTAAGACCAAGTGGGAGTTAATATTAGCAAGAGAAGAATAGTCTTTCACATCGTTGTTTCCACTGTTAAAATTAGTGACCAGTCAGATTCTGTCGCAATCGCTTGAAGTAATATCTATAAAATTGTCACTGTATTTATTTCAAACATTTATGCATTGACATGGTACAGTTCTGTAAAGAAACATGCTAAATGAACTAACCTTTGGTTTGACAAATTGTAGTGGTATTCGTCTAAGTTCAATTAGTTCTTTAACCAATACATTTTTCGAATTCTCATAGTGAAGATTTATAGTATAAGGCAGTTTCTGCAAAATATGTCAAGAAAATTTTTCACCAGAAAATTTTACAAAAAAATCCAACCCATTCATTTTCTAACAGAAAGGTTGAAATTCTGTTTTCATTGTGAGTAGATTTCAGGAGAAAACGTAGGAAAAAAGATGACTAAGTAATACTCTATAATAAATGAATTGAAGAAACCGAAATGAACACATTTATTGGGACGGTAACGAATAATTTCTGTTTCCTACTGACGAGGGAGAGAGATTAGATTAAAATACATTGAGCAAATGAAAACCGAACACTTTGAATTAAAAGCCTACTGTAAAATGACCTTTACAATTTCCTTTAAAATTTCATTTTTGAAGCATAAAAAAGTACAAACCATTGGGCCTGCTGTGCAAACTGCAAAATAGTCACAGTTCCAAATGCGCACATCAGCATCACCGCTAATTTCTTGACCATTTCTCCAGAAATAATCAGCTAACTCCTCACTCTCATTCTTCATTGGTTCACGTAACTCTATCCGTCCCATATAAACAGCTGATTCAGAAAAGATTGTAAGTGAACATGGACAGTTCTGTAATACTTCATTTTATTTTAACCTAAGAAATAAAATTTTCTGCTATCTCAAAATACGCCAGAACAAATGTCACTGCTGAAGACCGTCAGTTACTGTCTTGAGAAAAGTCACGCCTTAAAGATTCACTAGACCACGGAACAAAAAGGATGGTTTGACGCAGACCACAGTTCATTGTGACGTCACTGAATGACGTGATCATGTTTCAACTTTAATTTTAATGAAAGTTTTGGTAAATCAAAACGAAAATAAAAATGTAACATTAATCAGATCCAGTTGATCGTTATACCCAACACAAAACAATGTCATCCAAGTATCCTCCAACGATGGGTTATTGTTTGCCTCAATCTGAAGGATATTTAAATCTTTTCTGAAACAGCGTTTATCCAAATATAGCAACATAATGCTAGTTTAGGATCTTCTTTAAATTTATAGAAAAAATTTTCAAAACCTGATGAAGTGCCACAAAGGAATTTAGTAATAATTCACCGTTTTTAGCTCCAAAATTCTGGCAAAGTATTTCCCATTCCTAAAGTGAAATAAATTTACTACCACCTGAAACCGAAAATTGAAATTAAAAGCCAATTACTACTTAACAAATAATGATAGTTTGAGCTGTTCATATTTTGGTACACTGTAAAATGGGACAATGAATAGTTTTTTTTTCTTTCTTTTATACATTCCAAGTGGATGATGTTTGCAGTACAATGTTTAAAAAGACTTTTATAACGTTATTGGAATTTTAATGTGTGCTAGAAGTTAATAAATATTTACAATCTAACATAATCTGCTATCAGAATTAAATAAACCTCTATCAATCGATCAAACTACCTTTACTTCTGTCAGAAAAATCTGTCATGCTATTTTAAGTCAAGTGAGATTTAAAATGTACGTGAATAACTCAGGCGCAAATCGACTCTGAAATATGAGCATAGCGGGGGATTACAATCATTTGTGGGAAAATCGATAAACAAACTATTAGAAAAAAGTATGGAATTGCTCTTACCTGATCCAAGACATGCTCATCACTGGCCAATATATTGTATATGTCGAATTCCTCTCGACTTAATTTGCCATTTTCATCAAAATCAAACAGGTCAAACATATTCATTAGTGTCATCCTTAGATTTTAGGTTTTATTAAAATTTTTCAATTACATTTTTCTTCCAATAGAAATTCTAAAGAGATCATCAGTTTTCATTTTCTGCGCTTTCAACCAGAAAAAATTTACAGATCATACATCAAATGTAGTGAAGATGAAAACCATCTAAAAAAGAATCCAAGCTTTTCTAATAAATAAGCCTACAACCATCCCAACACTTATAACTTACTTTCAACTCCTAATATATAATATATTAAATTTGTTTTCCCTTTCTTCAATGAGATGAATAAACTTACTTAAAGTGCTTTGTCAGTTTTCCATCCGAATCCATCAACTTCATTTCATCCTTTGTAGGAGTCACAGTGCTTTCCAAACAATGTGCTGCATGAACACTAATTATATATTCTCCTGCTTTTAGCAAGCATTCATCGCTTACATACTTCTTGAAATTACAAGAAAATTTGAAATGAATTAAGACTTGAGAAATTACTTTTTGATCGATTCCATGCTCATACATTTAAAGAGATTTTTTTGTTCGATGAAAAATCTCAAATGTTTTATACTTGACACGAAGTTTTCGTCGGATAGATCTCTTTGAATTAATTAAAAAATGGACCAGTTAATTACTGTTTTTCTCGAAGTTTACACAACTGCATTAAAAGTCAGTTCAAAACGCAGATCTCTCACATTAGCAGGACCTGTTTCTTCCTACTCGTCTCACATATTAAAGTCATCGTATGCCTCAGAAACAGTGTCTATCGCTTTTTTAACTATTTCTATTTAACTAAGAATTTAGCTTTATGACGTTATCTTCAAGTTAGGATCATACAAAAAATAATTGAATTTTCGTTTTGATATAATCAAATTAATTCTCTTTTTTTTGAAATAGAAAAAATTACATCTTCTAGAATTTTCGTTGTAACTGTAATTATTCGCTCCTCGATAGTATCATAGAGTACAATATATATGTTATTTTTATAGTTTCGATCTGCTGGTTGATCATCTAAATGAAATAAAGTTCGGTCCAAAAAGTATCGAACTAGAAATAAAGTGTGAAATAAAGGATGAATGCTTCCTAACATCTGACAGTTCAAAGTTCTCTCCATGCATGAATTTCAGGCTCACTTGGTACCTCCTCAAAAGTACGGTGTAACTCACTGCTTGTCAATAATTCGCACATAATACAAATAATCTGTGATTGATTAAGAATTAAATGATAGTTTAAAATACGATCATCGTTCTTCATTATATGAAATGCTCGACGAGTGACCTATAATGAGGCATAGATGATTGTTAATACGAGTGATAAGATACCAACATGAGATGGCAAAGTACTACTAATCGGTTTTGAAAAATAAAATAGCATTATGATTAGTATCACATCATTATACTGATATTTACTAATCAAAATTAAATGCAAAAAGGAAACCTGTGAAGTGAACATCGATACGGAACTGTTTAAATGGTGAAATTTCATTTCTGTAATGATATGAAAGAATTTTTCACGGAATATAAAACTTCTGGAGACATTTCAAATTTTAAATTATAGCTCAAAATCTTGTCTTTGAACGAACTAACTTTCGGGTAATTTGCGTTGTAAGCCTTCAGATGCTATAAGCATTTTCGGCATTGCAGCTTGCTTGTTGGTGAATTCCTCCGCGATGACATCAAGCAATCTGCTCCGACTTCTCTCGAATTCGTCGAAAAGCTGCAAACATATAATTGTTCTTACTGATTTGCAACATTTGAACTTCCGTTTTATCTTTCACATTTGTTGACAAAGCAAAATAGTATTCCCAAAGAATCTGAAAATCTTATTCATTCTTTTCTTTTTTTTCCATAATTTCCTCAATGACGCCTCTTTTTTAGCTCACATATAACTCAATGATTACTTTACAAATCGTCTTGAAATTTTAGTTTTCTTCTTCATCACTGAGTGGCCGACATTTTCATCTTGACTTGAAGGTATGTCATTACATCACTAGTTTCAATACTACTAATTCAAGTGCCCTCATTTAGAAGACAATTATTCGTAAATGGAATATTAATACCATTGTGAAATATATTGTTCCTTTTTTTTTGTCCTTACAAAAATTCTAAATAAAAAATAACAAAAGTTAAAATGGGGTTTTATCCTTTCAACAATAAATCGTAGAAATAAGCCTGAGCACCATTTTGCAATCAATCTTCCCATGGCTTGCTGATGACTCCAAAAAGTCCAACGCTGCCTTAATTTCATTCACATTCAGTTCATCATCCTGCAAATTATCATCCATAGTTTTACACATTTATGATAATTATCATAAATTTTTGTTTTGTCAAATTGGGAAATTTGAATTCATCAATTAGATAAAGTATATTAAGCCCTACTAATCTACAATTTTCATAATATCAGAAAAGAAAATTAATTAGAAGCCGTAATTAGGTTCTCTATGTGGAAGGATATAATCAGAAGAAAAGTTAAATGAATTTTAACTCGATTTCCAGACCTCACTCAAATATTCAAAGAGTTTTTTCAACTCAACAAATTGTTCATTCTGGTTGGTTTCGCTCTTGGGATTGCTATTTTGTTTTATTATTTCCAATAAATTCGTCTCAGGCAACTGCTCAAAAACTTCGTATGCTTTATCGAATTGATAATAGTCTGAAAATGAAGACAGTTTGTTAAATTAATCATATTAGGAATATTCAGCTTAGAAATTTGGTGTAGCGGGAATTAACACTGTATTAATTAAATCTTCTTTGATCAGTATACTGAAAGGTGCCGCTGCGAGGTATCGTTAGTTTTCTCCTAAATTTGGAATGCTTTTTGCTTTATTTCGGTTCAAATCATTTTTCTTTCGAGACAAAGAATGTTTTTCTGTTTTTGACATCAAGTCTTTCGCTTTCTACAATTTGGTTTTTTGGAACTGACAAAATTTCTTCGTATTCAAAAAAAGAATGGAGCAGAAAGAAAGTAAATGCTAAAATATTCAAGGTTATGTATTACACTGTTTCGACTCTTCCAAAAATAATTCTGTAAAATGCTTGATTTATTCTCGGCTAAAACGATGAACCGAAGAATTTCAAACATCTCCATCAGATTCATTGTCTCTTTTGATTCTTTAATTCATAATTCCCCTCACATCTGTGTTAAACAAATTTTGTTCCAAATTCTTCCTGAGCAATATAAATTGGAAGATTGTGACAAAGAACACAGCTCAGTATAATTTCAGGGCCATTAAACAGTAAGTGCAGCTGTTATACTTTAAAACATTGAAATGACAAAAATCAAAGTTTGCTGTTTACGTTATTTATCAAGTCGAATGAAAGGCAAAATAATAACCAATCTTAGCCTTAAATGGATGTTTGGTAGGAGATGGATCGGAAGACAGCATAAAAAATTCTACTAAATTAATAAATTTTATTATAAAAAAGTTCAAAGCCAATTTCTTTAACCATAGCAATATCAAAAATTACTTAGCCACAAGTTATTTGAATGCTAATCCAGTTAATCGTTATAAACTATCCTGTTATGCAACAATTTTTTCAATTAGAAAATCGAAGCACTTCCCCATCATACCTGTTTTATTTGATCAGCATATGTTGTGCTACTGAAAGATAGTAATTTCTTTATGACTTTTTTTACAAAATGAATAAACAGTTACTGACAAATTAATTAAAAAATATCTCATTTATACAACTGAGTAGTTAAAGTCAACTGCTATATTTTACAAAAAATTCGTTTTCAGTGTTGGCAAACCTGTCGAGTGCATTTTCCACCTCTATATTTAAAAAAAAGCGAAATGAATAGCAGCAGTTCGAAGTACAAAATATTTTGCCGAATATTAGCAGCCACTATGAATCATTTTTCCTGTTTCACTATATTCGACCTCAATTTATGTTCTTTCCAAACGGAAAGAAATAATTTCAATTGATTTCTTCCTTATCATTTTGCAAAAACAGCTTACTCATTGCACCGAATTTCTTCTAGCAGTTCACAGATATTTATAGAACGGCCTATTTCGAAGCTTGGTGCTTGAGCATTGTCATAGAAAAGAGAAGTGATAGTTTAAACTGCCAAGGGACTTGCTTGATATCATTTTCATCTGTTATTTCCAACGAATTTAAAAAGAAAATGCTGCTTCTTTTTTACAATCTTTTTTCAAAAATGCATGTTTCATTAGTCTTCCTTCCGATCTTCTAGATCCTCATCACCTTAATCTTTAATAAATAGTCCCAAAATTTCCTCAGAAATGCTTTCAAGTAGACTTTCTTTTTTCGGTAACTCCCGTTAGTTAACCTTCAGAGATTCAAAGATTAAATCTCTGCTGTGGACGTATTCTAATTTGTTGGAATCCGTGCGTTATATTCTTTGATTCTTTTTTTATAGAAAGAAAAACTAGTTGGAATAAAAAAGCTTTCCTGCAAAGAGTTTTCAGGGCTGCTAAATCGGTAAGATTCCCGCTCTAAAATAAGAACCTTAGTTTTGCTAACCCAAATTTCTCAAATTAATTTATAAATAGAATTTCATCTCATTTAAAAATAAATTACCTGCATCTCTCAGATCAGACAATAATACATCTTTGCCAGCGGCAATTATAATTTCATACAATTGTAAACGATTTATCGTACTTCGCATATCGCCCACTTCATTCAAATATGCATCCACAAATCGGCGTTTCGCATTAGATTGCATTATACTAATTTCGGTTACATTCTGGAAAGCAAATTCAGAATTACGACCACCTGTGAAAGAACATTTTAAAATACAAAAGAGTTAATAAAATTTTAGAGACTATGGTCCCAGAGAGAATATCTGTTGGCTCAAACTATTTTTAAAATGTGGGAATCAGTTTTTTTTTTTGAAATAATTGGACGTGGATAAATAATTTCTGCGCTTTCCATTGCTCAGTGATGAATTTTCAATTCCAATTTATATATTCAGTTCAAACAATATCTAGAGAGTACATAAATGTTCGAGTAATTGGCTCATTATTGTATATTAGATTTTTTAACGGCAATAAATTTTTGAATCTTCCAGTTAAATAATTATTAGAATGAAATTATTCTAATTATTCGTTTATTTTAGCATCAAATTTGGGCAAAGGATGTAGAAATGAAGGAATTTTGTCCACTCCAAGGAATATTTAAAATTAATTTGAAGTGAATATGGAAAATGAAACAGGAAATATGGACTGCTTATGGCGAGTTAGCCACCAATAACCAACAACGATTGAAGACAGTGATAATTCGTAGTCATGGCAACTAATATGCAATTTTAGTGCTGCATTAGCCGTGATATCAGAATAGCTGTTAAGCTATCAAATTAATGGCATTTTGCAATTTACCTCCGTAGAAACTGAACTGTGTGGGGAAGTATGGCTTATTTGCCATGACAAATTATTTGCTACAAAGATGACTCAGGTGGTCGGAAGCACAACCCACGAGTTAACCAAAGTCTAACAGATTAATAATCTGTAAAGCCAGACAATTCATAAACTCTCCTTTAGACTTTATTAATAAATCTAATGTTACAGGATGTTTTCCTTGAGCTTACATGATATGTGTCTCCAAGCCGAGGAGGCAAGAAAGCAGAAAAACCAGCCAATTTTCAGGTGGTTCGTAACTTTTCAGAGCTAATTTAATTCTTATAATTAACACTTTTAATGATAGCAAAATCGAAAGAATTCAGGAGGAATCGCATTCTTGGGAAAGGGGAAACTTGGTTCATATACCACACATCATAGACTATCAAAATAAATATAGTGCTCGCGTTTTTTTATTAAACTACTCGTACTGGACCACAAAGTGTCATCAGTCCGTACTAATTACTTCAATATTCGACTCATACAGCACTTTCCGAGAGTTCATCTCATCCCTGCCTGCAATCCATCATGCATACATAACATGATATCGTTACATTAATGCAAAGTTTTTTCATATCTTTGCTCATAAAAGTAACATTTTAAACGAAATCCCACATTTCTTATTCATGAATTTACACAAGCCGATTTATTTTACATAGTTAATTCCGAAATAGGATCCGAATTTGAAATCAAACTTCCACGAAATTCCATATAACAAAACATTTCTTAAACATACAATCAAAAACATCCCACTATAGAAAATTTGTTCAACGTTTGACTATGAAATAATAAGAAATAATATCAATCAAATACAGCTACATACCTAGGTTATTTATTCAGACTTTTAGGACCTTTAATTTCTGGAAGTTGCAAAATACTGCACAGAAGTATTATTTTCAAAAAGTTTGTTGCCTTAGAACATGCCTGCAGGGACGAAATAAGTCGTTTACAAAAATACAAACATTTCGAATAGCCATAAAATGAAAATCTTATTGTAATATCTTTTTCCGTATGCAAAACATCATAAGTTCCAAAAACACACTGCGGTCGAAATGCTTGTCGCAGAAATCTCAATCAGATAAACAAGAAAATGTTTGCACTAAAAAGTACAATGGAATTATTCCACTTTCAAACTGTTATGATCCAAACCTAAACAATCGACTGAGAATTCTTTTCAGCTCAGAGATTATTAATGACAACATGTACAATCTGAAATTTAGAAAGATGAGAACATAAAAATCACCAAAACACTATGCAAAAGCTATACAACTGAAGACTTTGTACAAACACATACAAGAATTCATTAATCGAACAAACTAATAAAACTCCACCCTACTGAAGACTGAAAGCATAAAAAGCATAAAAAATTAAAAAAAAAACAATATCCTCGCAAAAAAGCCATCCCAATTAAGAGCAGCACTCATTAATGAGAAATCTTGCTGATCACGAACAGGCTTCACCTAACCCGTTCGCTACTGCAGTACCCCCAAACCATCTGTCAACCCGGAAGCTAATTAACAGTGAAGAGCAGCCGTCGTTAATTTCCCATCTAGTCTCCAACAGTCTAAATCTAATAGAATGCAGTTATAATACTGAGATTGCACTGCATTCCAAAGACTAAATTGGCATGTAACTTCACTTAGTAACTGTCTATTATAACTGGTGGCATATAACCAAATCCCACAACTACATCAACACTGGAACCTTTATGCTCCAGTATTTCTTGTCATGTCATTATTACAGCTGGTGGTAAAAACTAGATTTTGATAAGTATAGTTCAAAGCACTAAATCTTCACATTAAAATAAGTTGTGTTACCTTCTCTATGGTACCCATATACAGATGAGGCGATGAACAGGACAGTCATTACCTACGAAAGCTAAACCTTACTGAGTTAGAAAATGAAGCAGCACTCACTGCTGACAGCATTTAATTTGTTTCTTTCATTATTTTCTTAAAATAAAATCTGAAAAGAAAGAGAATCTGCTACTAAGAGTAGCAGATTCTCTTTACTCTTAGACAGATACTCTTAGACAAACCTGCTGCTAACAAAATCTACATCTCAATGCCTTTCTAATGCCTCATAAATGTTGCATGCCTTGATTCGGGCGCTTTATATCAATTTACTAAATCACAAGGTACCAGAAAACTGTATAGATCCAAAGAGAGGAAGTTTAGTGACATTAAAATGATACGGACATCAAGAGAAAAAACATACATTTGGAAATTTTAACAGTCCTGTGCCATAAGGCAATAATAAAACCAGAAATGCAAGAAAAAACCCCGACATTTTGAAAATATCAGACTTACAAGACTGAGAAAGCTGAGAACTGAATGCGCGGCAAAAAAGATATTTCCAGTGATGTCATATAAAATTCTTCAAAAAATATACCATTTTTTGAATGTTTTAAGTGTGGCTAGAACAAAATTATTTAGGTGTTAGGTGATAATTTTGCTAAATTAAAGAAAAAACTTCATTTAGCAGCATAAAAGAGATCTGCAATATCACAATGCAGTATAGTAGTACACTACCAAGTACTAAGCATTCAAGTAAAATAAAAAAAATTGAACTCAGCAGTCAGCATCTATTGATTCAGAAGAGACCTACAAACTACTGAACCGATAAACTGAGAAATTTAATGTGAGTTAGCGGCAGCATTCGAATTGGGATTTTCTCGCTGTTCCACTTTTACTATTATCATTTTGTTACCAAAAGACATCATGGGATGCAACCGCTGCTGTTGTTCGACAGTATCCTATAAAATGAGGATTTTTTTATAATATAGGAAAACACACAATAATTATGCCTGTACAGGTGCTTCGCAATTAAAACTAAACGGCAGATTCGTGGAAATACAGAATGTAACAAAGTTGTGCATAGGCGCTGGCAGACCGACTCGTATGTAAGTCAACAGAAATATGACCCTAATCACACACAGGAAAGCAAAAACATTGCGGGTATGCTTATGTGATAAAGCAAGAATATGCCATTCGGAGGTGCGGTCATAACTGCTTACCACATGTAAAAATTTGAGATATAAACTATTGGTATAAACCAACTGTTAACTAATTCGAGAACAGCTTACACATTCAGATTCCGACGTTACCGGAACTGATACCAAGAAAACACTTTCATCTTTGTCACTCACAGTTTTAACGGTCTGCATACTTGCATTAGGATCCGAGTTCAGTTGTACCTCATCATCTGGTAGTTCGTTTGCTAATAATTCGTCTGCCGTAGCAATCTGCCTTGAATCTATTGAGAGGGAGTGATCATTTGACAACCGGATCATCTGAATTATATGTGGGGTAAGCAAAACCAATAGTTGCTCCAGCGACGTAGGTAGTGTATAACAGAATTACAAAGCTACAACAATCGGTAAGATATAGTTGTATTGCCAGTCACTAACACTTATTGTAAAAGTTATCAGTAATAAATAACGAAAAAGTTACATAAAAATTTACCGATTAAACTACTTGAGGATTAAAAAAATATTTTTCGGAACTTCAGTGACAGAATACTTTTCATTGCCTTTAGCACAATAATATTTTGTGAAAAAACTTATTTCTACACATGAACATTATTTCAAAACATTTAACGCAAAACTGTAAGAAAATAAATTTGAAAAACATCAAAGTATATAGAAATACTAATACCTTGTATTCTGGTGCTTGATCGTCATAATCAATCCTTGAGTTATTATCCTCTATCCCAACACTATTGTCTATTTCACCAATACGAAATTTCAAATTTTTTTCATCGGAATAAGCGCCCTTTAAAAACCATAGAATCTTAATTAAATAATGGGAAACTGACACCAATAATGGTGTTTCCCGACTCACATTCCAATATATTTTCTAAATTCTCACGATTATTAGCTCCCAAAATAATACGAGAAAGTCTATTACATAAGTAACTCTACAAAGAAACCTCATCATAGCGTCGTGCATACTCGGCTGCTTCTTCAACAACCTGCGCAACTGTAGTTTCGATTCGTGAACTGCTTGTAACAGATGAATTTTCTCCATCACTTCGTGAAACATGGCGATTACCACGTGCTTTGTTCGGATTTCGATGCTGCGGTGGTGACTCGGGAGGTGGTGTGATTGGCCGCACCTGTTTTGAATTCTTTAGCTGATTTCTGTATTTTAGCAAAAAATATCTACAACAAGATTACTTACATTAAAACACAATATTCTAAACCAAAATTCAATAACGTACTTGCTGATAAGGAGCTGGAGCATCACCCATTAACGGACCACTTCTAGATCTTCGTCGAGCGTTCATGAAAAAATTAGCCACCGTTGAGAGGTCTAGCTGCAAATGTTCAGCAATTGTCTGCTGCATCTCGCGGCTTGGGCGTTGTGTTTCTTTAAAGATAGCCTAAAAATTATGTATCTTTCATTCAATTTATTAAAAGTTTTGCTAAGATGTGAACCTATAGAAGTTTCACTTTTTTCAGTCAATTCAAAAGCTAGTCATCAATGCATGGGTTACCTGCAGAGTCCTTTTTTGGATATCGGTGAAAACCAGTCGCGGTCTTTTGGTACTACTTAAGCCTGAAATGAACAATGTCACACAAAAAAAAAACACAGGTAATCCCAACTATAATAATAAAAAAAGCAAATCCTGCGGAAAATACTACTTAAAAAATTTTCAAATACTACTTAAGCCTGAAATGAACTTTATGGTTTAATATTTAAAAGATTCACCGTCGCTGTCTCGGCCTTTATGTCGTGAACCTTGTCTGGCATTCTGTGCTGGAGTAGGCGGACTCATTGAAGATGGTAACATACCTCCTGGAAGAATTATCCGATTGAATCTTACAATAGAAATATTTCAAAAAAGAATCAGAGTCCTGATTAGCTAGCTTAGAAAACAAATGAATCGGACATAAAGAATGTTCTACCTTTTCCTTTATACATGTCAAGAATACCCAGCCGCAGTTCAAGTGGTTGTTGTACCCAGTTAAACATTCGTCTAAATGTTTCTCTTCCTGACTTCAACTTGTTCCATGGCTTCGGATTTCTTAGCAAATCGGAAAGTGTCCCTTGACTCCTGAGCACAGAATTCCGTTGCAAATCAAAAATTCATACTGATAATCAAGATAAATCCTTAATCGTAAAATTCAGGAAATTATGTGGAACTTAACGTTACCAATATAGGCCGAACTCTTGCACTTCATTGTCAACCATGAGCGAGAAAAAAGCTACAGACTCAATAAAATATTATTATTCAAGTTTGACCTATAAAACTCATCGCCCACTAATACTTCTTTTTCTTAACTAAAAATTAATGGAAAAAGGTAATACCGACAAAGAATCCTTTCAGCAAAGATAGCCTGAGGTATAGAATGTTGCTTGAGTTCCCACGCAATTCGCTTGCACAGATCAGTCGTATCGATATAAATGTCATCGTCTATTTCTGCATTCAAAGGATCCGTAGTGTCCTTAGTGGAATAACTAGGATGTGGTGCACCTGCAAAGAAAAAAGTCTTATCTTTATTTTTAAAATTCAGTTTTTAGTTCCTGTATTTTTCAGATACTTCGCTCCATCTATTGTAAGCAGTCTATCGAACAGATACAAAAGCTGCAACAATCTGCATGCATCAGTGATGAACAATACTTCGGCGCTCTGTGCGAAACTAAATTCTTTAGTGCAGAGCTTAACTGTTAAGTAGTCAAAATCATGACATGACAATCACGTTATTAGACTAGTCATTACTAATAGCTTTAATTACTTTTGGGATATCATGAAATATCAGCTGGACAACTATGAACAAATTATTGAAGTTACAATACTAAAACCAACAAAAAATTAAACGCACTGACCAACAGCAGAAGTAAGTCTAGTTGTACTAGTGGGTTCACCATTATCATCAGCAAATGTCAAATCATCGCCGCTTGTTTCTGCCGTATTTACTTCAAGATCCTCGGTGCCACGCAATTCAGGCGTACCAACGGAAGAATAATTGCGTCGACTTTGCCGAAATATAGAATGCTGTGGTGCTGGTGAACTAGGTGGCTAAAAACACATTTTAACAAAAGTCTTAAATTAAAAATGCGCAAAACACTTGTTGGAGGAGAAAGACATAGGACTACATAAAAAAATACAACAAGATCTGTAGTGACCAAAAGGTTTACCTTGGGAATCCCTTAGAAGACTACCATACAGTCCACTACGTGAGATATACTCGAAAACAGCAAAATTCAAGGAAGTTGCTTGCATGACATTAAACCCACAAGGCGCCTACCTTTTAAGAGAGACATGATTTCTCTCATTAATGGCTTTAGCATGAATTAAGTCTCACCTGCTCACCTATCATTGTTGCAATAAAAGAACTTGCAAGCTCAACATTACTCACTGCCGGTGGAGTTTCAGCATTCGCCAAGCGATGATCTAGTTCTTGCTGATGATCATCTTGACTTAGCAAACTAGCCTGAAACATTTCCTATGATAAAATACATGACTGGAGAGCAACGACAAACAGCTTGAATTTTACTACAAATCTGTTTTTTTTTCGGCAAGACATACCGACTGTTGAGATATAAAGGGTGAATCTATCGTTTTGAAATCCTGTCCTAAATCGACCTGAAAAAAGAACATTTTAGTGAAATACATAAATATATTCTGCCATCATACTTGAGCGAGAGAAATTTTCTTGCCTCTAAGAAAAGCTTTAAAATAGTTGAAGCGATTCATTTGACGTATGTGAAATCCCCTCTCCCTCTACTTTCTTCTCTTCTGTTCATCAAAATTTAATTTATAGATAAGAAATAGGTACTTCTTCTTTGATGTATGGATGATGTCTTCGCAAACCGGCTAACATCTCACTTGCACGTCCACCATTTTGATGGGCACCCAATAAACTTGAGCAGACAAGATTATCTGATCGAGTTGTTGTTTGCAATGGAGAAAGAAGACCAGCTGGACCAGAGCTAAAACTGAAATGGATCCTTAAATCATGTACCAAGGCATACAATCTTAATGAATTCATATCTCCCATCTAAGAATAGACATTAACGTGAACGCAAAGAAAACTCCAATGCATACGGTGTTACATTGTACTAGTTTAATCACCGATATGCCAACCCGGTACATTCATATATGACTGCACATAGGAAGTGTACGTGATGTTCCTCTGCTGAAGCGGTACTTTTACCTACAGTTATGATGGCTTCCAGTATTTTAATAAAGTATGAAAATACCTCAGTTTATCCAAACCGGAAGAATGACTGCTGTGCTGCATGGATGTGTTATGAAGCTGATCTTGCAATGGTTCAATTTTCATTGTACCCACATACGACGGTGTTGCTGACATGGGTGCCAGGGTTGCATAAGCATTGAAATCAGACGATTTTCCGAAGCTACAATGCACTGTTGAAAGTAACAATTTGTGTCACGACAATTATATTCTTTCTTATCTGTTTAATAACATGTGCGAATGTTTAAACAATGAAATTGAAATATTAATTAAGTTGAAAAAGATGCATTTTGGCTGAAAACTGGAAAAAGTCAGAAAACGTCAAATGTATAAACCTAAGAAGAACGAGTTCAGTCGAGAAAATTGAAATTTAAAGTAATTCCCGTCAAAACTAAAATCCCAAAACTTACTTATCATTTGAACCAAGACTCATAGGTGCCAGTGGTGCAAGTTGCGGACTTTCCTGAGGCGCAGAGCCTTGGTTTTGCTGTGGGCTTATACTTTCCAAAAAGTTTTCTGGCAATTCTTCAAAGGGGCGATTGACCGAATTAAATGTAATGTTAGGATCAATCTGAAGTTGGTAGGTAGTCGGTGGAGCTGCCGATGCACCTCGTTCCATCGTATGTCTTACTTTCTCGTCCAAACTGAAAATCTTACGGTCACTTGCTTTTGATCTGAAGTCAATTCTCGTTTCTTCTAGATCTTAAAAACAGTCCAGACGAGACAAATGATTATGAAACCAATAGTTATGATATGCATTTCTGATACAAAAATTCAACTGGAACAAAGTCTCATGACACTACGTATCCCCAAATGTTCTCACAAATTCGGGGTCTACTGCATCTGGCATGAATCAATTTGCGATGCCAAGTATATCATGGCAGGAATTACTTGAAACTATACATTACCTGTTAGCATTATTATTATTACTATTAATTGATGAAAGTTGTTGAGAACAAGAAGTCTCTGCAGGTGGTTCCATACACACATGCGCCAACTGCAAATCTGTCAATAACCAAATGACAAGCGTAACACCTTGCTGTCACCTCTATTGTATCGATGCTGCGCTTTTTCCAGTAGCATTCAAAAATCTGCAAAAGATAATTGCTCAACCTTTGAAATTAATAATTGCTGAATCCTCGTCAAATATAGTGAGACGATTAAGTAATTGAAAACTTGATTTTAAAACACCTGCGAAAGACTATCATCGTGAGAATAACCTAACAAAGCGAGATCACATGTGAGAAACAAAACGACAAAGTCAATAAGCAACCTACCTTTTATATTTTACCCACTCTCATGAGATGATCGAGACTTATTTACTATGAAATATCGCTATGTGAATCACTTAACAACAGCTCGAATTAAGCAGCTAAGAAAGTACCACCACAAACGGAATAATGCTGCTATGTGCACTGAGTGAAAAACTAACGTCTCTTATTAAGCTGATCTAAAATCTATCTCAAATTCAGTGTCTTATCACTAAATGGACATAATAATGGTGAGAATAACAACACTTTATCACTAAAACATTAAGATTAAAACTTAAAGGTCATCAAAATTCACCAGAAATAACGATTCATCGCTGTATTAGGATAATACGAGATCATTATTATACTACAATGATAAAAGTTGGAATGAATTTGCCATAGTGATAGGTCACTAACAGAAGGCAAGTTAAGAAATCGAAATCGTCGCTCCTAGCTTATCGGACTATCATTTGCCGACAATTTATGTATTAAGTCCACGCAAAACGTGATATTTTTAGCAGAACAATATTGTTGCAATATTAACAAAATAGGCTCACACTAAACAATCGTGAATAATCCCTGTCATGTATATTGCTCTGCCACGCACATTTTACAGCGTCAGGCTTTGCTAACACTTTTTTCATGTTTTGAACGAAAGATTTCACTTACTAACATAATGACACCCGCGAGATCAAAATCCGCAACCACTCATCTCCCTAGCAACATCCCAACAATATAACCTATGAAAATGCCTACCAACTGCACTGAATGCACTCTGACCCCGCTCTGAAGACGTCACAGTGCAGATGCTTGCAAACTGCACTTAGTGCACTCTAACAACCTCGCACCCTCCCTTATTGCAGCCACTCTCAGCTGTTGCAAACTCTGAGTGCTCTCTTCGCAAAGGAAGACACACACAGGATCGTGCTGAATGCTTGCCAGGGCACTTAGGCAATCGCACGACAGATGAAATCGCTATAAGCATCAAATGGACACTACGGTAGCGTGACTTGTTTAGGCGTTGGATTAGGCGGGTAATGTGATTTGAGATATTTATCTGCGTATATGTGGGTTTCTAGCCGGGCAAGAAAATCTGTACAGGTATTTATCCAGTTCTATGATGAAGCAGTCATCTGAAAACACATGGACTACTACCCTCTTTCACCTACTTCCCACAAAATATGCAAGTTGAACTGCTGTCATCACGAAGTATCGACTCTCTTCACCGGGAATTGGAATTGCGATAGGTATTGCACCACCGCTTTGAGAAAAAGTTCATAGCATAAGATCTAACAAGTTCATAGAACTTCCCTAAGTTCTCCAGGATTCTCAGCAAATTTATTCGAACACGCACAACATCGTACTACTTCGGTGTATGCACCTCTTGAAGATCCATAAATGATGCGTAAGATGAAAGTTTTCACTTCGCGTTTGCATAGGTGACAAGATGTGTCAGTTAGAGTGACGGAACATGCTTCAACGGCGGTGCAATATGCAAATTCTTGTCCTTATCTTTATACTGTCATTCAGTTACGCATTATGTCGTATTTGTACGGTTGCACTGCACTTCCCTGAATATTTTTTTGTTTTTACTATATTTTAACTTCCTATATTTGTTTGCACTTGCATAACATATAAGGAAGTTGCAGTACTTTGTAATATTTGTATAACGTAAGAAGCATACGTACAAATCGTATTCCAGCTACTTGTATAACGTATAAGGAAGCTCGTTGTTATTATTTATACTGAAATACTAGTTGAATACCAATTATTGGTATATATTGAGTGAATAAATTTGTCTATCTGCTCATTGTGTAAAGTTACAGCATCTGTTGCTGCTTTTGTTTAGCTCATAGAACGTTTTTTAAAAAACGAAATCAGAATTGGTGTAAGATGAAGCGTACTCTCTTCTTCATATTTCAGTGGAAATGCTCAGGAATTAAAACATGGTGTGGGAAGTGGAACCAGCATCAGACGATTGGTGAGTGAAGTGATTAAAGATATGGATATACCGGACGTTACCAATTGTGAAAAAATAATAGTCTTCAAAATAATCAGATAAAGATCATTGATTAATTAAGTGACGTAGAAGCAGACTTTTTAGGCGGTGTCTTGTATGTCACTGTGAGATTTGGATTTTTAATGAAGCTGTCATTTGATGAAGTAATGTTTCAGCTGTTGATATGTGGCTTATAATATGTAGAGTAAAATTTTTTGTGAAGCGATGTCATCAACAGCATCTGAACGCAATGTTCAAGTGATAGGATATGAATTATCAACTAATCTAGCTGAACTACCAAGCGATTTGCATTGCCGTCTTGCTAGTTCCTTGAATTTTCAAAATGTATGGATGAAAGTAATCGGCGACTCGACAGGTAGCCCGTTCAGTTTAAAGTAAATTTTTGATTTAATTTATACTTTAATTTATATATATAACTGTGTTCAAATTCATTTGATGAATTTATTGCTTGACCCCTAGAAAATATATGCACAATATTATATATATATATATATATATATATATATATATATATATATATATATATATATATATATATATATATATATGCTCGTTGTGATTTGGCTAATCATCGACGATGCATAACACATTATCCTCAAGTTTATAGACTTAATGACCTCATCAACAAACGACAGACTGCGCATGCTATTATTGTATACTTAGTTGTTGTGCATTCCGTTAAAAGTTGCTTGCAAAAAGAAGCATAATCAACTGATAGTTTTACTTATACCAGTAAATAAATGTGAGCAAATACTTAGCAGAAAGTGGCAAATGGTGAGAAACAAAACCACCTTGATGAAGTAACACAGCTCCTCTTTCTGCCATCTAACATGCTATAGACTGTAACCGGGACTGTTTGAAATTTTCGCGAGTTACTCTGTTTATGTTGCAATTGGCTGATTAGAATAATTCTGAACAGTGTGATATCCCTCGATGAAATCATAAATCTCAGGTGAAGGGACTGAGAACAGACTGCATCATAAGTGAGTCTAGGGGTCTTCTGGATGTTCCAGAATTAAAATACATCTCTGTGTTGAGAGGGTATGAATTTATATCGTAGCAGTTCTCCGTATTTTCTTTTTACTTGCCCATGGTTGCTTTTGCTATTCAGTAACTAATATATTTGAGGTCATCACATTTAATTAGAAAAAAGGAAGTTTAAAAATAAAGTAGGAGAGAGTCTTTAGTATGTCAAATAGATGCTATCATTTTGTGACATTTGAATTCATAATCAACTACATCACTTGTCAACAGCATAGCAGAATGAATGCTAAATAATTTGACACATTCAGTCAACCCGAAAGATTGCGATTAATTTAATTTGGTACCTTTTAGTGTTTCGGAATACGATCGCATTTTACAAACTCGGAATCAAGGATCATCGCTTTTGTACTTGTGGGGTAATCGTGGGCAGACTGTAAAACTTTTGCTCCAAAGGCTTCAGTCATTTTCTAAAATACATGGGGCATGCATGGATGGACCCCAGTTAGCACTGAGACGCAAATTCGGTGGGTTTATCATTTAGATTATAGAACAATAAAAAGGAAAATGTCTTATTGATGTGAAAAAATCATGGAAATGGTTTCTTTTCACACTTCTCTAATGCAATGAATGTGGGATACGGTAGTAGAGTGAAGTGGTTTCAAGTGTTTGAAGTTAGTTGTTCAATTCTGAGTTACTAGCAGACAAAATTGAAATTCCAGTTAATTTCCAGTACCTGTAACATGGTCAGCTGAAGACCAAGTCACGATTAGAGTAATAGGCACTAATGACTCTATGCTACAACTTCTGTGTCACGTTCGTGGTTTTCCTTGGCCTTGTTTCCAGTGGATGGAAGATGATGAGGATATAGGTGGTTCGAACGGAAAAGCACTTCTTGTTTCCAGGTTTCCTATTACTTTGTATGTCACCAAATTATTGCAGATATCTTGAAAATTTGAAACTTTTTAGTAGAGATTAAAAATAAAAAGTGAACAATAATGGCTTTAAAGTACATATATCAAATAAAAAGAATGAAAAAAGCAAAGATTTCTAATTACGAGCTGACAAAATTCAGATGCAGTTGTCAAAAAGGGCTAACGTATAAGTGTAGAATATGGAATGAAATTGAGGAGGGTTTTGAATATTCGGCATTTTACCGGAAGCCGGGAAAATTATTCCGCTCAAAATTAACTACGGATCCGGTGGATTTGTCATTATTCATAACTGCTGATATAAGAGGTGTCAGTTCAAAATAATTGCGATAAAGATTATCTTTTAAAAAGCTTTTTATATATCATGCAAATTTTACGCTACATATCTGAGTTTTTTTATCCTCAGTAATAGTTTTTAGCGCTAAAAATTTTAAATGGACTTTATTTGCATGCATTAATGATTTTGCATAATTTTTATTTTGCAGGGGACTCCTGTAAGCGGTGTGCGAAGTACAAAAATTTGACCTTATCGACTGATTTCTGCAGAACTCTACGAAGCGAAGGAGATATAGGTTTCTTTTTTTTTTTAATCCAGTATTCTTCTAAATTGCTCAAACTACTCGAACAAATTTTATTAAATCTTGGTACCTGAAGGACTCTTTATTGTCACTATTTTCAGGCGGTTGGAACGCAGAATTAATTGCTACAGACAAGGTTGCATTAATTGTAAGCAACTGCAACTACATTAATCTACCTAGTTTAGTTACACCTCACTGTGATGCCGAAATGTTTGCAGAGTCCTTGCAAAATCTTGGGTACACAACAGTTATCCTTATCAATGATTCGAAAATTGTAGTCAATAAAGAATTTGATGTTGAAAGCCCAAGTCTAATTTTTTAAAAAAATGTAGTAGTTTGTAGATGATGAAAAGAAACAAATTATTTATTTCTGAATTTTGAATTGTTTCACTTCATTAACATGAAATTAACGTTTGCAGTTTCAAAACTGTCGTGCTTGGGGATTTGAATCTTGGTGAAATGTGCTTTTTTATCAAAGAATACCGCAGACTTCTTGGTCATGGAGTATATGGTGAGATTTATTTTTTTTCTTCATTTCTTCAGCAGCTCTCTTCATACATAGTGATGTGGTATTTTTTTAGCCGTGTTTTATTTCGTTGGCCATGGTTTTGAAAGAAATGGGAAAAATTATCTATTGGCGGTAAATGCACCAAGTGTTGACTGCAGATTGGCTGACTGTGTTTCTGTTGAGTGGATTCTATCGATTTTCGAAGATTCACATCCAGCTTTAAATCTGATACTCCTCGATATCTGTCGAAAAAATGTAAAGTATGATTACGCTGTTTATTTTTTGATTTCTAAAACTGATATGAATTATTTGTAACTTAAAGGAAAGTATGTGTCTATTTATATATAAAAATGCATTTGGTGAATGGGAAAGAACTAGATTTATTTACGGTAAAAAATTTTTAGTTAAGCAAATTTTAAGGATTTTAAACGTGGACTGAAGAAAAAACTTTCTAGTTCTTTCAGGTGCATCGACAATTTTGACTGTCTTAATGAAACAAATACAGAGGAAATACCAATAATAGCACGCAATACTGTCTGTGGATATGCAACGTAATTTTTTTGCTTAAAAAGACATCTGGAAAAAATTTTTGAAAGGCATTATTTTTGCTTTTACGGCAATTTAACACATTTATTTTCAGTAGCAGTGGGGTTAGTGCATTTGAAGTTCGTGGAGAAAAGAATGGCGTCTTCATGAAGCATTTGTTGCAGCATATAGCTGATGAAGCAACAGTTTTAGAAATGTTAACAAAGACATTTCGGGGTAATTTCCGTTAAATAGATTAAATAGAAAGTAATATATGCACCATTATCAGAATCAAGTTTATTTGTTTGCCATCCGGCTTCTTTTATTTTCCATTTTTATAAAGTCCTTTTGTTTTTTCTACATTGTTATTCTGATGAAAAATTAGCTGTTTGGTTTTGTGTCAATAAAACGGATTAAACATACCATGGATCTTATTGCTTGTTTAAATTCTGATCGATAGTCTGAAGTAATTCATATGCACTTCGAGATCATTCTCACAGTTCTGTTGGTATTCTACACAATTTTATACTGATATCAGTATGTTAACATTAATTTTATCGTTACATTTTTCAATAATTATTTTAACTGGACCGTTTTCTTCAGAAATCTCAAATGATACTAGAATTTGTGATGTGCAGATTCCGGAACTTAAATCAAATTTGGTCTTACCCCGTGGATTACGAGATCCGCTTGTTTGCTGTGGTCATACGACATCTTTCAATTGTCATACTCTCTATTGGCGTTACATGCATGGTATAGCTTCATATTTTCTATGTTTATGCCCTAGTTTTGCATCTCTAGCAATCCCTTACACTGAAAAAACCTTTCTCCCAAACAGCCGCGAAATTGTCTTATTACAGAGTTGCCGAATCCGATAAATGTACGATTTACTGATCAAAATATGCTTGTTATTATTTGGTACGACTACGTTGGACATTTCTCGAACAAAGTGTACATATTTAGCAGTGTTAGTGACCTCTCTGCTGAAAACAATAGGAAAAGTTTGAAATTATCGCCTACCAAATTTTCATATATTGCACATTTACGTTTTCCCGAGGTTCGTTATCAATCAATTTTTCAAGCATGAAGGCTCTAAGCAAGATTAAAAGCTTAAGTGATTTTTAAGTCTTTACCATTCGTATTCTAAAAAGATTATGTAATTCAATTCCTGTAACATTACTGTTCTGCATTTATTGTCTTTGTATTATCTCTTTGTCCATGTTATCTTTCTTATCTTCCACGCAGTCCTGCTGACGTAGAGAATTTCAGTATGTCGATGTGTCATCAGAGAGAATAATAGAAGATGGTGACGATGGTGTCTCAGTATCTGTAATGCTATCAAATTTGCAGCGCTTTAAAGTAAGATTACTGCATATACTGTCTGAAAAAAATTTTCGTCTTTCAAATATGACTAATTGAAAATTTGGGTGGTTAACAGTTCAATGAAAATGGATTCTGTTGTCTGTGATGTGTATTCTGTTGAAATGATGAAGTTCAGAGTACTTTAGTGCCTAAGACCTAACAGATTTTTAGGCCTAACAGGTTTAGTTTGTATTGCTTTGAAGTATTTCATGGTATCATAATTATCAATATTAGAAGCTGGTATTTTATCAAAAAGATTACATTACCAAAAAATTTGACATATTATATATTAAAGGATTTCTTTTTGAAGTTACAAAGTCTTTCGTTGATTTTTCTCCAAAATATTTGCAGGGAGCTATATCGTGCTCAGTAGATCTTTCAAGTCGCAGAGATGATGTAGTAATAGCATCAAAAAATAACTTGTCGCTGGGTGATGTGTTGGTTACAAGGATTTATAGAGTCGAATGAACGAATTCTAATTTTTGTCAGAAACTAATAGTAGAAATGTACAACATAGAACATAAATACGTAGTATTGTTTCTATTGAAAGATTTCCGCTTCAATTTTTTTGTTCGTTAAACTACATTTTGCACAATGAAATTTTAATTTACTTGACGTATAAACATAGAACAAAAATTTAACAGTGATAGGAAGATGCAGCTCCAGTCCGATATCTGATGGATTTAGTTTGTGTTGTTTGGAAGTATCGCCATCCTAGTTTTGATGCTTTCTCTGCTCTTAAGCAAAGTAAGAGTTGAAACATAACATCAAAATATTTATTTCAGAAAATAACGGGGGTTTGATAATTTCTATGTATTGACAGTTTGTTTATAGAAGGTAATAAATTGTGTTTGCAAACTAAATTGCTGCAAGCATTTGCAGAAGATTATGAGCCTGGGGAGTTTGAAATGCTGGTTTCATCTCTCCTTTCATTTTTTATCATTTTGCTTTCTTGAGCTCGTTTACGATTTGATGTTTTGTTGAATCTTACCGTCAAAAAATAACGAGTCAATCCATAATTAAATTTAAATATTACGTGCTTTTTTTAACCTCTTATAATCTATTAACTTTCTGTGCTTGGTGGTCAATATATCCAAGCAAATGTAAGTTAAATCTCAAAAATGCCGCATATATGTGCTTGTTATCAAGTTCACAGTGTGTTGTCAAATTGTCCTGCAAGCGTAAAATTTATAAATTTCTTTGCCTACTCTGCAATTTACTGCTTGCGAGTTTTCATTTAGAAAAATTTTTTTAATTTGTTCCAAATAGATGAAACTAAAAGAATTCATTGCAAAATACTTGCTAATTCGAAGAGGAAATAGGAAAACCGTAATTTACATGCTCATTTCCCCGTAAAATCAATAAACAGAAATATTGTGTAATTTCTGTCCATTGGTCCCCGTGAAGTATGACAGAAGTAAGTAACTAATGCAATTCCCGCTTTAAATTATTCAGAAGGAAGTGTGAAGCTTGACACTAAAAGTTATGATAAAAACTAAAATTAATAGACGAAGAAACCAACAAAACGACAGAAGGCATCTGACTTTCTCAGAGGGTTAATTTACAAGCAGTTTAATTAAATGTAATTTATGAAATGCCAAACAAGTGATGAAAACAAAGTTGCAAACAGTTCCGTGTATAAATAGACAACACAGTGCAATTATTTCCCAAAATCGCTTGGTTACATCAGCATCGTAAATTGCATATTTTCAATAACGAATGGAAAAAACGGAAGGATGGATGAATTTTGAATTTAATTCAACAAATATATTTTCGGAATTTGAAAGCAGTTGGTTTATATGAAAGGATGATTTAATTTTAATCATTTGTATCATTCAAAAGGCCTAGCGGTCGATTACTTTTAGTGCTTTCGCGTGATTTTATTATACCTCAAAGTGAATGTCCCAGCGGAGCTTATCGAGCTGTTTTGGGGGTGCAAACCAATTTTCTGTAAACAATTAACATTTTCTCAGTTAATAATTGATTTTAAAAAATGAAGTTAGAATTTATAATCAGGAACATCGATGTAATTATGTATTTTTTCAATTATATAATTTGTTTTCACAACTTCATTTTCTAAAAAAAATTAAATTGTGAAGAAAAAGGATTATGGATTATGGTAGTAGAAACTATCAGAACTTCTACGTGAGGAGCATTTTTAAATCCTATATGCTGGATTTGTTTAATATATTCTAAAAAAACAACAAAAATTAGAGTGATGGCGGTTCTCAGGACAAGTTACCAGACGACCTGGAAACAGCACGAGCGATCATCGAAAGTTTAACACGACAGTTAAAGGTAGTGACGAAATATTTTCTGTATGCTCCCTTCATACTTTTGTAATATTACCTAAATCGGTGAATCGTTCTGACCAAATATTTCCTTGTCGTTCCTTTTTTTGCACTTTAAAGTAGCAGATTGTAGATTCATGACGATGTGACTTCGAATTTGCTACTTCTCCAGAAACGGATCCAACACACTCATCAGAGGACACAGGATGCTATGCGCATGGTTTAATTAAAATTGAAATATTTCACTTTCAAAATGAGTTAGGAAGCAATTAAACAAATGACGGAGACAATATGCCATATTCCAGTGTGTTTTTTGACCCTCATGTAATTCAACACTGATATAATTGATATAATTATGACCTGATGATTAACAAAGTTCAAAAGTCATCGTTGGATGCATTATTCAGTATTTTTGAAGCTTGAAGATCGGCTAGATAATATTGAAGCAACGTGGACCAAAGAATTGGAGGAGCAGCACAAACGTTGGCTTGAGAAATATAATCGCTTAATGAGAGAGGCGGAAAATTCTCTGCCTTCGTGCGTTTATGTCTAAGTCAACTTTAGCATTGTCACTTCATGTGTGAAATCACAAACTACAGAAGTGAAACGAAATAAAAGAAATGATTAACGTAGAGAACAAATTTACTATTTATGGAAATAATGATTTGGAAAATTTTAAAAATCTTACAGAAAATTAAATGAACTATATTATTGGTCGACAGATTATGAATTGATTTAAATAAGGAATTATGGACGAGCGAATTCACTATGTTTTTTACTTATAGCACAGAAAAAAAAATTTTTCTTGGTAAATGGCAAGCTTATATTTCGAAATTTTTAGAAATAAACTATCGCCTAAAGCTTCAACAGTCAAGCATACTAGCGACAGTGTGAAGATTTCAACGCAACAGCTTGAAAGTCTCAACCGTCGCGTAAAGAAGATGGATGAAGGAATCGGTGAGCTGGAAAGAGTCGCAAGTTGCACCAAGAACTTCGATGAAAAGCTTCGGCTTGACAAGCAAAAGATCAAGGACATCGATGCTCGAGTAATGCTTTAACAACCTTTGCAAAGAAAAGGCGAAACTCTTTTTGAATTCATAAATGATGCATTTATGCGTGCGTGGATTTGCCACGAATATATATGCGTAATCAGTAACTTGTCCACTGACGGATTGACTTTTTTCGAGCTGAAACTGTTCTTTGTGTTTAATTTTTTTGCTGTAATAGCTGAAAGCGTTAACAAACAAAGAGCAAACGTTGAATGCTAAACTCGCCAAACAAATGAATATTCATTTTCACAAGCCTTTCCTTCAAATGACAGAAGAACGATCCGAGAAGAATCTTTACGGTGTTCGTGAATTAATCGATGGCTACAAAAAAGTATCATTCATTCAAATTTTAATTTTTAAAATCGATGGCTCAAATTGAGTTAATATAGTTGATATATGAAATTTAATTCGTTTCAACAAACTACAGACAATTGAAAATTTGGACAAAGCATTGCAAGCATTGGAGGAAATTAAGAATATGTCAGCAATAAAAAGTATTGAAAGTGAAATTCAAAATGCACCATCGGTTGATGAAATTGATGAAATTACTATTCTTATGAGACGCTTTCTTGCCAAACTTCACGTTCAGGTTCGACTTCAGATATTTTTAACTCACGTGGAATTGAAACGTGGGGTCTGCTTGAAATTAACTGCCATATGACCTAGTTCATCGATGAAATGGAATTTTAAACAAATTTGACGATAAATTATTTCAGTTGGAATCAGTTTATTTATATGGTAATCCAATATCAAACTCTCAGTTAGGTATCGGTAAGGTGCGGTGTATTCACTTTTAACTGCATAAATTTAGTAGGTCGTAAAACAAAATATCCATGATAATGTAGTCCTTTGCTTTTATACATTGGTAGTAATATAGAAAGTACCTCTGCCTTTATTCATTGGTACTCAAGACAGTGGTACTTGTATAAAAGTGTATGTGTCTCTACAATCGTACTCGAAATTTGCTTTGAGTAAAATATAGGGATCCAATTAAAAACAGTGATCTTACATGAAAAGGCTTTTTAAACGTGTTTTCTTCACTTTCCGTGAGATCTTTATTTGGTTTAAATCATTTTACTGAAATTATTTTGTTTCCTTTGGTGGAAGTTTAGAATGTATCGTTGATGAGCAATGATAATGATTTTAAGTTTGGAAATTCAACAGAGACAACGACCAGCATTGGATCATCAAATAAGCGGAGCAATTCTGAGTTTGGTACAACTCCTCTCAGTACTTCACAATCCGCACCGACAGGTTAGCTTTTTTTAAGCGATTTTTATGCGCAAATTATGAAACTTAAGAGAATCCAATTAAAAGCATTGCGCTGAAATGTTTTTTTTAACTGTAATTGATTGTTGCAATCATCACATTTACTGATAGGATCCTCAACTTCCTCCGCAAACTCGCAGTTTATGGCTTTGAAATCAGAAATTGAAAATGAAGGAATGATTACGGCGGAAGAGAAATCCGAGCGAATCTCAAATAATAAAAAAAAATAGACAATCACACAATTTTTGCACTCCGTCATTACCAAACTAATAAAGTCATTGTATTCTTCTCCTTTCTTTTAACTTTAATCGGTTGCTAATTTGTCGCTGACAAATACCATCCGAGAACTGTTACTCTCACTTAACTCAAGAAAGCATGGCTTATGTTTCTTCTTAGTAACTGTTGATCATTCATTGGCCCAGCACGTCATCTGTCTTACCAAAGTTTTTTTCTTTTTAAAGTTTTGAAATTGAGCAAATAGATTGTATGAAACGTATTATAATGTCAATATAATCAACAGTAATAATGGTATCAGTGTAGTTAACAATAATAACAAATGTGAAAGGGAAATAACAAAAATGGAAATAATTGCATGATTACTTATTATTATTATTACACGAGAAAATAAAGAAAATCGTGAAATATTTAGATAACACCGTTCTATGTGTCAAATGAAAAGAAATTTAAACGTCGACCAAATCCATATCACTGACTTGCTATTTTTATTTAATATCAAATTTGATCGTTCAGTAGCAGATATATTCGAAATTTCACAAATGACTGTTACAATTTTCGAATGGAATAAAAAATATAGGATATTTTAAAAAATGGTTGGGAATACAGATGAACGAACAGTAACTGCAATAGTGAACTGAATCAACGGCGATAGCAATCAGATGAAAATAATAAGCTTTGAGGTTTGCCGTCAATTAACAGGGATAAGACAGTTAAAATATGTACTATGTGGTTAAGCTATGAATACTGAAACAAGCCCCTTCCGTCGAGAATACTTTTTGATATTTTTACAAGGCAGCCGCCATACATGACATTTCATTTACTTTATTTAACTGTTAAAGACGAACTTTAATAGGAATAACTTTCTACGACACTGCATATGATAGATGGAGAAAGGCACTGATAAGAATGTAAAAAGTTCACTATGCTTTTAACACTACTAACTTTAATAATTATAGGCTATACGGAACATCGGACACATTCCAGTAATACCGGTTCGTCACCGTTCACGGTTATTGGAGTTTCTTTAGGACAATTCTCTTCACTTTTCACTGATGTCAATAGACACTGAAAATCTTATCGATTATAATTAGCATCAATAACTTGTTAAGTAATTATTAAAAATGTCGTAAGGGTTCTAAAAACACGAAAATGTTATTTAAGCTATAAACTCCTTATCGATCAAAGTCCTATTTTTGGACTTTAATTAAAAAGTTTCAAATTTGAAAAGTAAGTTGCAAAATACGTACGAGATTGGATTTGTCATCGTATTGAGCAACGGCGCAGTTATGTTCCCAACATCTCTCACCACACTGTCCAATGGAAAGTGCTGGTTCAATTGTTTCGGCCTGATATATCCTCGTTAGCTCTGTCACTGCGCTAATAGTGTAATCGCATTCTGAAAAAACAATAAATTTCAAAATTTCATTAAGCCAATGTGTACGTTACAAGCGAATCAACTAAAACTGAAATCATCATGAAACCGTGATGACTAAAATTCATTTCAAACATTACAAGTAATAAAGATAAGTAATGCATACTTGTGCATTTTAAGCAACTGATAATAAATTGTGATAGATCTGATTTGTACTGTGGTATGGATTTCGCCTGTACTGTGCAAACAGCAGGATTACTTGTTAGCACACATACCGCACTTATTGATTCATCTTTCTCGCTTGGTTTATAAATCGCGAGAACACAATTTGCCTTCAAATAATTTAAAAGGGTAAAATTGTTGTAAAGAAATTCTTTAACAGATATGTCTTAGAACATCGATCTCCGACAGAAAGATTCAGCATTGGAATCTTTTTCAACGATAAGATGGTAACCAATAATTACAGAAATGCGTAAAATGTTACCGCTTCGTAGCATTTCGTGGCGCATGCAGCTGGTGATTCGACGACAATTTCATTGGTGACATTTAGCTGTGAAAGATCTTCTACTTCAAATACTTCGAATTCAATTCGACCGAAGCATTCAGTACTTGGTCCTGCAATAATTAATTAAATCCTCTAATTTTTCTGAGCTTCGGAATCTTTGGACCTTCGATTACTTAGCTTAACAAATAATCAAACATTCTTATTTCTCATAGTTACAAGTTAAATAAAGATAAACAATGTTGTTGTTGATAAATATATTCAATTTTTCTTCAGCATGTAAATAGCATATGGAAAATATAAGATTTCTGATTGTTTGTTTAAACACTTTTACACTAAAAATTTTCGTACAAAACAAAATTCCTAGAAAAACTTGCCAATTTTAGACTATCATGAGATTAAAAGTAAAAAGATATAGAGTTTGTAGTAATTTCCTTATGAGAGCAGCTTTGAAGTAGTTGAGACATTAAGATTTAAGACGACAAATTTACCCTGAAAAGGTTTTATTTTCGCAATGTTCTGGAGAGATCTTTTGGGGCTTTCGTGGAGCTGATTAACAGCAACTCCAGTTATCGTTTGGTCTTTTTCTGCGGACACATCATCAGCGATAAACGCATCTTCAAGAACATATGAAATTTCATTTCTTTAAAGGTTCGTCCATGTTAACGCCTAATTCAAATAAATTTTAATCCGCTACAATAATTTGTTATTCATTTCCGTTCTGTGAATGATTGCAGAAACGCACCAAAATCAGAGCGCGCCGTTTCTGTATCAACACTTCGCAAAAATTCTAGTACGGATTTAGCTATAAAAATTGTTTTCTGCAAATTATAAACTCAAACTCCGCAAAAATCTTCATTATAACTATTTTCCAGTCTAAATTTTAAATTAATTAAAAATTCACTCATGTAAAATAAAATCTAAGTACCATTTCCATCCGCCTTACGTCCGATTACCTCTTCAATATTCGAGTTTTCACTCAAAACACTGATCAAATCTGAAACCGCTTGCACAGGTGGTTCTGTTGTCATGTGTTTATCTGAAAATAAATTATTACTTGCATTACAATTTCAAGAATATCAGATAACAACCAGCAGATTCTAAGAAAATAAGCGAATAAACACTGACCTCCGCCTACTAACGTATCTACGACATTTGACGCATCCTCATCCGTCATATCTTCATATTCACTCAATTTTTCGACTGCTTCTTTCTCAACCGATGCATCTGCTACAGATGGCCTAGTACCAGTTACCAAAATATCTTTTGATTCAGCAACCTTTTTGATGACATCATCCACATTTCCTTGCACAAACGGCTCCTCAGTTATTAAATTTGAAACTAATTTGGAAAGCGAGACAATTTTCTCCAGAATTACAGATGTTTCTTGAGTGTTTTTTTCGCTACTCATAGCTGTGGTTGTTTCATCTGCGGCAGGCGTTATTCCGCTAGTTGTTTTAGCGGCTTCTGAGTCGGATATTTCTACTTTCTTAAAAATTTCATCATTTGATCCTGTTGATTCGGCTTCGTCTATAGTCGATGAGGTAACGATTCCGTGGAGTGTTTCCTCAATTGCTTTGGCATGTGACTCTGCTGCAGAGGATTCAGATGTAGAAGACGACATAATTTCCCCACTTTCTGTATCCGACGCTTTCAACAGATCGGTTGTTCCTTTTCCACCAGTTTCTGAGATACTATTTGAGATGTTTGAAAAAATATCGGCCACAGCCCTAACAATATCATCTGTTATCTCACTAGAAGATAATGATGTTAAAGTGATATCTGATGAAGTCGATGTAGGTCCACCTTCCTTCTGAAATTCACTGCCTTCTTTTTCGTCTTTCCGTTCGCTAGATTCAGCCTTATTCGCTTCAGTTGACTCTTCAACCACGTTGCTGCTTCCAGAAAATTTTTCATCAACATTTAAGAGTTCCGAACTATCAGTGGGAACGCTCAGTGGTGTTTGTGGAGTCAATGACATAGAAACACCAGGCTGATTCGCAGATTTTTCTCCAGTGTCAGCTCCGCCAGTTGTTTCGCCAGTGCCAGCTCCGCCAGAAGTTATTTCGCCAGTGCCAGTTCCGCCAGAAGTTATTCCGCCAGGGCCAGCTCCGCCAGAAGTTATTTCGCCAGTGCCAGTTCCGCCAGAAGTTATTCCGCCAGGGCCAGCTCCGCCAGAAGTTATTTCGCCAGTGCCAGTTTCGTCAGAAATTTCGCCAGTGCCAGCTCCGCCAGAAGTCATTCCGCCAGGGCCAATTCCGCCAGGGCCAGCTCCGCCAGAAATTTCGCCAGGGCCAGCTCCGCCAGAAGTTATTTCGCCAGTGCCAGTCTCGTCAGAAATTTCGCCAGTGCCAGTTCCGCCAGAAGTCACTCCGCCAGGGCCAACTCCGCCAGGGCCAGCTCCGCCAGAAGTTATTTCGCCAGTGCCAGTTCCGCCAGAAATTTCGCCAGTGCCAGCTCCGCCAGAAGTTATTCCGTCAGTGCCAGTTCCGCCAGAAGTTATTCCGCCAGGGCCAGCTCCGCCAGAAGTTATTTTGCCAGTGCCAGTTCCGCCAGAAATTTCGCCAGGGCCAGCTCCGCCAGAAGTTATTTCGCCAGTGCCAGTTTCGTCAGAAATTTCGCCAGTGCCAGCTCCGCCAGAAGTCATTCCGCCAGGGCCAGCTCCGCCAGGGCCAGCTCCGCCAGAAGTTATTCCGCCAGGGCCAGCTCCGCCAGAAGTTATTTCGCCAGTGCCAGTTTCGTCAGAAATTTCGCCAGTGCCAGCTCCGCCAGAAATTTCGCCAGGGTCAGCTCCGCCAGGGCCAGCTCCGCCAGAAGTTATTTCGCCAGTACCGGCTCCGCCAGAAATTTCGCCACTGCCAGCTCCGCCAGAAGTTATTTCGCCAGTGCCAGTTCCGCCAGAAGTTATTCCGCCAGTGCCAGTTCCGCCAGCTCTTATTTCGCCAATTCCGCCAGAAGTGCTACCCATCGTATCTGATTCAGTTGTAAATTCTGATTCAATCTTCTCTGCTAAATCTTGACTTGAAGCCATGTGAAACATTTCTTCAATTCTTGTAGGTTCCAAAGTTGAAGAACTCTGATCAATTGCTGATTGCTTTTCTTCCTTTGACTTGTTTTCTTCACTACTCATAGCTGTGGTTGTTCCTCCTGTGGCAGACGTTATTCCACTAGCTGTTTCAGCAGCTATTGCGTCGGCAGCATCTGATCCCGTTGATGCAGCTTTGTCTACAGCCGAAGTAACGATCCCGCGAAGTGTTTCCTCAATTGCTTTGGAATGTGACTCTGCTGCAGAGGTTTCAGATGCAGGAGACAATATAATTTCCTCACTTTCTGTATCCGACGCTTCCAACAGATCGGTTGTTTCTTTTCCACCAGTTTCTGAGATACTATTTGAGATGTTTGAAAAAATATCGGCCACAGCGCTAACAATATCATCTGTTATCTCACTAGAAGATAATGATGCTAAAGTGATATCTGATGAAGTCGATGTAGGTCCAGCTTCCTTCTGAAATTCACTGCCTTCTTTTTCGTCTTTCTGTTCGCTAGATTCAGCCTTATTCACCTCAGTTGACTCCTCAACCACGTTATCAGTAGGCACGCTTAGTGGTGTTTGTGGAGTCTCTTCTCCAATTCCAGTTTCGCTATAAGTTGTTTCTCCAGTGCCAGCTTCGCTATAAGTTGTTTCGATTTCCAGTGATTCCACTGATGCTGGTGATTCTGAACCCCCTCCTTCTGCACCGAGCCCCAAACTTGAAGAACTCTCGTCAGTTGCTGAATGCTTTTCTTTATCAGACTTATTTTCTTCACTGCTCGTAGCTGTGGTTGTTTCATCTGCGGCAGGCGTTATTCCGCTAGCTGTTTTAGCGGCTTCTGAGTCGGATATTTCTACTTTCTTAAAAATTTCATCATTTGATCCTATTGATTCAGCTTCGTCTATAGTCGATGAGGTAACGATTCCGTGGAGTGTTTCCTCAATTGCTTTGGCATGTGACTCTGCTGCAGAGGATTCAGATGTAGAAGACGACATAATTTCCCCACTTTCTGTATCCGACGCTTCCAACAGATCGGTTGTTTCTTTTCCACCAGTTTCTGAGATACTACTTGAGATGTTTGAAAAAATATCGGCCACAGCGCTAACAATATCATCTGTTATCTCACTAGAAGATAATGATGTTAAAGTGATATCTGATGAAGTGGATGTAGGTCCAGCTTCCTTCTGGAATTCACTGCCTTCCTTTTCGTCTTTCTGTTCGTCAGATTCAAACTTATTTGCTTCAGTTGACTCTTCAACCATGTTGCTGCTTCCAGAAAATTTTGCACCAACATTTAAGAGTTGCGAACTGTCAGTGGAAACGCTTAGTGGTGTTTGTGGAGTCAATGACACTGAAACATCAGGTTGAATTATATCCAATTTCTCATTACTGCTTGTTTTCACAGGTTTTTCTCCAGTGCCGGCTCCTTTAGAAGTTGTTCCGATTTCCAGTAATCCCACTGGTGCTGGTGATCCTGAACCCTCTTCTTCTGTACCGAGCCCTTCTTTATTTTTAATTTTCTCTCCAGTGGCTTGTGTTTGGCATATAGTTTCATTTCCAAAACATGATGCTGTTGCAAAAGGTACTTTTTCATTCTCGTTTGCAGTGCTTACCGACATCTCAGGTGCCACATTAGTTGACTTGCTACCCATCGCATCTGATTCAATTGTAAATTCTGATTCAATCTTCTCTACTAAATCTTGACTTGAACTCGTCTGAAACATTTCTTCAATTCTTGTAGGTTCCAAAGTTGAAGAACTCTGATCAATTGCTGAATGCTTTTCTTCCTTTAATTTTTCGTCCATTACTGAAATGAGATAAACAAACGTGAGGTGATTTATAAAGCCAACATTTCAATAGCCTTTTTAACATTAAGAAGAATTGGAAGAGCACAAATCAACCTGGTGAAGTGGTTGCATCATGATTCAATAAGCCTAAAGTGCTCTCAGTGAATTCCTTCTCTGAAATAAAATCTAATTTAATTAAGTGGAAAATCAGTACCAAGTAAAGATAACAGGAAAGGAACTAATTAAGGAAAACAAAATGCAAATAACTTACTACAACTGATACAATGAATCCATAATGGTTCGTTAGCCTCCAATGATTGAGGCTGTTGCTCATTTTCGTCACATTGGTGATGATCTCCAAATGTTAGCAAACATTCTTTGTTTATCGGATCAAATTTTGCACCAGTGCACCCATCCTGAAATTTGTTCTGATCATGCGCCCTCGAAATTTTTTTAAACTTCTAATTTTTAAAGCATAACATTTGTTAAATTTTATAGAAAGAGATATGGTGCAAGTTCTCCTCCACTAGAATCAATATTTTCAGACATGAATGCCAATATTTATTATACATTTTGCATAAAATTAATTACAAACCGTAGAACAACGTTTAGCACAATCCTCTACTGTAGATGTTGCAGCCGTTGGAATAAATTCAGTGTTAGGCCCTTTGAAGTGAGCATCGATATGTTTAACTTGAAATGAAAGAGTACAATCTGAAAGAAAATGTGAAAACTGACTAGAACTGAGAAATGATAAATGAGAAAACAACTAGAAATCGAGATATATGCGACAGGGCTGACAATACACATCACTAAGCTTACTGCATTTTTTGTCAATGTGTAAAAACGGATAGCATATGTTCTCATGCATCGTTGTACATGAAGTTGGAAATCATTCACGACATCATAGGCTCGCTTGCTTACTAAAATAAAAGCTTACCGTGCCCAAAAGAAGTTGTTTGGAAAGGCAGAGTGGTAACAGATGTTTTTTCGCTACCCACTGACCCGTCAATCTTTTTAGCAATAGCTGATGTCAGACTGAAGTCATTGCTTAGCTTCTGCTCCGACATTTCCTCTTCCTTTTCTTCTGAAACTTTTATTATCTCTGCTGATGGTGATAATGACGACGGCTGTGGTAGCGATGTTAAAGTTTCAGGGATTATTCCCTCTATTGTGTGTTCCGCACTTTTTCCAACTTCCGACATACTCTTGTCTGAAACCAATCCTGATTCCGCCTCCTTTATTTCATTCAGTCTCACTGATTTTACTTCTTGTTCTGCGGAAAGTGATGTTGCTGTATCATTTACTACCACATCGCTAACGCTAGATCCCTTTGCCACTAAAAATATGCTATCTTAAATTTTGCACAGTTCCCCCAAAATGGAAATATTATGGTGAAATATTGTTGGTTGCATGGAAGGAAATAAAAACTGTTTAAGGTTCCTCTTATTTTTTACCGAAGAATATAAAATCTTGTGGAATCCTTTTCCAAAAAATTTTTGAAAAACCAACTTTCTGCTTCAGGTGAGTGGACCATTATGTTGAAACCTTGATCTCCTGGCTTGTGTAATTCTGAAAGTTTCAAATTCGAAATTTGTAGGAGCATAAAATCAGGACTCAAGATTTTAAAACCTAGCGTAAATCTTCAATAGAACATAAACATGAACATACTGCATCTAGTACAGTAAATCCAGATGGTTTCTTTAGCTTCATAGAAAAAGTGTTCCGGTCCATTATTGCAAATCTGTTTGCCGGCATAGTCTAGGACACATTCTTTGCTAAACGGATCGTACCTGGCACCAGTGCAACCGCTCTGGAATTGGAAAGTGCATCTTTCAATTTCATTATTGTAAAATGTGTATTTGCAAAGCACTTTATTTTCAATTGGAAAGTTAGTTAGAAACTGAAATTGAAATAAACCTGATAACATTGTCCGGCACAAACTTCTGCAGTTTTTGCAATTATTGAGGATTGTTCGCCAGTACGAGATCCAGAGGGAGGTTTATTGTATGGATCTACTTGGAAAGTTACGATGCATCCTATAAATGTTGCTAAAATTAACAAGAACAAATATTTCTAATTGGCTTAGAAAGGGAACCAATATGGATACATTGAATGACTAAAAAAGGAGATAATGTATCCCCAAAAAAAACACCCAGCAAGGAGGGAAAACGCAAACCTTTCAGATATGTGTAGGATGCTCTAACATCTTTCGACACTGATTGACCTTCAGATAAGTCCTGCTCTTTTCCTGATTTTGCTTCCACCGCACTTCCATTAGTTATTGTTTTTGGATCTTCGTTGAATTTGACAATTCCTGCATTCCCAAATGGTGACATCATTGCACTGCTTTTTCCCACTTCATTTCCACCGACAGTTCTTGTCACAGACGTTATAATTGATTCTCTTTCTGTGTTATCTACTTCTGCAGTTTCTGATCCATGAAATTCTATTTCAGTTCCACTTCCAGATGACAACATATCACCATTTACACTTTCTTCTGTTGTTGACCTGTGCAAAGAATTTAATCCTTCACTTCCTGTGGTAGGCTGTTGTGTGAATTCGAGTGACGGTATCCTTGATCCTGCTATACCTATTGATTCATCTTCCCGTACAAGTTCTCTTTTATCCTCTACAGTAGGATTATTAGGTGGTATGGATCCGAACATTTTTGTTTGAGAGTCACTTTCAGTAATTGAAATATTTTCAAACGGCTCAACCGCTATTTCCATATTTCCATTATTAGCGGGAATTGCTGTTTTATGTGCTTCACTATCAGCATCCGATACAGCTATAATATTTTCAACAAATGGTTGTGTTTGTTCAGCGGATCTGAATTTGGTTTCAACGAAAGTTGTAGCTGTTGGTTGAGTAGCTTCAAGCGGATTAATATCTTCCGCTACTTCCTTACTTTTTCCTGTAGCAGCACTTAATTTTCTGTTCTCAGCAATTTTGGTCTCTTTTGATAACATTTCAGCCGTATGCAATTCTACATCAGCTGGCAGTGTAACTTCCATTAACTCTTCATTTGCTTCATTTGTTTGAAATGAGTGCTTCTTCGATGTGGCCGGCGATGTCTCCCATTGTTGCGCAATTGATTTAAGTAGTGATTTCGTATTTGGTTTCTCAGGAACTGAAATATTTCCCTAAGAATCCAGTATCTCTAGAATGTTGCACGACAAAATTTTTTATTACTTTTGAAAAGTTTCTGGAGAATTTGATGAAAATTACTATTTACTCTGATCCAAATTCTGTTATAGAAGATAATAATGAAAAATTTGAAGCTTACGACATCTGAAACATTGCAAATAAACAGGTTTAGTGGTCTTGTAGTAGTAATCCCTTTTTAGCGTGGAGTTACACTTCTCCGCAATATCAAATTGCCGTTGGCAGGTACCTTTCCTACCAACAGCAGTTGCTGGTGTGAAGATTGCTGCTGTACAGGCATCTCGATAGCAGAGGTATGCGCAGTGATCGGCTCTGAAATCTCATTTTGCTATATTGATTTCAAAATTTTGAAATTTGTTTAAAATTTTGCAATATTCTGTTGAAAACTTCGAAAGGGATGATCTGGAAAACTCAAACATATTTTTAAAGAGTTTTTCAAAATTCCTCCTAACGAACTATCTGTAGACCATTAAGGCTTCCATAAACCTTTCCATTATGAAGCAATTCTTATAAGAGGATTCAATTTCCAAGTGTCACCTCTCAACTTCCACGCTATCTTCAGCTTTGAAATTGGCTATATTGGCATTCGGGTTAACTTCAAACAGAACGATGCAAGCTGAAAGTAACATTTGTTAGAATAAAAAAAACATGTTTATAAATCTTTGCATTCACAAGAAGTTTCCCATGCATAAGTTAAAAAATTAAGGAGAAAGTAAGAAAATAGAATGGACACACCTATTTTCATGAATTGAGAGTCAATTCGGGACTGTCGTTTACTTCTTGGGAAAGTAAATTTGTCAAGTGCTGGAGCTATTACGGGTTGTTCGGGACGATTGGACTGCACTACTTCTACAGATCTTAATACTTTTTCAACTTTTCCACTTTTGCTTCTTTCTTTCGACAGTATTGACCTTTCTGAAAGAACTGCTACAGATCTTCATACACATACCTAAACTTATTGAGTTTCTTTTTGACTTCCTAGTTGTCACAAAAATCATTAAATGATCCATAATATAAACAATCAAATGAGTCAAAAGGGATTATTTTGAAAATTTAAGCATGGAATTTGATTAAAAATTTAAATCTTATATAAATGTTCCAGTTAAAATATTTAAAAATTTAGATGAAAGTTCAAGTTTAAATAAAAAACATAGCCACTTTCTAAAAATGCGCCATTAAACTGATTAATTAACATTATCAACAAATAATTTACCAAAAAGCATTTTAAAAAAATTGTGTGAAAATCAAAATTCTAGCAAGATTTAACGTTCTCTAGCTTTCTTCTTATTCCACAATATTTTACGTAAATATTTTATGGTTGCAAGTTTGTGTAATTGCCATGTGTGCATGCATGCTGCATGACTGATAGCAATATCATCTCACAGGTATCTCTTTAATACACCTTTTTTCACTTATACTGAAACACTGGTATCATCGTCAAATTATTTTTAAGCTTAACCTTTAACTTCCAATTCGCCAAAACTGTTGTTACCTGTACTCAAACAATCTCTCGCAGTCGTTGTTGATAAGAGCGAACCACATGTCACGCATGTTATTTTGATCCAGTCAGATCCTTAATAATAGCATTTGATACACTATTTTTTTAAAAAAAATTTCTTCGGATTTTGCATAATTATTCTTTCAAGTAGAAATGAAGCCAATTGAAGTCATTCCCGTCAAACAATCTCACGCAGCAAAATGATCCGTTGCTATTCTTCCTTTTCATTCTCAAACACAAATTACAACTTGTGGGAAATATCAGTAGGTGTTGTAGTTTGGAATTTATGATTTTGAATGACAGGTGATAAGTGGGATGACTTTTCCAGATGAAATTTGAAAATATTAGGAAAAAAGATGGATAGCAACCAGTGTATTGATTGATATAGGAAGACAAATGCTTCGTCTCGCAACTGTCGCCATTTTTACTTTTACTTTTCTTTGTTAGTTGACATTTTTTGTTAATACTCGAATAGAGAGCAACCTGTAAAATAAGTCATAAGTCTTTGTTTGTTTCGTCCTCATTAATTGAATGGAATTCTACAAAATGTAAAATTGTGTCGCTTTGTCATCGCCACAATTTAATTCTTTCCTTTGACGGAAAAATAATACAAAACATTTTCAGGTCATCAAGAAAAGACACGAGAACTGGGCTTGCACTAATTAAGAATTTCCAGTTTGAAACTAATGAATTTACAACCCATTTTTACAGTTAACTTTTTTTGATGAAGCAATCCAGTGATATAAGTAATGAAGCTAATCTATAAATTTATTCCTGTGCACCGAAATATCCACATCTAGCTTCCTCTTCTAAAATATATTTTTTAAATTGTATTTAAAATTTTCACTTCTTAAATAACATTTAAAGCAGAAGACGAAATGAGCAAACTTTGCAACAATCCTCGAAACATTTTTCAGCACATTCCCGTGCTGAATTTGCTGGAACCGTTTCTTCGAAATCGGAACTTGCCAAATTAGTCGATTCTTCGGCAGTAAACCAGATATCCTGGTGACATGTCGTTGCTAAATATGCAACACTTCTTTGTCATATTTCGATAAAATATGTTTAAATTTCAAAAGTTCGAGTTAAACTGCAATACCAACAGCTAATAATGATACGATTCTATATTTTTTTAATTCATACTACTTGGATAATTAATTACGATTGTAGCAATTTCGATTTTTTTCATATTATAATGGCAGAAAAAGTAACGATATAATAGGAATGAATTAGATAAATGCTTCGTCACAGTAACGACCGATTATATTATCGTATCAAAGTACTTGTAACTCCTCCCTACGTGAAGTGTTCGTGCATGACAAAAAGATGGATAAGGAAATAGTCAAATTTTGTGCTATCGTTGGTTAACAGAATGCTAATTTGTGAGAAGCTATATTCTTATCAGTTCTGTTCAACAAAGAGCAACGTAACGAAGTCTTTCAGATATCAAAGTTTACTCGAAACGCTGGCAACACATTTGATTCACTTTAGATAAATGAAATATGAAAACCTACGTGATGGTTGGTGTGCTCCTATTCCAAAATTAGAAGCATCTGTGTTTTGCAGTGTTGATAACGGTTGCAGCGACGTATCATTCAATGATTCACCTGTAGGATAAACCGATCATTTGTTTATCACATAATTTGAATTTTGAGAAATAAAATTCCATTCATCGTGACTTTTGATCGTTTCCGAAATTTTATCCAATTCTCAAATAATTATGAGTGAAAGAGTGATGACCTGAGAAAAACGATGACTCATTGTTGTCGCTTGTCTCAGACGATGTAAGAAACTCCTCTACAACTGGTTATTATTTGGATAACAGAAGCAGCGCATGAAGAAAATCTCAATTTTGAAGGGAATAATTTCGAAAGTAACTAAATGATTTGAAAGAAATGTTTTCAACTGCCACAAAATGAGTAGGACAACTGCGCAGGAAAAAAACAATTGAATAAGTCCACAATTTGAACAATTTCCTTATGTTCTAAAAACCCTTTAAAAAAATAGTCCTTTTTTCTTTAAATGATATAAAAATGTTGAATAAAATAGGTGAAATAAAAAGTTGTACAATACAAAGAAGAAAACAGTTACTTCTAAAATGTTACCGTAATTTTACCAAATTATTTTTTCTCTTTAAGGATTGTTTGAAGTATTTAAATTCATAAACCTGACATTCATATATTTGTTGTTCAGCAATAATTTAAAAAAAAAATTAATTTTTTAATTTGCCCAAAGAATAATAAATGTTTTTGCTGCAAATGGAAGGACAACACTGGCAGAGGAAAATTTAAGACAAAAAAGAAATAATTCAAAAGAAGTTCATCACTTTCACCACATTTTTCATCACATTAAATTAAAATTATGGCCGAATTTTGAAAAGAATTTTGTTTGCAAAAATTTTAATCACAACAATCGCATTAGACTTTCTTCATATCATTGCACTTTTCACATTCTTTCCTCTCACAAATTATCAGTCATTGAGAAAATTTGTAAAAATCAACAAGGAAAGTTGGCATTAGAAAGCTTTTTAATTTCGTTCTTGTAAAATAAAATTTTTGTGAAATTTTCTTTCTTACTTTGCTGAAATCAAATCATATCAACTACGTGCTCTCTAACATTTGTTTCTCTTGTTCATTGAAGCGTCACTGATCTCAAAAAATCGGATGTTTTCAAAAAAAAGAAAGAGAAAAAAGAGTGACTGTCTTTTGAATGAAATAAATAAAGTACAATTTAAGGTCTATTTGTGGCTATTTCAATGAAAAAATGCGACAAAGAAGGACATACCTGGTCTGTGGGATCGGTTCGGTGCAGCACTGACAACAGTGGTGAGATATAATATGGTGGCATTAAATAGTACTCTCCAATTCATTAATCTTCTTGTCTACTTTTGACAGTCACTTTTGTGAACTGTACCACTGCGGTAGGTCAAAGAATGGGTACTGGTCAGATATGCTTGCAAAATCCTGCTGCTTACTACAGATTCAATTCTGCTTCACGTTGAACTTTTACCCTTCGATTCTGTAAATTAAACAGTGAAATGAGAGATGAAAGGAAAAGCATTGAGTTAGGTCGAAGCGACATCGATATGCAAAATTATGACAAACTGAGACGGATAAATACCATTCAAGTTCGAATTACGAAGTTGCTGTAGAATTGGATGTAGAACTTTGACGTAGAATATTAATTTAACGTGAAGAATGTACTTTGTGCTACCTATTCGAAATTCTTATTGCTAACTTATTCCCACTTCCACCACTAAATTTAGAATTTTACTATTACGGTCATTACCACATATCCTAATTTACAGTTATGGTTTTGATCCCTTCACCTTAATTTAGTACAGCAAAAGCTAACATAATTTTAAAATTTTGCCGTTGATTATCACTTATTTTTAAACCGATAGCTGTGATAATAATATTTGATATTAAAAACAATTAAATATTTTAGAAAGGCGAGAAATTGGCTTCAGTGATTGCTTGTGTGATTAATTGAAAATTTCCGCTTATTGTCAGAACAAAAAAGCCTCCCACATTATCAGTTCATGAATTCTAATATCACTTTTATCTTACAGTCTTTAATCATTCGTAAAACGAAATCAGACCAAATTGCTTCTTATCGTTGAGAATAGCAATAAGATCCTTTCTCACGAAGGACAATTCCAGGACGGTGTAAGTTATCAGGACAAGAAACAGACAGTACTAGTAGAAATGATTGAATTTAAAAAAAACTGTCACATTTTTCTTCGTTTCTCAGCAATTTACAGTTTGCTACCTTGACCACTTCTTGGAAACGTTAATTATCTCTTACAACAAATTTCTAAAATATACCGCTTCCTTAAGTGTTCATTTTTTGAGGACAAAATTACTTTGCAATCTTCTAATGTAATTTCATCAATAGTTTCTTGTGAAATTAAAAACAATTTTATTGCAAAATATTTAAAAATATGCATATAAGACTGTTAATACTGTCGTTATGGACTAACGAGTGGATAGGTATAGGTAAGTTGTAAAGGACCTATGAGTTGAATAAGACAAAATGGATATTGTTTGTGTAACACATTTAAGCGGTTATGTCCAAAATGCGCTGTTTTTGCCGATAATGTATGAATAGTAACAATAATAGTCTTAAGCGATTAATTTTTAAATTTTAGATTTATGGAGCATAAGGACAAAAGAAAAATCTCGGGTGTGAGTTAATTTAATGATGTCAGACATGAAGATAGCATTGAATGAATCTAGGAAGCATATCAGAACTTACTTAAACTGATTTATGACAATTGCCTTGGCAAAGAAGAAACTCTTCCCAGGAACACTTTAGGCTCAAAGTAGCGGAACAGTTTTTGAAATCATTCTAAATTAAATACATCTACAGTTTCGTAAATTTTGACAAAAATTTTAACGAAAGAGTGAGAGGATGATCCTGAAGAGCGTATAAAGGCGGCAGTTTAAAGTATTTGTTACAATGGAAACTGAAACTTTTAGCGAAGAATTGAACGGAAGACAGATATCTTGAAGAAGTGGAATAAAGAATTTTAAGAAATAAGAAGCGTAAAAGTAGAAAGTGACGCATTTATCACCCATCGAATTCAAACAGCACTACCAAAACAAAGCACTGCCAATTATTTTTGAATATTTAATGAAAATGTCCTGTTATATCCATCTGTCGATGGATAGATGACAGTTAGTGGTAAGGCTCATCTACTTGAAAGTCAATTTTAATATGATCCAAGCGAATCCGGTTTGAAAAAGAGGTCAAACGTACACGATAATCATCTCTTCTAAACAAAATGCAAATGTCGTAAGAAAAAATCACAACTTCTACGAATAAAGATTAACTTATGCTTATCAGTCTGTGAAAGTGAAACTTTCCTCCTACGACATTTGCATTTGCCTTAACACAGTGCTTACTGCTTGTTCCAGTAGATAAAGTGGTTTTAGTTCATGATTTCTCCCAAAACTATTATTTTACTGATACGCGTGTCAGTGAGAATGTGATTCGCGTGAGCTAGAACTAGTGAACATCGTCTTTCCAGCAACGATATTTAAAAAAGGATGGGAAAGATAAAGTAAAGACAGTAAGAGTTGTAAAGAAAAAAGGAACAAATTCAGTTTAATTTTAGAAATGGATGTGATTAGAGGAAGTTACAAAAAAGCATTGATAATTTTAGCGTGTGATATCATATCATATCAGTAGCTGTAAAGATTGAAAGGGATAGGTAGAAGGAGCAAAAGAAAGAAGTGCGAATGAAAAGTAATATTATCAATGATCGCCGACGCATAAATATTTCTGTGAATGGCAATTGTTCGTCTTCTTCATTCATTGACTATAAAGCTGAAAGTTGGAATTGTTATTTCTTCTTGGCTTGTCATTTAAATCGCTGAAAGTAAGAAGATATTTGATGTAAGCATAGCATTGCGAGTAGCGACCTTAGCTAAAACAAACTTTTTTCCTCTGAAAATTATAAGAAATTGCATGTGAGGATTTGTCATAGCAATTAAACTTTCAGCTTTCTTCTCGCTAATCTGTGAAGCTTTTTCAGAGCCAAAATAGAAGTGAAGTGATTGAGCAGAGATTGTAATCAGAAGTTTATGTCTTTTATGTGTACATCAATTGTGCACAACGAATGCGCTACAAATAAACTGTGCTATTGAATTAGTGGGTTACTTTTCAATGCACCACGTATGTAATACAATTAAATTTAACAGTTCCAGTTCACAATTACTTTTTCTAAACTTTTCCTTCTCACTCATAGCAACTTCAAATCATTTAGATATTTCTTACTGCAAATGGTTCTTTTGAAAAAAAGAATTTTAATTGGCATTGAAATATAATAAAACTTCATCTTCATATTCTATATCGCAACTTTTCTTTTGAATTTTAAGAGATTCTGAAACTTCTTGTGGCTCGAAAATTAACTTCCCACCTTTTCATCATATCTTTAGTATTATCTGGAATAAAAAATTGAAAAAAATATTTGACGTTTTTTTCAAACGCTTCTACACAACCGTGTGAGAAAAGTAAATGGTTAGATGTTACTTCTAGCAATAATTTATTTATTTATTATTTCTTCTGTAGAAGTTACTAAATGTTGGAAGGATAGCAGCTGAGATTGTGATATCAGCAAAGTTATCATAAAAGAATAGTTCAGACGACAAGTTGTTGAAAGAAGTTCATTGAATGCTGGAAAAAGTATTATTTGAGAATGAGACATTCTCGTCAGTTTGAATATCATTCCTCTGTTTGATTAAAAATGTCTGATATTCAACAGGAAGAAAAGATAAACGAAAACGAAAAAAATTCGATTTGAAAGAAAAAAAATGTCGCCGCAGTGAAAGTAGAAATAAATAGGATATTTATCCAAACGATGGGTCGCAGTATCAATGAAACATTATGACCTACGTTTCACCTTCGCAAGAAAGGTAAATTGCCGCCTTCAATTCTACATTTTCTAATTTAGGATATGATAATAATTCTTATTTTCTCATCTATTCAAAAAAAACGTTTGCAAAAACTACCGACGACTATTGAAAATCTGTTGCTCCTAATTGATGTTACTGTCAATCTCCGTCATTCGATGTTACTTTTTCATTACTGTTCTTGTCGCAATTTTCTAATTTACAAACTATAATTACTAAGTGCTACAGTTTTGTAATTTGACTAAAGTATGAGATGAAAGTATCAATTTATGATTATCATAAGAAAACAAAGATGACAAATGAGAGAGAGCTCACATCCTATGTAATTGATTAGTTAATCAACCAATCAATTGACGAGTGACATTTTTAAAACTTGATTTATGTGTGAAGAATTAGTGTTGAAGAATGCTGAAAATTTAACAAACATAAAATTCATTGAAAAAGGAAGTAACGCAGTAAGACTGTACATGTGTGACGGAGCTCCAAAATTTCACATTTATTTTTCAATGAAATGAAAAAATAAGAAACATCAAAGCCAATGATAGTTAAGATGACGAAAGTGTAAACGGTTCCTTCGACAAAAAGTGACGGAAAATGAGAGAGGAAAGAAAGTGGGATAAATGGAGTAAATTGCTTGCTCGCAGTTGAACAAAAACAATATTATAGCAAAAGGACGGGTAGCTTGTTTACACTTCTGAAATCATAGAAGAAATTAAATAATGAGCGGAATTATGATTTGCTCACCTCTCCTATTCTTCCTTACCTGTAAATCTTTACCCACCAGCCACCATACTACCACCACTTTTGGGCAACATCGTCGTTCTTCTTTCCTTTTATCATATTGTCTTTGTCTATCCATCTGTTTAACTATTTACAAATCAAGCTGATTTCTTCATTCTACTCCTTCTCTCTACTCCCTCTTAATTACCTGATTGTCCTGTTCCCTTCGTCACATGATATATTTGCAACACTGATGTATTCGTTTGTGAATTTTGTTTACGAAATGTTTCATTCAATGCTTTTATTAATTAATGAATGATGAAGGTAGTCGGAGCTGTCTAATTTCAGGTAGAGAGTATTTGTTATCGACTAGGTTTAGCAGTGAAGTATGCTAATTTTCTAAATAGGCGACATATGATATTTCTAATATAATTTTCGGAGTATTTACTTCAATTGAAAGGTTAATTTGCCCTCTTTTTGATAAAAAAAGAAATTAACTTTGATTTGTTTAGTTTTGAATGTTACCCGACTGATGTAGAGAATTCACATTAGATTATCTGATATCATGAAATTGTACAACCAATGCTTCTTCAGTCCTCCATTTTAAATATTATTTAAATAATAATCCTTACCGATATTTGATATTCCGTTAACAATAGAAACTTGGAAATTTCAGATGTTTCCTAACGGTAAAGTGAAGTTTCCTTTTTTCCGAAAAAAAAGTTCAAATTATTTCCATATAGGGGGAAGATGAAGTGGGACAATAATTAATTAAGTCACGTAGCATTTTAAAATAAACAAAGGAAAATTAAGAATAAAATAACATAAAAGAATAAAAATTAATTCAAAGTAGTAGTCATGCGTTCATGTAAGTCAATTACATACTTTGCTACCGAAAATTGATATTTAAAATAAATGTATGTGATGTGATAGGATGAGGTAGCGGTACTCAGTGATAACAATATCATTCACTTACCAATAGAGAGCATCCTTAGTGCTATGGTATAAGTTTGGCTATTAATTTTAACTACAGATAAAAGCAGTAGGATTTAGAGAGAGTGGGCAATTGACAAATTTCAAATTTGCGTTTAAGTTTGTTTGCTGTTGAGCCATCCCACCTGACTGTTCCGCCTCCTTTTGCTGAACCGATTAAAAGGCCTCTACTATGGTCCATTTTTTATCGAGACCGTTTATCACTGTCACCACTACTGTCAAGCTGTAATTCTGGGTGGTACAATCACAAAAGAGTTGGAAACACACAGTGAAACATTGCACCCTTTCTTGAACTTATGATTACTGTCACTAAACACTGCTGATTATGGAATTATCAAAGTGATATTGTGATATCGTCTTACTTGGTAATCAGTAAATGTCTCTTGCATATTTAATTTCTCCCACTTGTTTCTCTCGTTATTACAAATAAATAACTGCTAGTCTCTCATCATGCCGCTACCATTCATAATAGTTTTCAACAAAATCCATCTACATTAGAAGGCGCAGTATCGTACTGTTGCAGGAGTTGTTAGAATAACATTACTTCCCATTTTGAAATCTTCCGGATAGGAAGGTAGATTTTTCTGTACTTTGTCTGCATCATTGATTCGAACAATGAACTCTGTTCTAACTAATGTAATGCTGACTTATTTTATAACTGAATAAAGTTCGTATATAGTTAAGAAAAAATTAGAGCATAATATTCCTGCTAATCGTTTTTTCTCCTCCCTCCCTCTCCCTTTCTGTTTCTCTCTTTCTGCTTCTCAAAGGTTAAGCGAGAGGGAAAGAAAATCTAAAAGTGTTAAAAATATAACAATTGATAGACAACAAGCTGTTCGAAAGTTTAATTTAAATGCTAAAATGGTTTGAATGTAACATAAATTTTATAATATTTAATGCCATCCGCGTCATTAAATTCAAAGTAGCTGAAGGTGAATGGATCTGTTCTACTGCAATAGAAAATGAAATGAAACCTAAGAGTCCTAGCACCTTCCTCAGTTATCTACAATCGGTAGCCGTTTATTTAAAGTAATCTTCGTCCCACTCCCTGATCTTATTGAAGAAAAAAGAAATTTTGAAAGTTCTGGAAAAGAAAACGATTGCATGCACCGATTATTTTCTGATTTTCAGCACTTCTTGCCCCATTTAACATGGCAAATTAAATTTCTAAAAAGAAAAAAAAGGAAAACTGGAAAAGTAGGAGAAAAAATTCCATAACACTAAATGTCAGAGATATATTTGATCAGTTCAAAAAGAAAGTAATTAATGGTTGTAGAGTTTCATAAATTCTTCTATTGCTATTCGATTTTATTTCATTTTCATTCACTCCCTCTTCTTCTAACGTCATTTAATTCTCCTTTCATGATTTTAAAATTTTATTACTGGTATCGATGGCTTTCTATCGTTTCTAAAATCAATGTAGGAAGTTTGAAATGCAGGAACTCAGATCGGAGGTGGACGACTTCATTTCTCAAATCGAAAAAAAAAGACAACTTGCTATTTGTGTTATTTTGCTTATTTTGCACAAACAAAGAATCTCATCGCAAAAAAATCAAAGAAAAGAACTTGTCGTTTGAATTCTTTCTTTCGAGGCTTTTGCTTTTCTAAAAACAAATTCAAAATATCTGCACAAAAACAAAAAAACAAAATATAAGATAGCAAATAGGATGACCTTTAAATCATAAAATTTTTCACACAAATTTCTTGTAATCTAAAATCTTAAGAATTAAATTAAATTTAAATGAATAGAATTAATTCTACACGTTGTACTTGACATTTCGAATAAATCATAGAATAAATGTTACGATTTAAAGATATATAAAACTGTAGTTAAAGATTATGTGAAATTCCATCTTCCCTCGTCTTTCAGCTATGTTGATCTTTCGCAGCGATAAAGGAAGTTGAGAAAATGCAAAATGTTCAAAATGAAAAAGTAATAAATGGCCTATCCATTACTCGTTTTGTTGAATTTAAATTAACAATGCATAAATAAAATAAGCAATTAAATGAGTAGACTTGCGGCATAGAATAATTACACATAAACGATCTGAAATATTTATTTCAATCAAAATATATCAGTGAATGTATTGGAACGTTTGCAGATATCAGCAGAAGAATTTTCGCCGTGCGCTCTTTTAACACATCGATTATCAGTTCCATTGAGATAATCAACTAATTAGGCATAGCATCAAATTACAGGAATAAAGATGGCAGAGAAGGAGAAACTGTTCCTATGATGAGAACACACTTATTCAATGCTTTCTGTAATCCTTACGATAAGTCAACAATTTTTCATTCATTTGGTCATTTTAAAATTTGTCGCACCACAAATATAAATATGAATAATTCTAATGAAATGATTCTACTTAATTAAAGAATGGGAAAAAAATTAGAATAGATAATTTAGTTTGGTTGTTAAAGCATTCCTCCTAAAACGGTAATAACTTTCATCTCTTCCACATCGATGTTTCTTATATTTACTGAAATCACAGAAGGATTTCTTGAAAATGCAATTGTTTTTTGATATTTCCTAATTGCTTTTTCCAATTTCACAACAATGTTTTTTACCTGTAAAATTTAGGCAAAAAGTTTATATGACAGAGTGAACCATTTTGGTTCAATTTTTCTTGTTGTAAGCAAAAAAAAGAAACGAACGTTTACTACATGTTGGTGGGGAGAAGCTGGAAAGAAAAGTCCTTAATCCTTCCGGCATTTAATTTCTATTACAAAAACGGTTCTGCATTTTCAAATAAGAAAAACAAAAAATTTCTTTTGTTTAAAACTTCTTTTATTAACAAACATTTTCAACAATGTCGCACAACATCGTACTATACGTCATTTGTTTCACTTTTTGTATACAAAAATTTTTCTGATAAAAAAAACCCAAATTTACGAGAAAAAGTTATTTTCATAAAATTATCGATGTTTCTTGTATATTAATAAATAAATTTAGACAACGATGATTTTAAATTGTGAAGGCGATACTTAATATAGTATTCTAATAACTTCACATTGACTTTCATCAAATTTTCACTTAATTTTTTGGTAATAAAAATTAATTAATGATCAGCAATTAACTGTTAGATGTTTTGTGAATTCCATTGTTAAAAAAGTGTTTTAAGAAAACATTCAATATAATAACAATAATAAATTTGAATTTTTATAATTTGTTCAGTCATTCATGAAAGCTGAATTCTTCTCATTCTATCAATCTTACCACTTTTAATTATTTTTATTATTATTGTTTTTTTTTATACAGTAAGGCCTTTTGTGCCGTACTAAGGTGCTTTTCAGATCATTTATTATTGTTTATTATTATTATTATTAATTATTATTATTATTATTATTAACTAATTATTATTATTATTATTAACTAATTATTATTATTATTATTATTATTATTATTATTATTATTATTATTATTATTATTATTAATTATTACTATTATTATTAATTATTATTATTATATTATATCAAGGTGAGAGTTGTTGTGTTGAAGGTAGTTTTATCGTAGGTGTAATTTTCTAATTGTCACTTATCAGTTTTATTCATCAAACAAAAACTTTTGAAGAGAGGTGGAAGGAAATGAATGAATGTCAGTCAGTTCATTCCTAGAAAATCTCATTAAACGACTTTTTGTCCTTCGTTCAGAGGAAGGTTTTAAAAAGTAAGGGAGGTTTTACAAATTATCAAGTTTTATTCAGTTCCCAGTGAAGCAACAACCATCATCTTGGCCACACGCATCCAAACTTCGAAGTGAAACGAAGAAGCACAGGTATGTGTTGGTATTATTCTAATGATCGGCTAGAAAATTTGAAAGCCAAATTCTTCTCATTTCATCAGTCTTACCACTTTTAAGGAAACTTTCCTTTACAACAAAAAAAGACAATGATTCTTTGTGTAGTATTCACTGGAAGACTTTAATTACAGATCACAAATGCAATAGTGAATGTCGTTTGTTCGATGTCGTGAGGCATAAATTAATTCAGTAGAACATTTAACAATTTCAAAATCGTTTTTGCTTTTTTTAAATCAATTCATTAATCGCAGTGTAATAGCTATTTGCTGAAAAGTCTGCAAGTATCGGAATCTGGTTATACGTGAGGATTATTGAACAAAAAAAAACCAATTTTTTAAAATTAATGTGCTTTTTTAACGATTAAAGACATTTAGTTCATTGACAGATTTTTTTTACAAAAACACTTTTTAATAATTTTAGATTTTAAAATTGCTTATTTTTTGAATTGCAGAGGAATTCAGAAAACTTTTCAAATGCATATAATTCAAGAAATTCAGAAATCACTAAGTTGAAAATTTTGATGATGTCTTTTACAATCAAAAATCTGCTTCCCAATATGCTTAACCAAAGAAACAAAAATTTTCAAATAATTTATGCAAACCGAATTTATCATTCACAGTGGGAAATGAACCATTTTGAAATACCTAACTACCATTTGAGCAACAATCAACGACCAAACTTCTCTCGCTTACCGCAAATAATTTCTTCTTTTTCCTGTCCTTTGATATTAACACTGTTTACACTCTAATTAAATTAGCTAATTAAAATATATGTTACAACAGTTATCATTTTCCACACACACAGTATAATCATAATAACTTTCTAGTTGATAAATAGCCATATATTTCACTATAATATTCATAGTATTTAAGATCGTAATTATGAACAAGAAAAAAGTGCCATAAATGAAATTCATGTTCTGTAATCACTTTATGTTTGCTCACCACCGATGATTATCTTTGATCATTGATAAATTAAATTAAACTTTATCAGTGCTGTAATACTTTCCGTTTTCTTTCGAATAACCGCAATGAATTCTGCTCATCGCGAAATTTACATCCTTACAATCAGTCTACGTCATTGAAAATTCTTTAACATTTCGAGTGCATCACTTCATTCATATCGATAATATACAAATTTGTATGAATGACTTTTGCGCATTTCTTCACTCTTCCATTTCATCCAAATATATGCTCCAATACGCAAAATTGAAAAGGATAAATGCTATTGGAAAAATTAGCCTGAAGTATTTGACGTATTACTTAGAATTTGTTCTGTACCTGAGAATTATAAAAAGCAGAAAAAGTGATTATTTGTAAAAGTACGACAGAGCTATATAATTGAGGAGAATGTGAATTGAATAGAATTGCTATTATCATAAATGCACTATTTTCTATTCCATTAAATCCGTACGTGAAATGAATTTCTCTAAAGCTTGAATTCTAACAAAAATAAATTAAACTTAGCACCTGGCCATTATATCAATTCTTTCTGCTCGTTCACGTGAAGAAAACAGGTTACAACATCGTACTAATTCAATACGTTTCTTCTGTCCAGCGCATATCAGATCTGATACGTCCTATAAAAACACATTTTTTATTTTTAGGAATTTGCAGTGGAAAAAGTTCACTTCTTTCGACTTCAATTTCATTGCAGAAAACTATGTTTGTAAATTATGAAGGAATATATGCGTAGGACAACCTGAAATGTCCAAATAGGTTCCGGGCTATGCATCATATGTGATCGATCACAGTCAATAAAGTCATCTTTCCTTTTTTCAAAACCTAGTTCTCGTCTGCGTCGTAATAAGTTCTATAAATTTAAAGAATTTTTTTAATTAATTGGAAATCAAGCAGTTGTTGCGGGAGAAGGGATGATTACAACAATAATTTACTATGTAATAGATTAATTGAAAAATTTCGAAGAAATTATTAATAAATCGTAGAAGAAAAGTAATAACCCTTTTTTCAGGACAGTTGAAAGAGGATGTAGGAGAAGTGGAAACATTATCGCCAGGATTGAAGGAAAGACCATTTTCGATAACATTAGTGAGACGTGTTTGATTAGATGTCATCCTTCGCGCTTCCCTAAATAATGATGGATTGGATTGAATTTGAATTAAAAAATTATGTTGGAAGAAGTGAATTTCTTGATAAACGATCGCACTGATTATGAATAATGATAAATAGTTTGTTACCTATGTTCATCGAATATTCCCACATAATTCACAACCGCATATTCAATCAATGATGCAAATATGAATACTGAAATTTCATAGGAATACAATGAGTATTAATGAGTTTGAATTGATTTTACTTATTTTGAAATAGAAATGTTAAAAACAGACCGACACAAGCTCCAATCCATATATCGATAGCTTTGGTGTAACTCACAGGAGGTAGATTCGAGTTAATTGCTGAAGCAAAGGAATATGAGCTTTTAACAGATCAAAATCATCAATTATCACTGCTTGTTTCAACAGTTGTAAGCATCAAATTGTTTTCCTGATAGTTGAAAGAGATCATTTAATGAATGAAAGATAATATGACTGTTTCGTTTGAACTAATCCTTCACAGTTTTGAGATTGTTGAAGTGACACTTTAACTGTGGTGACGTTGGAATTATGAAAGTAGGAAATGTAAAAGAATGTTATTTGAACTACGATCTCTTCTGGCATCTTACGCTCATCAACATGATATAATTAAATATTTTCTTTGAAAGTGGTTTGTGTTGTTGAAGATGTCTGGCCTTTTAATGGAGGAATCGTTGAAAGAGCTTTATGCCTAACAAATGTTGTAAAAGCGGAAGACTTTTCCAATAAATAACTCAACACACTTTTAGCGCTCTTTTTGCAAATTTAATAAAATTCCAATCACACAAGTTACGTCACTGTGATTTTTTTCGATTCAAACATTGTTAGTAATTAATGAACATGAAAATATTTAGATGTTTGGGCAATGCAATCTTTATTGATTAAACTTCAAAGAAATAGTTAGCTTCTAATTAGTCATATTTTATTCTAGAAAATGGGAAGAAACATAATATTTTCATTTCGTATTAGATGTTTGCAGTTTTTTTTTTCGTTTAAAGCTTAATTAATCAATGATTTAATTAATTTGTTTTGTTAGCCGAAAGAATTATTTTCTTCCATTCAGTGTTATTATGATTCTGTAGAAGGACTGCACTTGTGAGTTGGGTGTGAAATGCATATTTATGCGCAGTTGTTCAACAAGGCGGAAATGGGTGATGCTGAAGGATGTGTTACGCAGTACTGTTTTTGTCGATCAAAGGTGAATTGAAGGAAGGGCATAGCACTGATGACGAAGTAAGGAACTAACCGTTTGATTGAGTGATCATAGTCAGTAGGGTGACAATTGCAAGAGGCACGCGTGCGGCGGTGCTTTTCCAATCAATCCAATATGATACCCACGATACTCCAACCAGCATTGCTGATGGAATGTAAAGTTGCAGGAGAAAGAATGAGAAAACACGACTCAGCCTAAGTTCCACTCGAAGGCAGCTATATGTTCCTGAAATTAAAATGTCTAAAAGAAATTTTAATTTTAAACTTCCGTGTTTAATTCAGCCACAATTTTTCAATGATAAATATTGTTAATTTGATGGAACATTTTATACAGCTAACTAAATTAGACAGGTAAATATCGAAGATGTGAAATTAATTTATGAAAATCAAAGGAATCGCATATACAAACATATTGATATTAAATGAGAAACTGAAATGAGGATACTGTATTTTTTAAAAACGTAATTTCCGGAAGAAATCTGTAATAAAAAATATCATATGATGATATTTTGAGTGTTTTGATATCGAATCTATCAAAAATCTGCGTATATATCATCTCATAGATGCGCAATGATAAAAGAATATTAGTTAATTACCTGTATTCGTGATACTATCACAGGATTTATTTTCAAAGGCAACGATTCGGAAATTCGGCAAAGCGTTACTGGCATCCTTATCAATTGTTATTGCTCTACGACCCCACTTGTAGACAATATCACTTGTTGTGTAAGCATCTATAAAATGCATTATCTCAAATAGCTAGGAGAGAAAGATTGATGAGCACAAAGCACTTTTTGTTTGTTTGTTAATTGGAATGCTTACAACTAGCGAAATCGATAAGGCACTCTTGAACATCCATGGGATATCGAATCAAATTCATTTGACACGCTAGTATTAGCGTTAGCCTGAAATCCATTCACTTTGTATTTCAATTTTCAACAACGAACAATGACAATTTTGTTTCGAAATAGTAATTTGATAACCTGCGATTATAAATAACTTTCCCATCGGAGCGTAATTTGATAAATTTGTTCTCCTGGAAATAATATTTTTAAATTAACAGAGGAATGACATTATTTGATAAGATAAGGAATAAAATAAAACGAGGCAATTTCTCTCTGAATTAAAATTATTAAAAAAAAAATTAAAAATAGACATAAAAGAGAAATAAGTATAATTTGGTAATTTATAAATAGATTAGAATCAATTAACTTGATCCAGCATATGGTATCGTCCGTTTCGCTCATTCTGGAAAAATGTGTCAGGAATCCAGATTACTTGATCACGAGCAAGATGAATAAAGTCGAAGTTACGGAAATCACTATGATCCGTGTATCGAAGTCGATCATCAAACCATTCTTGTTGAAAACGAAATTGCGTAACAAACTCCTACGAAAATAGGAAAGTATATTTTTTGTATTTGATCTGTATGAACGGAGAAGGGAAAATTCTGGATTAATTTGAAAGTAAATGATATCTTCGAGGGACGATTTATTGGAAAAAAGGAAACTTAAAAACTCAAAATATATACTGAAAAGCGTTGAAATGAAATCGAAGTGTAATATTTATAGTTGTAATATTAGTTTGAGCATTTTAAATTATTTAAATAAAATGAAGGATACCATGTTCCGTTCGCTAATTGCGCCAATAGAACGAATTTCCAAGCTTGTCCATACAATTACCGGTCCTTCTGCATTTTAATTTTTAATTCATTTCAGTTTTTTCTCCACAATTTCAGATTTTTTAGTGGTATCAATTATAAAAAAGTTTGGAATTAAAAATCAATTAAAAATTAAAAAAAGTATGATACATTAATATACTTCAAAAATAAAAGGCTTACTTTGACCATTACTGGGCATTCTTCCGGAAGGTCGTACAGTAGGATCATAGTTATCAAGTAATTCACAAACGGTCATCTGTTCCTTCCACGAACGGTAATTTGTTGTGTGTCTATTGAAGGCCAGCCGTTTGCTGAAGAATAACAATGAAATCTTTTCGTTAAATGAATTTGAATTAATTGAATTTATTGGTGAAGTTGAAATATTTTAGCTGATTGGTGAACACTTTTGAATTAATCCTTCATTTTCAGAAATTTTACCCATCACTTATTTCTAAAAATGCTGCTTACCAAGATTTTCGTTTTTGTTTCCGAGCCCATGAAATATCAGTAACTGCTAATGTCATAATTAGCACGAGTAGTATGGAGCGGATAATTTTGTGTTGTGCTGTTGATAGCTTCCAGAAGATTAACATTTTAGAACAAACGTTGTGCTCGTTGCGCTATTCATCGTAAAAGCGCTTCTGGCTGATTTTAATAATTGTATCAAACGTAACGTTTGAAAGAAACACTAACGACGTCGTTATTGGTTTAAAAGTAGAAAATTTGCAAGTAATTAATTTAATATTAATGGCGGCATTTGTATTAACATTATAAAACAAACCTAAAATCAAGAATTCAAGTATAAATTGATCAAACCACAGAAATCAATAATTCTTACCTGTTAGAGAATTTCCTTGCAACAGGATTTCCGTATCAATTGTATTTATATTAGCTATGAAAATTCACTTAATCTTAGCATCCAATAAAACTATCCATCATTTCTTTAAGTGAATTAAACCCATAGCTTTTTGTTCTGTTTTTCTTCTTCCCTTTTAATGTTATTAAATTAGTTTGTTGAATGAAATGAGAAAAGTGTTAGTAACTATAATTCACTAATAAACGAAAACTAAAATGTTGTACGGCTGTTAAACTTAAAATCAATAATTTTGAGGAAAAAGAAAAAGCGCAAGTGATAAATCTTAATTTGACAGATTGAAAATATTGACAATTGTCTGGCAGCTTTTATTTATCTGTTTATCTATGAGCTTCTTCTAAACAACTTTTTTACTGCTCCAAATCAATCGGTTAAAACTGTCACTAACAGAATGAAAATTTCCAATTTTCAAAAACTTTTTGCACTTCAATTATACACAATCAGTGTGATTTCGTCAAGAAAACGTAGATTTTGGAAGAGAAATAACTAAAAAGGAAAAAAACAAATAGAAAAACGGCGAAGAGACAGTTCGCAGTTCCGTGCTGTGTTTTCCCATAATAATTGTCAAAAATAATGTAACATTCATAGGCTAATTTGTCGGTAAGAAAATGAGAGGAAAGGGGAAATTTGCTTGCTTTCGAAGAATTGAAGTTATTTTTAAAATTTTTTCGTTTCACTAATAGTACTTCCTTTTCAAAAACTTTATGCAACGCTTGGTTGAACCTTTTTTGAAAACATTTTTATTATTTATTAAAAAAAATTTTTATATCAATGAAATTTAAATTGTTGCTGCGATCATTTGCACATCTTGCAAACATTTGATATCATAAATTCGAAATTTCAAAATTGTCGTAACGAAAGAAAAAAAGGAAAAGAGTTTCCTCTAAGATTAATATCGGTTTATTGAAAAAATAGGAGAAAAAATTTAAGCATTAAATTTAATCATAGCATTTCACTTTTCAAGACATGTCGTGCAGTTGGAATGATAAATGGAAGACCTGAAACGGTCAAAGGAAGAGTACTTCAGAGCGTGCTGTTTGTTTTTCTACTTTGCGAAAAGAGAGAAAGCGGAAATGCTTTCAAGGAGTTGTGTTTCGTTTCTCTTGAAATTCATCCGAAAAAAAAGAGAAGAAAGAGACTTTATTTACTTTTGCTTTGTGCATCTCTTCAATTGTTAAAATTGCATTGTTATTTTGTGTACGGCAAGATTAGCTTCAAGTAAACACAAAATTTTTAAATTCTTTTTAAAACTATTTGTTTTCATTTTGGAAAATTTGCCTTAAGTGGTTTTATTGTTAATAGTAATGCAATGAAATTGATGGAAATATTTTCATTTTTTTCCATTAGCACTTATGAAGTTCCATTGCAATGAGAAATATCAAAGAATAATTGGTTGATATTATAAATAAATGTGACAACAATAGCAATGGCTAATCTAAGTAGGTGAAATTAATTGAATTCAGAAAATACGAAGTGGCCTTCTAAAAATAAGAAATCAAATGTGCAAACAAAAAACTTGCCTCTCTTCGCATCTGTTCATTACTCATTAAATTTATATTACATTTTCAAATATTTTTGTTAGAGAGATCAACAAACGACCAGAGTGCTGAAAACTCTAAAGGTCAATAATTGTCAGAATCCTCTAAGTGGTTTAAAAATAGTCAGACATGAAATTTAGATGTAAGAAGTCAGAAAATAAATTTTGTGATAAAGAATATGAGAGAGATAATAACTTGTTCATACATATTCTGTAGAATTTCCTCGACAAGCAATGAGATATTTTCTTTCACACTTCTAATTTTAAAAAATAAATGATAATTATGAGCTATGCAAACAATTAATTCTTTTTTTATATACTTCAGGAAGCGCATTATCACGTTTGCGCAAATATGCATCTAATAGAAGGAGTATGACTTCGTCATGAAAATTCTTTTTTTCAAAAAAAATCAGCCAAAAATGATGGAACAAAATTTAGAAAATCTTTAACAGAAATAAAATTCATATTTAAAATACAGCGAAAAAAGAAAGAGTGTGAATTCTGAGATGGTTAATTTAATCGGAGAAGAACTGAAATGGAACGGAAGAAGGAAAAAGATTTTATAAGTAAATGAGTTTCTCTCGTTTATACTGACTTCTGATAGATACATCGATAGATAGATATACAGGTAGGCACTAAAATAGAATTAACTTCAACCAAATGTCATTTATTTTACATCCTTGAAATGTCCTCAAATAGACTTCCTATCTTCCATTATTCCTCAGTGGTTTTTAAAGAACTTTTCTCTTCTGACAGCTCCTTGGAAAGCAAAATATACACTTTTGCAACAAAATTAAACAATTCAACCGATCAGATTTTTATGAAATCCACGGAATAATGGATAATGGATGGGTGGAAGAGGCCGTCGTGTGTGAGTGGATCAGTAGTTGTGTGTGTGCTATATATATTAAGTGAAAATATGGACATTCTTGCAAAGCAATTCTGATAATAACATTTCCCAGATTGTTCTCGTACACACACACACACACACACACACACACACACACACACACACACACACACACACACACGCACATACCCATTGCCAAAATAATTCATTGCAGGTTTTATAAACAAATGACGTGGTCTGTTTTGTGCATACAAAGATTTCATTTACGCTGATAATAATGATAATATAATTTTGTTAATAGGCGTTCAGCTAAAAAAAGATCAGTGAAAGAGCGACAGATCGGTCATCAATTCACAAGTACCTGCCACGTCCATCTAACACTACTACCTTTTTTTTAGGTAATTATTGCAGAATATACCCAAAAAGGTGTGCTACTTTTAATTGTAAAGAAAGAAGTAAAATTCACCGAAGTTTTCTTATTTAAGATGTTCAATGAACTGAAATATCAGTAATTAAATGAATGATATAAAATTAAAAAAAAAGTTCAATGGGATAGATTTATCTTACAACACTGTTTTTAGCTGTACAAAATTCAAGAAAACAAGTAAAGCATAAATTGAAATAATAATTCAATTTCAGTAGTTCGATGAATTTATTCAATGAAGCATGGCTACCGCAATCTCCTTGTTTATATTCCTTCTGCTTCTTTTATCTGTCATACAATCTTAATTCATTTCTTCTCTGCTAAATGCATGCAACGAATTAAGCATAAGGTGACGAATAAACTTCATTGATCATATTTATTCTTTAGTTATCCTTCCGTTTAACAGGCGTGTTCCTCCCTCCTCCCTCCCGCTTTTCCCCCTCAATTCCGATATGTAATTCTCACTTCGGAGCTGTAGATCTGTACAGAATAAACGAATAAGCAACGGCACCTGTCGTAATTCTCATATCGCTGAATTGGTGAATGCTTTCATCTCTTATCATTCTTTCTTCCAAATTCTCCGCATTATCCAATTTCATCATTTATGTCTACCCAATCGAAAACGCATTTTATCATCTCTGATTACTTAAGTTTTAGAAGAACAACTTCACAGATGAAATCAAATTTTGCATGTTCGATGAACCATCCATTGCCACAGTAGTTATCAACATCATTTAATACTACACTTCTAACACTCACTAAAGATGCTAATCAATTCAGTCCTTGAAATTCTTTCACATTTCTTTTAGGCCAACAAAAAACAATAAGTTCATTTAATGCAAATTAAGCTTAGTTAAAGTGCCTAATTTATTTCACTTCAACTTCATTCGCATTTATCCAAATCGCAAATTGTTTTACGTTGTGAGTTTCAATGAGTACAGCTAGCATCGTGTAAATCTTTTTGATCATTACCTAAAATTTATTTCTTTCAGTAATTCATCTCATCTTGTTAGTTAGTAAACCTTTAAGATTGTCAGTTTTTATGATATGGGTTAGGTTGTAACTTGAATTAGAATTCCACCTCTGAACAACTTTTATTCAAATTATTTGATTTTAAATGGATAATTTTATTGCTCGAGAAAACATCAAGATGATATACACCAATTTGTTTCATCACAGGCATTTATGAAGATTCATCAATTCAAACTGAAATTTGCGATGGATGAACTGAATAATTGTAGTATTTCAACATCAAAAAAATTAAATTTACTTTCATTTTTTAGATTTTAAAATATGCACAAAAAAAGGATTATCAAGATTTCCAATGCAAGAACGTTTTCCGAATAGTTACTAAAGTTCGATTGCTTTTAAAATTACAATCACTGGAAAAGATTAGAGCTTAAAATTTTACCTGCTGAGAAATAGAACGCGGAATGATAATGTTGCATTGCGAGTCAACTCGATTTGAATTTGAGAAGGCTGATTTGATCGAATCAAGCGTTCTGCTTGTTACAATACCGGCTGTCTCAATGTCTCCATTTTGCTCCGATTCTTCTTCTATTCTGGAAATTCGGTAGTTAGCATTTCATATACACTCATTAAACAAAAATTTTTAAATATATTTACTCATATTTTAACCATCTGAGAGTTCAAAAACGATAAAATTGCAAATCGACTTCCATTTTATAATTTGATATACTTAACGTTTGAGGGCAGAAATGAGAGGAAGAAAAGTTTTAATAACTCACCGATGGAGGATATACTTCTGCTCTGAATCTTGTTCAGATACTGAGTAGTCGAGTTCTGGAGAAAATCCATGCCTTTCCGTATCAGTTAGTTCCTGTAATCCTAAAATATTTTACATTTTTATCCAAACATTTTTTTAATTCTACTTCTTATTTCAATAATTCCTGTCTTTGAATTTAAATTAAAAACATTCTAAACCTCGTTTTAATTATAATTAGAATCAAAAGAAAATTCGTAGTATTCACTTCTGTATTTCTGATGGAAATTTTATGTGTATTATTACAACTCTTACTTCTTTCTTCTTTGTATATTTACCTGTCTCAGAACAGTAAACTCGTTCCTTTTCGTCCGAGATCGTCTCTCCTTCACCAGCAGCACAAAAACTACCGCTAATGGAGGCGCTTGTGTCCAGCGGTGACCCCGTGCTGAACGATGAATCTTGCGGGCTATAATGTGCTTTACATTTCAGCAGCAATATAATTTAGTAATTTAAAGGTTTTCAAATTTAAAGCCTATTGTATGTTTCATTTTCGTCTGCTGTATGCCAAAAAAAAGTATGTCAAGATGAAAGCAAGTCTGTAAAGGTAGGGTTTTGTATAAAATAGTATACCTGCCAAGAGAGTTCATTGAATTACTGCTTGCGCTTTTCTTCGCCTTCACATCATTGTTATTATCAAAGCTGTTGCCGCTTTCAGTAATTACCGGTAACTCTTTTCGCAGATTAACTGAAATTACTGAACTGTTTCTAATCCTATCCACAAATCCTCTCATTCATTCTTTTGCTTTAATTGTAGTTTATATAAAAGTGACTAAATCGTTAGAACTACTTAATAATTACAGAGCAATAAAGGTAAATTTGCAGAGAGGAAAAAGTTTCTGGACAATCTAATGCACCTGTTTGATCTCAAGGAAGCGGCATATTAAGCCTGTCTCAAATCAATCAATGAATATAAGTTCATTTAACTTAACAAAAAGTGCAGGGGAATGTATAAATAATAAAGGAAAATGTATAAATAAAGAAAGAACAAACAAATTATATAAAACTTACGTCGTGGCGAACGGACTAAAAGTGTAGGTAATGGTGGTGGTGCATAACTTGGAACTGGCAACTGAAATTAGTGGAAAAAAGGTGTAATGAGTAGAAGAAATCAATAGTTTTCAATAATTTAATAAGTTTAGTGGTATACCTCAAAGCTGGGCATTTCATCCGACTTCAGTATGCCACATTGACACTGCTGGTATCTTTGCTGCTTTGGTTCCAAATAGGACACAGTGGTCTGAAGCCAAAACGAAATTAGTCACTCCGTTAGTCAAATTAATAAACTTTGTGTGTTGGAGTGTTTTCAATAAACAAACCTGATCAATGGAGATAAAATCTGCATCAGATTTATCCATATTTGAGGATTTCGGCACATTTTCATTATCTTCCATTATCGTGCTCTGTCCTTTTGTGACGTCATTTTCAAGTAATGTACTTTTACTCTCAGGTGTAGCAAGCAACGGTGCAAATGGTGCCCATCCTGGAAATTTTAAAAAATGATCCATTAAATGAAATCTGTTATCTATCACAACTGACTTAAATTCAAACCAATAGTTAAATTCCCTCTTAACTAAAAGCATTTCACAAGTTTTAAGACCTAATAAAAGCTTTAAATTTAAATCAGGAAGTAAATTTCTCTTCTGTAGATCTTTCTTTATTATTAAAGCATTCTTTCCACCACTCAACAAATTTAGCTATTCTGAATTTTTAAAATATAAGTTAATAAGGTATTTTCCATTACAAACAAGAAAAAAGATGGAAAAGAAGTAAAATGAAAAAAAAATGCAATTTGACAGAAGAAATTTTACAGCTTTATATTTTACTTCCGCGCAGACACTTGCAAAGTTCATTACTAAGTTAGAAATAAATGTGTTATTTTAAACGGATGAGTTTGATATACCTAAGGATGGAACTCTCTCATTGCTTCCAGCAATTTATCAGTTTTTTTTGGATTCATATCATTGTCCACTTTAATTAGCATTTTCATTCCTTTCAATTTAAATCATTTCAATTACTTTCATTTTGTCCTATAGATAAGTAAGCAACAAACAAGACAAGTAACTGGTTGAATTTTTTTTATAAAACTAAAAATGATTAATTATTGTATCTTTAGAATCGATGAAGATCGCTAAAAATCTATCGATTAATATTATTAACACAAGCGCAGACTAATGCTAGGTTAGTTTCCGGATATTAAAATAAATTAATTGATCAATGAGCCTTTAAAACCGAAATAACTTGTAACCGATGTTCCAAAATTTTGAGATTTAAACAAAATTGATTTTCCTTTCTTCCTGCTATGAGGATCATTTTATTGTAATAACCGCTGTAATAAACCTTTTCCGGAATTTAGTGGAACGATCATCGTTTTGCCACTATTCACACATCTTGGTGGTGGTGGACTTCTTGAAGCGATTGTCGTAATGCGATGAGAACTTGAAAATGACGCTTCATTGTTACCATCTGCTATGACCAGTAGCGGTGTCAAACTTTCGAATTCATCCAATCTTGCCAGTCTAATACCAAATATATCTCTCTGCAAAATACCAAACACAATTTCATATGCTTGTAATTCTAATTCAAATTCCCTTTTCTACCCACACACAGTAGGTAACTACAATTTTTTGTTTAGTTCTTGTGCAACCTTAATACAAGCAATTATTTCTAAAATGAAACACTTAGCTTTGTAAAAACTTCCCATTATCACCTCTGATCTCAACCGCTACTGAAACTAATTTCAACATTCTAATTCTCGTGAAAAGCTTCAAAGTGAACGGAATGGCTGTAGTAGTAGTTAGTTAGAAACATCTTCAGTGTTACTTCAACACCGCTGGTTCATTTACTTTTTCCTCTTTTGATGACTTTTTCCTTCCAATTGTTGTTAATTTGCAGAACAAATAGTTCTTACTGTGCAAAAGTATATTTCACTGTCAGCGCACAATTTTTAAAGTAATACAATCGATAAATACATTGCGTGAATGCATGACATTTAAATGAATCATTGAGTCGCTTTAATTGAATAATTTATTTTCAATGCATTTTAACTTTATTAGAGCTTTAAGATTTTAAACAGCTAAAGTAAGAAAATACTTACCTTGCACGGCTCAGGTGACTTAACTTCTGGACTTGCACAACGTCGTTTCGCATAGCAACACAGTATCGGCATGAAGAGTTATATGATAATCACCAACCTATCAGAAATAATAGTGAAGTCGCGCTAAAACCGTTTTTTTGGAATCATAGACTATGTGATTAACAGAAATGGTTAATCACTGCTACCTAAGTTATCTCTCATAAGTATCCTTTTGCGGCATGTAAGAATGATAGATCAATGAATTGGCTATATCCAAATTAAGAAGTGCAGTTGCCAAGTATGATAATGGTAGTTTGACAATCAATCAAATTGATTTATTTCTTTATATATGCACGCAGAAGAATGAGGAGTGATGAATCATTTGAATTAACGTTCATCAGCGAGAAGAAATTAAAGTTAGGCCTGGCAATTAGACTTTTCAAGGAAAGTAATTTCAGATAAAACTAAACTTTCTATTTTGGGAGGAATGAATTGGGTAGGCTATTCTTGAATTTATCGACGACTGGAAATATGGGAAAAAAGGAGTAGAGGAGGGGAGAAGCTCACTTATCTTTTGACCAATCCAGCGGACTGACTTTCCACAACCTTAAATACAGCGAGGGAGAGAGAGAGAGATAGCTGCGCTGAGTCTTTGCTTTTGTTATCCCAAGCGTTCCATGTGTGTGTGGCTTTTGGTGTTCTCCCACATTAGCGATCAAATTTCCATAACAGCCGCAGTTTCACAGATTTCATTGATGTAAAGTTATCAGTAACTTCATGACTGTTCACTCACATAATTTTGGATATATACTTATTTGATGGCTTTCTTGAAGTAATGCGACTTTATGTGAACAGTCAAAATCGGTTTGAGTCTCTTCAAACGTCTTCAAAAGGTAAATTCAGTTGTGCCCGAGAAAATTGGAAATGTCTTCGATCCATGAAAGAGTTAATTTTGAAATGTATGAGATGCTTTCTAGAAGCCAACAATCAATTAACCAATTACTGCAGGCAATTGAAATTAATGTGAAATTAAAGGTTACAAATTTGGTAACTTTCATAGAAGAATGCAAAGTAAAATGAGTTAATCAAATCAGGAAACTGAAATTAAATTTCGAAATTATAACCGAAATGAATTATTAGAAAAAGGATAAAAGTGAAAATATTGCAAAATGTGACGATTCAGCATTTCTATGCAAACTTGGCTCCAAATTATTGAATATCAATGTGTAGTACATGTTTCCGTCATGGATGGACCATTTGCGAAAACTGCCAGGAAACGTTTTCTTTTCTTTGCTTCCGATAGTCTCCTTCCCTTCCACATCCGAATGACGACAGTCATCTCTGACAGTCTTGAATCAGATGGCATCACTGACCACTGACCACTAGCAGCGATGATCCAACAAAATTGTCGTATCGACAGGCTTTGAAGATTGAATCAGATAATGACTGAGGAACCGACGTTAGCTATGAAACACCAAAAGCGGACACTCAATAATTTCATAATTAGTGAGAGGTTGATATTGTGTTATCACTACTGTTGGAAGGTATGGGTCAAAAGATCGAATATTCCATTTCATATAATTTCCTTCCAGAATTTCGATGATTATTCTTTTTAATTTTTTAAAAAAAGCAATTAAATTTGTGAAATTTCAACTAACTGAAAAAAGAAAGTGAAAACAAATTCTATGAAAATAATTGAGAGCTAAAAACTTATGAAAAAGTAAAATCAATTATTTGGAAATGATAGAATAAGTAACCGTTAATGTTCAGAAGCTTTAGCTTTAATTTCAAATTTTTTATTCGTTGCTTTCGCAGAATTCCACAACTAAATTGGATAACTTCCGATAAACTGTCAGTCGGAAAGTATCAGAAGCATCTTGGAGGTCAGCTATTCTCATTAATACAGCAACGCTCTGACTAAATGGTACCATTTATAAAGTAATGAATTTTTTAGTAAGATTTTCCTGGAGTTCCAAACGGACTTGAAATGTACTTAATTAGGACTAGAGGTTTTGCTCTATTTACCTAAGTATTCCAGTTTTAATTAACAGTAAAGGCAATAAAGTTAAAATATTCGAGCAACGAATTCCCTTACTTGATGTTTGCTGTGACCATAGTGCAAGGTAATACGTTTATTTTTTATTCAATTTATTTTTCATTAAATTCGAAATTCCCGATCTCTCCAGACTGGAATCTCAGTTTTGTTAAATAATAAATTATTTGTTATTTATTAAATAATTTAGTATTTAACAAAACTGAGAAATGTCGTACATATCTTGAATGATGGCATAATAGTTTGATAAGCCGATGAATGGGAGTTGTGCTGGACCGTATTCGTACTGTGAGATGACAATTAGCAGAGCCCTTAATCTTCAACTGCATATCCTGCCGTATGTTGCATGAATCATTTTTTGCTTTTCACAAAATTAAACGGAAAGATGTTTAATTTTGAAAACATTAGTAGAAATGTAATTCATTTCTATGACTCATTCGCCTCCGCATCTGAATTATCACTGTCCGTTTCTTCGGAATGCGTTTTTTGTGTATTTTGTTGATAAATCGTGTAATCCAGATGTGGTATCACTTGTCCATTACTTCGTACCGGTGCTGGAATTTTGCGTAAATCATCGAAGAATGAATGTCCAAGTACACCATTACCTTTAAGTCTAAGGTAAGGTTCATAAACAAGGATAGCTTGGAGTAACTGGATCATTTCGGCTGGAGCATTAAAGGCATTTAATATTATTCGTAAACCACGCGCACGTTTTCGAGCATATCGCGGCTTCTTTACTTTCATTGCTTGACATTGCTCTGTACTCGGATAGCCAAATATATCAATGACTAATCGTGCCTGATCCTGGCAATTACGTCCCTGTAAGAGTACTTTACCAGTAACAAACTCCGATAACACACAACCGCATGCCCACACATCCACTGCTGTTGAATACCTAGTTGAACCGAATATTAGTTCCGGTGCTCGATAATAACGTGTCACCTGAAACATTAACTTGATAGATTTCGAACCAGTTTTTTCACATCCACTTGTTTTTTTAGCCTCAATAAAAAAACCAAAGGACTTCTTCGACACTAACCTGATATGGTGTGTTTTCTTCGCTTTTCTTCAACAATTTTGCATTTCCGAAGTCGGCCAATTTTAGGATTCCCTTTTCATCATCAACAATCATATTAGATGGCTTAACATCCCGATGTGCAATGCCCAAGGCATTCACGTAGTCTATGGCAGAGAACATTTGAAATGCGTACAGTTTAGCATCCAAAAGCGGAAAACGACGACCTGTTTTGCTCAATCGTAATTTGGCCATATCCGTAGGTAAGTAATCAAAAACCATACAATGACATGTTTCATTATTTGCTGTTAGAGTGAAATGATAGAGAAGTGTAATGACACATTGATGCTTTATTCGCGAAAGGTAGAACACTTCTGGACTGATCACCGACCAACTTGTGCCAGGCCAGGTTTTCTTCACTGCAACAATCATTTCTACTGGTCTGTACAATTTAGCTGAATAAACGTTAGCGAAAACACCGCTTGCATGAAGATGCTCCTCGCCAAATGTAATTTCCACGTCATCACCTTCACCTGGTCCATGAACTCGAACAGCTTTGACAGTTCGCGCCGTCATTTCATACCCAACTAAGTTTCAACCTTCCGAAACTTGTGATGTTTTGCACTATGAACTCTGAATTGAACTCCCGCTATATTTAACTAATCAAATGACAATGAAACTTTATGCCTTTCATTTTGTATTTTTCAAACAAAGCAAAAATTTACATGACATAATTTATATCAGAATTATAGCACGCATCATAACCGATTTCATCGTATAATAAAACTGTTATTCCACCATCTTATGCGGACGGATAGGGCGTCAGTACTGTTCTCGAAAAATAAAGGTGCATGAGCATCAGAATTCCTCCGTAATTCGCCTTCGTCAAAAACCACGTCTTTGTGTACTTCTCATTTCAGTATTGGCGCCCTTACATGCTTTTAGTTTTGATGGATCGAAATCAGCTCCAATTGGTAATTCAATAAAATCCTGGGAAATAATGATTCGCCTATTGCTTTTATCTGTTTGCTGTTTTCGCAGTATTGATGGACGAGTTAGTGTCTTTGAAACCAAAGCCGTTCGGAATTGAGCGATCTTCAAACATCACAAAGATAGTGATTTCATCAAAATTTTCACAAATTTTAGAGTGTAAAAAATTGTGAAAGGTTGAATAAATCTCTATTTAACTGGAAGAAATAAATGAAAAAATTTACTTGTTTTTGAGCGATTTCAAGAACATCACTTGCCAATTCAATTTGGTCGCGATAACTGTCAGTCCCCCCAGCTGAGCATTCGATTGTAAAATTTACCTTAAAAAGTAGGAAATTATGTTGTTTAAACTATGAATTTTTTTCAAACATTTTTGAATATCTGAAGAAGTAAGATAAGAAGTACCTGACCCTTCTCGATGACTGCTTCTTGTATGAAATGATCAAGCATAGTTTTACTTGCAATGGGATGCTCATTTACCTCACTGAAATGACGTACTTCATTTCAAAACTTCCAGTTCCTCAATTCACTGAATCTATTGTGCCACCAAGTCACTTAATAAATTTGTCAATTGACTTCGGGAATCAGTGTACATCATAAATTCTCTTCTCTTTCAAGTTTTGCAATTCTGATCGATGATCAGTTACAATAAAGACCACTCCAATTTAACGTTACGATCAAACATACAAAATGTAATTTCAAGAATCATAATGTTTGCCGAACTGGACGAATATCAATCGTGAACATCGGAAAATACCGTATTATATCCCCTGGGCGCAAATGTATGGATGAAAGACTGTTAGCCGTTGTAGCATTTACTTGAATTCTTTCTTTTGCATCATATTTCACTGATAATCCAAACACGTCGCTCACATCGACCATATCACTAATATTTAGCGCCATTTGAACCTGTAAAATTAAAGTATTATTTTCTTATCACACAACAATGAGTCATTTTTATTGCTAATTTAAATGTTTGTCTTCAAAAGATAAGCTGAAAGGATAATATTTCACTTCGAATGATCGATGTAGGATCTTTTCTAGAATAACTTATCAAGTTAATTAATCTAAGTTAATAAGACTTAGGAAAGTGTTTTATAATGTCACGCAAATTTCCATCTCTTGAACTTCTCTGATTATCTTATTAGAAAAGGAAGTCTCTTTAATATCTATCGCAGATTTTCTATTCTTTCTATTCCTATGCGGCCCCTCTTGTAATTATTGTCCTTAGAGAATCAAAGCTTTCATCCTCGTGACGTTATTTTAGAAGACCCCTGAGAATTAATTTAATTTATCTGAGATTTCTTTTTGAGTAAGGAGAAACAGTCTTCTTGCCAGATACAAATCGATTGCTCGACCGGTGCATTTCATTTCTCGACCGCGTTCTACGCTTATCTTTTCCGCAAATGTCCTTTTGTGCTTGCATTTCGAATAGTATGTACGTTTAAACCCGACAGCTATCATCTGCGTGTAACATGCAACGAAAACTTTAGAAATCATCGACTGATTTAATTTCAAATAAAAAAAACTTTTAAAAATAGGCCCGCTAATTTATTTTTAATTAAAATTACAAAGCGGATTTCACGAAGCAATGTTACGTTAATTGTAGGATTTTTTTAAACAGTAATGTGAAGAAGAAATTTTTGCTAACTACTTGCGAATTAAACTTCATAATATTTTAATGAAATCGATAATAGCACCGGTGAGGGTTTCTTGAGCACACTGTTGAGCTCCTCGATGGTACTGATTTTTTGTCGGTCAACAGCTATGATGACATCACCAACAGATACTCGCCCCACTGATGCGCCGGATTCCTCAATATATGTCACCTTAAGCGCAAATTTTGTGTACATTTCGGTTTAGCAGTAGACATGGCCATATTCGACCTGGTCATTAGAGGTATTTGGAAAATTTTGAAATAAAAATATTTATAACTTTTTTTTTCAAAACGATAAATTAAAAATTTCAGTTATCGTTCTTAATGGTTTTGAATTATAAATTAATATCCTAATAAATTAGTTTTTTAAGTTGAGAAATGAATTTTAACCTGTAGAGTATTTTTGCAAATCCGCAAACCAAGTGGTTTCTTTAGCAAAACAGTATCCTGGAAAATAGCTTGAATCAAAACTTAAGTCAATTGATTTGATGGAAATTAGCGGATTCAAGAGTGTTTCAACGAAAAAAAATGAAAATTCTAGATGATTTTGACAATAATTTTCAAAACCTAATTTCTTTCGCAATTACATATAATAATTTCACATTAAATTCGGTCGAATTTCTCCACAGAATGTGTAATCAACGACAGCATATTTCTTATTTTAATTATGCGCGTGTAGAGCTAAGCGATAAGGAATCCATCAGCTGATCCTTTGAAACTTACCTACTTGCATTTCAAATTTCTATCATAAACGAGAATTTGAGCGAACATCGATCCTTTCAGTTAAATTAATCTGTTTTTAAGCAAAGAATTTTACTGGGAGAAACGATTTTTATCGTTCCGGGAATTTCTACCGCCTCTGTAGGCTCTTTATTGCAGCAAGGTTCCTCCACTCTTCCAAATTATTGTGAAGCAGAATAATCCACTTTAACCTGAAATGGCTCCAACGACGATGGATGAACGATAGGTTGCTGCTGAAGTTGTTGGTGATTTTCCGCTACTTCTTTGTCAGCCGGAACATCTGAATCTTCTTTGCTTTCCTTTCTCTCCTCACTGCGCATCTGTCGCAGTTCGAGTTTATGATTGTAGTTTCAAGTGAATTTCCTTTCGAAGCCAGAACCCAACGCCTTCTTGTTAACTAATATCTATGAGATTGCTCGATCAGTTCTGTCCTTATATATTGTTGTAGTAGGAAACCATGTGTAAAGCCTTTCAAAATATGCAAATGATCGATCAGCAAAATTGCATTTGTCAGTTTAGTCCAACTACTCGATTTCTAACATTAATCCCAAACAAATCGATATACTTGAAAAAGTCAGAAATAAACGCTTCTGCAGGAACAAATTATGAATTTTGTAGAATGGACAAAAGATTTTCAAATTCTATCAATCCAGCTTTTGTCTGAATTAATTAAATAACTATTAATTCCTTTCAAAAAAGAACTAAAAAACTAGTTTATATTTAAAAGTGAATGAATTCCCCTCATTCGCGTTTCTCCATTAATCTACCGTTCTCTGCAATTCCTGCTGCTGATACCATTGCTTTGAAATAATCCTCCACATCTCTTCCTTCTTCTTATTACATTCGCTTATTGTCAACCTTAACATCTTGTTGTGATTTTTATTTATCTGCTGAACTATTGAGGTTTTAGGCGATATGGGTTAATTCATTTTGCTATTACTGTTCGTCATTGGGGATTTTTGCAAGGTAATGTTTCTGATAAGAAGGAATCCAAACATTGCATAAATAATAATTCCTTTTGTTTTATTGAATTACAAACACTGACTTATTAGACAGATTTTGTAAATTAAAAAAATGTCTTTTCAAAGGGTTACAAAAATAGTATTTGCTGCAGTTTTCCCTGTAGAAGTGTTCTCTGTTGTAAAGGTGTCATAAACGGTTGTACTTTCAAATATTTCAGTTTTAAAATAAGTTTTCAACTACTTTCAACGATTGACATTTATATGAAGTGGAGCGAAAGGAACCTATTTTAGAAAGAGCACAGACGTTATTTGTACATTGGTACTTATGGTCTCAGTACCACAACAATGGCAGTGTTACGACTGTAGTAAGGAAAGGAGCAAACCAGCCCTCAAAATGTTTGCTCAATACAAGCAGCTGATCGCTCGCAGAGCGTCTCTACCACTTCCTTTCGTTCTATTTTTGATTTTCGATTTTCATTCTCTTCTCGATCATTTTGGAACTTTATCATTACAGGTAATGAATGCGAAAGGAGCGAATCTTTGAATTTCCGAATTCTCGTCAGACGAATTTTGCATTTTCTTCTCTGATTTTTGTATCTATCATCCAAATTAGTGATGTTGAAGACGTCGAGTGGGGTTGTAATAGAATATTTGTTTGGTCAGTCTCGAGGAGTGCGATATTTAAGCTAAAATTGATTTTGATGTGAGAATGTCTCCAAATAGATGACATTCTCACATCAAATTCTTATGCAGCTGAATAATTTCAGTACATCACGAAATATTTAAGTCACATTCTTTGGAAAATTGTTGACATTTACTGTTAAGTTTAGCAAGGTATTTATAGATATCAGCGCTGAAAAATAGCTTTAACGATTAATGGTATTAACTGTCACTAAAGTATGTATTCCGAAGAACTCCAACAAATCAATGTTTTATCTGGTTTAATTACTTAAAATAAAACAATTCCGTATTTAGCTGAAAAATGAGATATTATTTGCATTTACAATTTAAGATGTCTATATCTAATATAAATATTGAACAGACTTGTCTGGCTTATTTGAATCGTAATGACTCACTTAGTTTGTATCACGATAGAGTCGTAACTGTCGCAGTCGTAACTCTCTAGCGATGGAGTCGTAACTGTCGCAGTCTTAACTCTCTAGCGATGGAGTCATAATTGTCGCAATTTCCATATCACAGCCTATTTAGCCCCTGTAAACCATGCCAAGTTTTTTAAATTAAAACGATAGCGACAAAGGATGCTGCTATGATGCGTTCATTGTAGAAAAAAAAAAACCTTTTTTTAGGATGATGTCATTGATAAGTGGACGAGGATTGCATTTGTTGAGTCGCAGAACGTTGTTGAATTCAGCAGGTATCTTTCATCTTTTCATCATAAATGCTTTTCCTTTGGAAGACGATAGTATTTCTATTATAAGGCATACCTGAGAAGATTGTATGCCTCTCTGTTACCTCATTAAATGAGCCTATCGCTTTGAGAAATAACACGTATACAGTAGGGAAGCGAAAAAAACTTGCAAATTTGAAATAATAAAAACTTCTCGGAAGGTTGAGGGCCCTCAGGTTGTGATTTCGAAATTCTTAAATTCGTCATGTCGTTATTTGCTTATAGAAATGCAGGCAAGAAAGCACGGTAGAGAATTAGAAATAGATGATTGTACTGATAATAAGTAGATGAATCGGACTGGTCCCTCCCGGGACAGGATCCGTACCCTGCCATCAATTTCCGAGTTGGTCAACCTTCACCTCTACACTTTACTGCTTCGGTTTCTTTCACCACTCTTAACGAGACAGTCCGAGAGTTCCGCGACTCGAGAACAATGGAATGAAAGGAGAAAGAAAAGACACAAAGGATGACAGAAGGAGAAGAGGAAAGGGTTGAGCAGTAGAGTGAAGGAAAGATTATTGTACACTGCCTCAACGGTAAATGAAATACTTCTGGGTTTGCCTGCGACAGGAGGACCCTCACTGGCTTCAACATATCTGTCTGATAGTTCGACCAGCAGAGATTTCAGATCGACACTTATCGCTCCAATTCTGAACTAAAAGATGGTCGGAGAGTTCTTTCACTCTGCCAATACTTTTGTCAACTTTATTGTTTGTTGTTTCTGTTATTTGATTGTGGCAACACATGAATTATGATTACTCAATGCCGCCTAATTAGGATTCTATTGAGGTCGAAGATGTGTTCAGATTAAACAGTTAGCTGAAGTTCGAATGACTGGATGGTTTCCGATATTTTTTTTGATTAAATTTCACATTTTTGAAAATTTCAGCCCGGTTTTTCCCGCTTGTGCAGTTCAAATTATCAGATATCGGTGAAGGCATCGCTGAAGTGCAAGTAAGCTATCAGTTCCATTAATTAATATGCGAATGATTTTGTTAAAATTGCTGCTGTATACGTCGTAACACGGAGAGTAGCACATTTTCTAAATGATAAGGTAATAAAATGCTAGGGGTTGAGTTATAAAATACAGCAACCGTAATGTTATGTAATTTGTTTAAAGAACCGGAATATGATATGTGTTTAATTCGAATAATTTTATAAATATTTTTCAAGATTATTGAAATGATTCGGTTCTAAAGGACGCATTCAATTAGAAATCTCGAGAAATTGCTCTGATCTTTGAGGATGATTTTTAGATTAAAGAATGGCATGTAAAAGAAGGTGATCATGTGGCACAGTTTGATAACATCTGCGAAGTACAGAGTGATAAAGCATCAGTTACAATCACCAGCCGTTACGATGGTATTATCAAAAAATTGTGAGTTTGATCATGTCCTGATTCTTTTAAGTGTCAACGAAATCCGCTTTTGCAACAGTTTTTCTCAAGTTATTATTGCTTGACTTAAACTGCTACTCTCCGGAGTTGAAAAACTTTATGCCTGATTTTCCTCATGCTAAAAGTTTTGAAGTTTAAAACAATTCTTTGTAGGTATTATAATGTTGAAGATGTAGCGAAGGTGGGCACAACTCTTGTGGACATCGAAGTTGCAGACGCCAATACCGGTATTTATTTCTTCTCCTACAAGCAGTTCTTTAATTCATAATGATTCCGTTCAGCGGAATTGTGAAGTATGAGACATCACTTTTTGTTCTTTTCTATCAGCTGAAGTTAAATCGATGTTAATGTTGCGGTTTGCTGGACCGCTTAAGTTACAAAAAGGTTGTGTATATCCGGAACTGCATAACATGTCAACTTTATGAAGTGGACACTTTTAGTTTGACGTTTTTTGAATGATATCCACAACGTTTCTGATTTATTTGGATAAATGTCGTTGCAAACTATGACATCAACAGTCGTATTAATTTCTCCCACCGCAACTGTGTACCAATGATCAAAATATAGTGGCTTGTTATCGCTTGTTAAAGGGTGCAATTTTTTTTTGTTTAACTTCTTCACGTTAAGTGACACAAGAGGAAAGTTTTGACGATGAAGTGAAGAGAGAAATGATCACTTCGGAGGATGTTCGGGAAGCTAAGAAAGTTCTTGCGACGCCGGCGGTTCGACAAATTGCTAGAGAAAAGGGGGTACTTTGCTTTTTTTTTGCTTCAAAAATTTCCGTTAAAATGGACATAAACAGTAAAGAGAAGAATACGGCAATTTTATATATTAATTTAATGATATGTTAAGGAAATTTATTAAGCTGGACTTAGTAGCTTTTCAGTTCAGATCAAACTTTTAGGGTTTTCACAGCTGCTCCATTTTTAAACTTACATCTTATAGGATCTTATAGGATTAAGTTGATTGCTAAAGAAAAATATGACAAACGTTGGTATATTAATTGTTTAAGGTGAATCTGAATGAGATCACTGGGACAGGTCCTAATGGACGTATTTTGAAGGATGATGTTATTCGATATGTTGAATGTCAAACCGGTAAGAGCTAATATTCTTTCTTGTGGATGCTGTTATCAAGTGAATTTTTTTCTCATAGAACAAGCTATGCTTTAAAGCCTTGTGCCACCAGAAGTTTTGAAGACATTAAAGAAAAATTCTGCATACTACTTAAAATGGAACATAGTAAACGGTTACCACGGAGCATTACACTAAGTTGCTAATGATAACCTAAATGTTTGCAGTTTTCAGTGGGGAATGTTTTAATTTTGTTTGAAGTTCTTTGATTCTTATAAACAGAAAAATCTTGCTTTACTAACACATTATATAGACGTTCTAACGACTACAGCTGTGGAGACACCATTTGAAGATGTGCCATTTCATATCACAAACGCAACGTCACCACTATCGCATTCTTCATCACTGGAAAAGGTTTATTTGTACATGTATTTATATACGTGCATTTTGTATTGAAAAGTGTGGTGAGTCGATCACCTTAAGATATTTGTTGTATCAGGCTGCTTGTTGCACTTAAACACGTGGGATTTTCAGTTTGAGGTGGTGAAAGAAGATAAGGTGATCCCTATACGTGGTTACACTCGTGCTATGGTTAAGTCGATGACTGAGTCTTTAAAAATACCACATCTTGGCTTTTGTGATGAGGTAATATTTGGCGTCATTACAGTTTTATTTCAGTTTTGTTTCATGAGGTTAGTTAAAAAAATAGGCAGTCTGAAACATATGAAATATTGGACTTTTTTTAATGCTGAAATAAAGGTAAAGTTCTTCGATTTCAACAATTTTGATCCTCTAAAAAAACTTTTTCTTATATTTCCCATACTATAATGAATCAAAAAAATGAATACGGGATAGAAATTAGGAAAGATAATTGTTTAGAGAGAAATGTTTGATATGTCGAAAAGTGGTACAAAAATCGAAAAGAGAGGATATCCAGAAGGTTTTTTAAATCAAGGCTCCATTTTCAGGTCAACTTTGATCAGCTAATAACAATGCGGGAAGAGTTAAAAAAAGCTGAAGAGGCGTGTAATGTTCGTATGAGTTTTATGCCTATTATTATCAAGGCTGTCTCCCTTGCTTTAAAGAAATTTCCAATGCTTAACGCTATAACGGACAAACACCTGGAAAATATCATTTGCAAAGCAAGTTGGTTTATGTTGTCCACAGTAGCTGACATATTCTATGCCAAATAATTAGAGTATTTTCTAAAAGCTAGTTCCGTGTGGTTTATATCTGCTCTTCTAATGATATTCAAACAGAAAAAGTTCCCTCTCCCGTGTAACGTGCGCTTGATAGCGTATTGAGGACTCTATCTTGCTGTTGTACAAATCTTCGCTTCTCATTAATAATTAATGGAAAAACTTTAATTTTGATAGATTGTAGCAGAACAGGACATGAAATTGACAACTGGACTGTCTTATAGAAGTTTTAAGGCAACTTCTGAAATTTTAATAGAGATGTTTCGTATCTGCATGGGAGAATAGCAAAGGTATTTTCTTTAAAAGTCCGAAATTTCTTTATCAAATAGGGTAAGGTGAAAGCACATCTCATTTGATCCGTTAAATGCTTAAATTAAGAATATTATTATTATGATCGGTCACTCTCCAAATCTTTTTAGGCATCGCATAACATATCAATAGCTATGGATACTCCCGAAGGTCTCGTAGTACCAAACATCAAGCACTGTGAACAGCGTACGGTATGGGAGATTGCTGCGGAACTAAAGCGTCTTCATGAAGCTGGCAATAAGATGAAAATAGTTGCAGAAGATCTTAAGGATGGAACATTTGTACTTTCCAACGTAGGCATGGTGAGCATATTTTTGCGGCTGAAAGTCTGCATGAAATTTTAAAATAATCCACATCTCGCTCAAAAGTCGCTAAATCACTTTGGGATATCGTGAATACAGAGTAAGACGCTCGAGAGGTATTCTTCATGGTAAATTATTTGCATTCAGAAATTTGGACATTTCTTTGGTCTTGGTCTACTTATATGTTTTCTTTAAGCAACATTGCTCATTAATATCGTGCTGGGTATAAAAACCGTAGGGATACGCCTTATACAGAATGACAGTGCGGAAAGAAAGACAGCTAAGCTAAATTTGATAAAACATTACTGTTATTACCAACGAGTAACGGAAAAGATTGAACTATATCTTTCGCTAAAATTAAACTCGAGTCTATGACCTAGGCTGTGCACTAGGTGCTCATCAAAATGCTATGACTGTACTGCAGTAAGTTGGTTTTTCCTGTGCCTCATTGAGGTGTATAACGGTAGAACGACTACACTTTATCACGTAAGATTATCACACAAAAATATTTCTGCCAGCATTTTTTGCACCTAATATTGGATGAGGATTGTCATCTTAGTTTTGAAGCATTACAGTAAAAAGATAGCATGAAAATTTTTTTTTACCATATTTGCAGATTGGTGGTACTTATCTTTCCCCGGTGATTATGCCACCTCAACTTGCGATTGGAGCAATAGGACAGATTTCTAAATTGCCTCGATTTGATAAGCAAGGAAACGTGAGTTGCTTTAAAAGCATTGTTTTTAGGAAATGTAATGCTGTCGGTTGCTTTAGTACTTACGGATCATACGGACTGTCCACACTTTAGAGTGTTAATATGTTTTTGAAATGTGACTAATAAGATCATTGCTTACTACACTAAGTGTTTTTGCAAGAAAAAACAGTTTCGAAATTGAAATGGGATGTGAACAACTGATGACTATTTTTGCACATTGACAGATTTGCGCAACCAATGTGGTGAAGTTTTCTTGGGCTGCAGATCATCGTGTTATTGATGGTGCCACAGTAGCTCGTTTTAGTAACCAAGTAAAACGGTATCTTGAAAACCCATCCAACATGATCGCCTATTTGAGATAAGAAGTGATATATGTTGTTTTTTTTTAATCTTGGCATTCATGCACTTTTTTATTGTGTATTTTTGACCCATTGCTATTGTATTTTTAACATATCAGTAATTTTTTTAATCGTATCGTTATTTTGAGCAGTTAATGTAATATTGTAGCGAATTTATATATTCTAAGATGAATAAAAACAACAGCAGTCTATTTCTCGCTTTCACACTACAAAACACACAAAAAGTGATTTGTTGCTGATGACTAGGTGATGTCGCAGGTTGACGTTCACTTCTCGACAATAAAAGACTTTGGAAATTTCACAAATCCTTTGTAATGATGTATGAAAGTAACGTTTCTTGATGTAGTGTATCTTCCGTTTAGTCGCTACTGCTTTTTATTAGTCGAGTCATTCATATTTTGGCTTTTATCTACTTCTATATGATTGGAAGTTGCAACTTAACTTCCGCGGTTCCAACGTATCGGCGGTACAGAAAGCCCAGCATGACCCCTGACCCAAGTGTGGACTCGCTCGCTAATGGTTTTCTAGCTGTTAGAGGATGCAGTTTGTGTAGCACTAAATCGATGATGTATGATGATAGCAGTAAATTTTTGTGGAAAGTTCAGGTCCTTTCAGTTACTATCTGTTAATGCTTTAACCAGTCCTGTATTTTGCCATTTAGAGTTGGGCAGTTTGTCAACAAATCGCTAAGCATATGTCGAATTGAGTGATATTGTGTGAACGTTTTTATGATGAGGAATTTTCTGGGTAAATAAAACTTGTCCATTTGGCAAAGGGAGGCTAGGACTGATTAAAGTTGAAATACTGCCTTTTGGCTACTGAAAGTCTCCTAAAGTTAGGATAAAAGCGCGCAATTGGCTTCATGCAACTTTTCTTTCTCGAAGACAAAAATATTTCTTCGAAAGGTCTACGAGCGAGTGGGGGGAGGACATGAGTGGAAGATGTATATTTTGGGATGACTTAGACTGTGTGAGGTAATATTGGTAAGTATTGTTTTTGATAGATAAGACGTGTCTTATGTGGTCAAAGACTGTAGGGTAGCCCAAACCATACATATTGTGTTTGATAGGAGAAACCACAACTGTGGGATGAAATTCCGGCTCAAAATGGCAGTGAGACACTGATGGATTGAGAAGGAAGTCATACCCTAATTTGACCTGAAGTGTTGTTGATTCGGTAGTTTCAGTCACGCATCTTTTTCCTTCCATTTCTCATTTTTGCATTTCTCACCTTCGGAAACAATCATTACTTCACAAGCTCTCCTGCCATTCTGGTAGCATTATCCATCCTTATAATGGCTGATAATGTGCATTCTGTTCCAATGACTTAGAATGAATCAGCCATGTTTCGTTAAATATTGGTGTTCCATCAGCAAATCAGGTTGCTTTTACCATCTGCATCTGCATAGTCTCGTCGTATATTGTAAATAATCCACGTTTGACACTTACACGTGTGTCTGGAACTTTTCTAGAAATTAAATTTATGTTTATTTCTTTCACGTATTACTCATAATTGTCATTTGGGATTTGAGGATAACTTCATTTTTGCTAGCCACAATGATAAATTTTAATGTGGAAAGGTTGCAGGAATGAAATTAATCGGCAGGAGTCGTTGTGAGGTACTGTGGAAACCGTTGAGGTTTCATTTATGATAAATTTAATTAAATTTGTTTATTTCTAAATTCTTTGTGTCAAGTACGAGCCCAGCATACTAAATGCCATTTGATCGATGGATGTATCCACTGTTTTCGTCATTGGAATCTGATTCGGTAGTTTTGCAAATTTGCATAATTCGGGTGAATTCATACTTTGGTCCTTCCAACCCTCCCTTTCTTCTTGTCGAACAAGGCACTTTATTCAGCAAATAAAGTGATAAGCTGTTTTGATGTGCTTTCCTTCTGTTCCTCTTTCATACTTAAAATTTCTGCTTACTGTCCATTTCAATATCGTCTTCCACCTATCCAGCATCGCTGACATGCCACCAACTGAAAGAAGGTAAAATATGATTATGTACGAAGTGAAAAATCATCGACAGCTTACATTTTCTTAAAGAATATTTTGGATTAATTGTCAGTTATTACTTACCAGGCAAACAACAGATGGATATTGTGATAGGTGCAAACAGTTTGTTAATTTTCAGGATTGGATTTCTTACCGTTTATACCTTTTAGTGCTATGCTATCGGTTTAATTAGATTAGTATATTTCCACCATACCGTTATCTCTGATATTTCGACTTCTATCCATAACTTCGATCACATACTCTATTACTAAAAAATGAAATTTTTATTGACTAGGGGACCAAATGTTTGATAGTTTGCGTTTTGAGCAGGATTTGTTAGCGTTTTGTTGGAGTTAGTATGTAACTGCGCGTTGCTCCTTTCTGGTATATTACTCTGATCGTTTCAATTCTTTTTAAAGATATTTCCGATGAGTACTACAACTACAAAGGGAATTGTCCCGGAAGAACCACTTGTGTATGCTGACCTTAGCCAACAGTTTGTACCGTTTGAAGAGTCCGACGAATCTGTTACACCACCTATAACGATTGAGCAAAATAGACCTGATGAACATTCAAAAAACGTCAATGGTAATGACAGCGAAATTAAAATGAAATTCATTTTTAGGTTTTTTGCTTCAAGTCACGAAATTTTTGTTAATACAATTGCGTTTTGAATACCTAGGTGTTTAGGACCTTAAGTGTACATCTCAAGAATCATTTAAATATAACAAGGAGTAGAAGTTTTAAGATGTTTTAAATCAGTGTTTATATCCTTTAGTTCTTTTACGAAGTTTTGAGCCTCAAATTTGGGACCCTGCCTAACTACGCCTACGACCTCGAGGTTTGTTGCTGCTGCGATGGTTATATTTTTATCACATTTACGGTTTAAAAAATAACTATTTTAACATGATAGCTTTAATTGTCATATGAATGTTGAATAAAAAGTACTTTGTCATTGCTGTTCTCATTATATGACCTTTTCCTCACTTTCCCTTTAGAGATAATTGCCCAGCTAAACGGTCTTTTTGGGTAGGTCGTATCGTTTCAATCATCGTTTGCTGTAAGATTTTTGGGGACAGGAAAGGATCATGAAATATCCCACAAAATACTGTCTCATCGTGAACATGTAAAGTCATGCTGGCATGTGCTGAAAGCAACAAAGTTAATTTAAGTATTAAAATTTAAGTATTAAGGTGTAGTATAAAGGTAAGGTGTTCGTTTAATAAATATTCTATCATTGTCGGACGTTAAATGCTGTTAATCATTATGAGTAACTTTAATTATTTCCATTAAAATACCATTCGAAATCATAAAGGTTATGGTCCCTTTTCTAGAAAGCACTTATTTGTAATGCAATTTCAGGGTCCATCTTACATAAACTCGTATCTTTGTTTCATCAAATATTTTGGATTTTTTGCAGATGAGTTGGTAAATCGATCTTCTAATGGTGATTGTGATAGGAACGTTGTTGAATATGTTGCACCGGAAATGTTAAGGGAGGTTAGAGTAATGGATGATCAATCGATACCAACTGCACAGATAACTAGACAATTCCGAAAGGTATGAATTTCTTAAGAAATAGGAGTATAATAGTAATGAGCTGAGCTTTCCTTTTTTCAGCGAAGTTCAAGGCGAAGAGGAGGAAACGGATTGTGCCCACCACATCCACCGGAAGATGTGCCGGTTGTGGATTGGAGTGAGCCAACCGAAATCAAGCATATATTCCCGAAGACATATAACTATGTGGTAGGTCTTTCTTTTCCTATGACAGCAAGAATTTCTGTGGGTTATAAAAGAATGTGAGCAAAAATGGCACTGCTATTTTAAAAATTTCTGGAACGGATTAATTTAATCATTTCAAACTTAACTTAGTTAACCTTTGTCATGTGCTTCATAGACAGTTTGATATCCCATATCCCAGATTAATCTCAAAATATCAGCGCTACACTTTTTTTATCGAATATAGATAGGAAGGGACGCAGTAGAGACAGAATTTCACGATTATTGTTTGTTGTTGATAATCATGAAACCTGACATAGTGCTGTTGTTCCTAGGTTTATGCTCAAGCGCGTTATAGTTCCCAGTACCTCAACTTGTCAAAATGGAGAAAGGAATTTGATTTCTTCTTTGATAAATACAAATACTGGCGAGATATCATTCAAAAGTAAGTTCTAATTAGGCCTAAACTAGTCTATGATCCTTGAAGTGTTCTTGCTAAGTCTAAACTTTAGTGTTTTTTTTCTACATATTATTCAGGTCTTTTCCAGACTATATTCGCTTATGCGTCTGTGTTTTTCAGAAAACAACTTACTGATTATAAGGAAATTGCCAAAGCAAAACAACTTGTAGGACAGCTGAGGTGGTTGCTTGACCATTGTTGGGAAGGTGACGAGAGCAAACCTTTAGTACCAGAAATGTTGTGGAGAGCTCGAAAAGGCATGTTTTTCTTGTCGAGATGCTGGATCTGCTTTGATGGTCACAAAGAGTTGAGTGGAAAGCTAAGAAGGACAATAATTTATCAGTCTCTGTTTCAGAGGAAACTCGAAGATGTGAACAACTACTGATTCGTAAGGAGTATTACAAAAGAAAAGTAATGGTGAAGAAAGCTATACCATCATTATCTGGACGTCTGAATAACAAGATACATTTGAGGAAATATGACGATGATCACAGTTGTTCCCTTAAAGACAATACAGAGAAGCTTCCATCCATGTTTCAGAGAGAAACTATAAAACAAACTGGAATTGGTAGCAATGTTACTGGGCTATCGAAATCGGCATTATCCAACAAATTATATGAGGAGAAGGAAGAGCAAGATGACTCACCGAACTTTTGGAAAGAACGTGATCGAATTATCAAGAAAAGAGCGTAATGCTCATTTCTACATTTAATTATGATATTAACACATTCAGATATTAGAAATATTCTTGAGTGAAGCATTGTTTAAACTTAGCAACACATTTCATTAAGTCGAAAACATATTTTTAGGCACCTGTTTTCGCTCCAATTCTTGGTACGTCGTTGGGCAGATGTGCTAAAACAGATGCAAACACCATCGGGAATAGTGCGACCGTTATGTTATCGTACTTTCCTACGAAATCGTGTAGAACAATACATTCAAGAGCTAGTGACTGCATATGAAAAGATTAAAGATTCAGATGATTTCGACGAACAAACGATTCGTGAGATGTTTTATTTTATCTTTAAATAATAGGTCCACTATCGTACTTCAATTCATATGTAATAAGCTTTTTTTTTACTCTGTTCGAAGATGCAGTGATCTCTTTTTTTGGAAACTCCGTTATATAGCGAATTTTACTATTTCATTGTACTGTGATATCAGTCGAGAAGTGTTCTTTTTTAACCTTAACTTTTTTGAGTTAGAATTGATTAATGTCAACTAATGAGTTGTGTTAACATTGTTTGATGGTCCGTGTTTAAAGAATTTATCCTATCTGGACATTTTTGGAGTTAATGATGGTTTTTCCAGCTAATTTAATTATGTACCATCTCGAACCTTATTTAGAAAAAAACAAGGGCATAATTATCTATTCATTGCAGATATTCTTTTACGGCGTGATGTGCTACTGAAAGAGGATATGTGTGAAAACGGCTTGGAATCGCTCACGTGCAATTGGGTTATTTTCGAATCTAAGTCACCCAAAGTTCTTAAAAAGAAAGCGTATAGAGATTCTCGAGAATCGTCGAAGTCGACATCGAAGTTCCCATTTTCAAGCACGTCATCGACACTGCTAAAAGTGAGAGACTATCTGGATGATGATGTGAAATCTGCTACACCGGCAACACCGAATTTCAAAGCAGGACAAATGATGCGTGACTCGCCAGAAGCCACATCAGAAGTCACAAAAACTGCACATCTTGCTGCAACAAGAGACAACAGCGAAAGCATGCGGGGTGGATCGGATTTAACAAATGATAGTAATGCCGAAATTCCTCGGCCTGTGGCAATTAAACCGTCCAACTTGGCAGGTATTTACAGCCTCTATTGAGTATTCTTGCCAGATAGATTAATGAACTGTAGTGATTTATGCCACTCTACTTTCCAGTTTTATAGAATAGATCAAATAGTAGGAATTGTTCTTTATTCTTTTCAATTTTCGCTGTATCATTTAAAATTTTTGAAGATTGCATGATTAACGAAATCATGAACAATTTTTTATAGAACATGAAAAAAACCGGTTGGAATTACAAGAAGTTGTAGCAGTGGAGACATTGTGGGCAGCATTTGCTAAAACAGAAACACCAAAATGCAAGAATTTATTGCCTCGTTCTAATACGTAAAGTCTTTTCGTAAGAAAAGTAAAAAATATTAAACTGATGCAAAAAAAAGATTACTGCTTCAGCAGTTTTTTAGATCTTTCCTTTCAGTCAAAGATGACAAACCAATACTGGATGCTATCGAAGCTGTTTTGAACGCATGTAAAAGTTATCGGTCAATTCTTGAAGTTCCGCTACCAAAAACGCTTGCAGACTTACGACGTACTGCAAGATTCCGTAACCTTTTCAGCCACTGAAAATTTTGTTAAATTTTGATTAAAATCAAAATTATTTGATGAACTAACAATGTTAATACCGTAGCACCGCTTTACATTTCATTGTCCTGCCGTTTATGTTCCATGGTATGTTCATATAAATAATGGGTAAGGCATTCAGAACTCTACAGGGATGAGACTTATCTACGAAGTTATGCTTCACTTCGTTTAAATTAATTTTCTGATTATATAAATTCTTACCAAATTCAGCCGTGCAGCAATTTTCAGGCAACATTCATGAATCAGTAGCGGTCTTGCAAGCATTGATAATTCAAAGGCATGAAGCAAAAACAGGTATATGACTTTTCTGGGACGTTTTCTGACTATTCATTTTTCAGAAAACTTCATGGGTATTATTTTTTTCCAAGATACTGTACAGTAGTTAGGCTTCAGTTGTTATTTTTTCGCTTCAATCGCTCTTTATTAACTCACAAAAATGTATTATTATCGTTTTTTATCTCATATTCGGAAAATATATACTCTTGAAAGTGAAGTGGACTCGTCAATCAAATTATTGTTTGAATTTGCGTGTTCAGTATACCTGGTTTATTATATTATGGTATCAATCTTAATCTTTTTTCCCTCCTGCAATCTTTTAACAAAGGAGATAAATAATGCATACTGAACTGTTCATGTCATATTTTAATACAACATTACTGGAAACCGAGTCTTATTTTATTTTTATATGAATGAATTTGCTGCCGTTTGTTTTATAGATGTTTTTTTCTCTAAAGGAATTCATTGGATCGCTACTTTCATTTCATTTAGTATTTTTGATACATTTGTGAGAATTTCTCTTAAATCAAATTAACTAGACGGTATGCTAGGATTCTAAATGAATAATAACAATTGGTGAAATTACTGTGTTAATACTGTAGTACTGAAATGAACAATTTCTTAAAAATTAATGTTCAATTATGAATAAAAATCTTTTTCATATTTAACAGGAAAGATTTCCGGCTGTACAAATTATAGGGTATAGGCCTGCTGATCGTAAGATTTAAGCAATAAGAAAAATACTTTTCATGCTTTCGGGCATGATTCTTGATGATCTAAAGAACAAATATTAACCTGATTTTGGATTAGAGTGTTAAAGGAAGGCTGTTAATGTGATGAATTCTAATACTGTCTGTGTGGTATCCAGTATTGCGTTTCCTAAGTGAACAGTATGGATGCAAATATAGGTAACGTGCAGTTTTCGGAAATGTGCTCTAACGTATAAGTGACATATTATTTTAAGATTGTTCAAGTTTGTTGTTTACAGCATCGCTTCGAGAAAATTTGGAAATTAGAAATTTTGTTTTGTATGACATTATGTGATCAGCATAGTTTATCAGTTTTTCAATTATTTAATTTTCTGTGATTTTTGTGTGTTCATTGTTCGTAAATCATGGTCATACTAAGTAATTTCAGGTCGTCGACTCGACCTAACTCTTTTTGAAACTCCGGAAATTAAACGACTTCGAGCACAGTTTACTGCTTCACTTGCTGCGCACAATTCGAATCCTGCCGTTCCAGTGAGATTTGGAGAGCTTACTTTCCAGCCTTCAAGTACAACCAGAGTAAAATCTTCGGTATCGAGTTCAGTTGGCGTAAAATCATTGGGATCAAGTTCACCTGGCATAAAGTCTTTAGAAAATAATATTAAGCAGGAAGAGTACGAATTACCACCTAAAAAGAAACAAAGACATTTGAATGAAGGAGTATCTGAATCTAATAAGGATGAGTTGGAAAGAGAAACGAAAACGGTGAAAAATGGTGACAGTATCGAAATGTTGGCTACGAATCGTCCAAAGCGTCATATTAAAGCACCACAAAGGTGACTAGATTTTTCAAATCCCGAAAAAAATTAGAGCCTCTTAAATCAATACAGAAGTGTCAGCTTTTTTGCTTCATCGTGGTATTTTAAAATTTCAGCATACTGCAATAGCATGACAATGCATTCTCAAACTCCTTCATTAACAAGTTTCTTATAGGTTCATATTCGATGACGAAGAAAAGGAAGAGGAAAAAAAGAAAAAGGTGATGCGAGAACGAACAAAAACCACTAAAGGACATAGTCCGAAAGCAATGGAGAAACTGAAAGAAACATCGCAGTATGACAAGGCAAAGCATGAAAAAAATATTGACTCGTCATCATTCTCAATGTGAGTTTGGGAAGTCAAGCATCACAGAAATACAAGCGTTTGTGCTGGTTCGGTAAACTCAACATTCTTTTTGATAAAAACAAAAGCATGCAAAAAACACTACCAACAAAACGTATGTTTCCTGCATATGTAAAGTTAGAAAAAGAAAATCGACTGTTTCAGGGAGTTATCAAATATGGAAACAATTGTAGTAATCCCGGAAGACGATAGTATGGATGCAAGTGACTTTAATTCATGGTCCTTGAGCGCTGATGACGAAATGTAAGTTAAACATAATTATGTATAATATTCTGCCTTTATGAAACTATATCCACCATTTCTAAATCAATAATAAGTAACACGTAGATTTAATACACGAAAAGTAATGCATTCATTTTTTTTACTAATGAATTTATATGTTTGTTTCGGATTAGCGTGCAGTTTGATAAGAGACGTTATGTTGTTTTATGATATTAAGTAATACTAGCTGATTAATTAGCTCCGAAAACTTAATACATAAATTATATTGTTAGACTGCCAAAGTTGCGCATTTAAAATATTTAATTTCTATAAAATTTATGATTTTCGTAATGATAGCTTGAAACGAAGAAGTATTACTTATCAGATCTTTTTAGCTTAAATAAAAATATTATGATTTCAAGTTGCAGACTTTTGGATCGCGATCTGATTAATGTGACGGCTGAGCATGAACTGAAATATGAATCCGATGGAATAGTGCATGACGTTTTTCGATATATCGGCACCTGGAAGAATGGTTCTACTCATGAAGTAAGCAGACGTGTATATGAACTTTGGACTAATCGCAAGGTTTGTTTTTAAGTCGGTTAACTAATCTAAGTCTTTGCTTTCCGAATTGAATTTATAATTTTCGTTTATTAATCTTAAACTTATTTCCTAGATTGCTGAAATAAGCGAACAATCAACTACTGACGAAAGCAAGAGTAAGGTAAATAAAGTGCTTGAAATTTTTATTCTTTCTTTTTGCTTAACATATATCAAATTTTTTCCATGATCGTTATTGTAAGATTTTATCTGTTATAAAGCAGAAATTGTTAAGGGAACAGAAAATACAACTGAACAACAGCGATCAATATTTTCGCAAGTCGCACAACAGAAACGAACGTCGTCGATCAATTTGTTGAGATATCCAGATGATAACAGTAATTTGAACGAACGAGTGACAAACCATAACAGTGTGTCAAACATTTATTCAAATGACTTCGTCAATCGTTTGTCGAATACTGGTCCATGCAGCTCACAAGATATTACGTTTGGCATTACTTCAAGGGAACAGAATGAAGATGGAGATTGTGGGCCCTGGCGACAAGTTAGTGGAGAACTTTACTTTTGTGTAAGCGTAGGGTAGAACCATTATCAAATACTTGGAATATTAAGCTTGAAATTTTGAAGTGGATTCGAAACGAATGATGGCGCGACTTACCCTCTGCACTAAAAGAAGTCTTTATTAATGGTGCAATTGGTTCTTTTTTTTTCGTCACTTTCCACTTATTTTCTTTTCATTTCCATTTATTAAGGAAAGAATTCTATATCTGCTTTGTTAATTATTGATGTTATTCAAAAAAAAGATTCAAAAAAACGCTGTTGAACACAGGAAGATCCCATATATTTTTGTCTTTCTAATAAGTGTCAAATAAGAAACAGCCTAGTTTTAGAAGAAAAATCCGGAAATCTGCCTGTTCTTTTACGCTGTTTGAGAAAACCTTTGGCATTCTTTTATGAATAAAATGAACAAATTTCAGGTAGCATTTCGAAAAGAAGCATCAATAAATGGACCAATAAAAATGAATAAATTAAAGACGCAGTATGATCATTTGCTCATGATTTCGGAAAAAAACTATGTGAGAAAATTGTGCTTAGAATGGATGTATGTTCCGGAAGGTGGTTTATTCGATGATAGGGTAAAACGTATAAGGCAGTTTATTCAAGAACTGGAAGATATACTTAACCAATCAGATTCAACATGGAGAGACTACTTCAACATGAAGAGTTTGTTCTATTTCCATAGAAAGTCGCTTTCTTTAATTTTCGAGGAAGTTGAATTAAATTTATATAAAGATGATTATTAATTGGGATCCTCTATTTCGGTACTGGTATTTTTTCAGAATATTTGCAAACACTGATTGACAATGTTATGGCTGAATTTAGTGCGCTATCTGGACAAGGTAAGTAGCATTCGTTATTAATCAGAATGGATACAACATCTGGAAAACGAAACTCAAGCGACATAGTATGATAGCATTTTATGGAGGTTTTGTAGGATCAGAAAAGTTCTTCGTCAGTGATGGATCTCGACTTTTTCGTCAACAATTTGTTTTTCAGTGGCGTCAACCCATTTCCTGCATGCATCTGATTTCGCCTTCTCATCCAGCAGAAGCACCGTAAGTGATGCCGAGCGTGACGGCACCGATATTTCGATTAGGCCGAAGTCGAATTGAATAGCGAACAAAGGGATTGGTTATCATTTTTTTCTAAAGAAAAAGACTGTTATTTGTTCCGTTAAATATGGCCCATGCGTTTTTCTCCTTGCCTTTATGAATTTATACCAATGAAAGTTGATATTAATCAGTACCTTTTCCCTAATACCAGAAATCTGAGCTGGTTCGCGTCTTTATTTTAGGTTCACGACTTCATAGAATTCCCACTTTTCAATTGTTGGATTGAAAAAAAGCATAATTTAGACGTTGGAAGTTCTTCACTTTAGTACAGTTTTCATCTTCACGCTTAATGCAAGGAAACTATCGTCTACAGGTTAGCAACGCTGATTCTCCCACAACATTATTTTGGAAGTTTAATATAATACTGCAGAATCTTTTGTAAAATTAAACTTTCTTGACCGATCCTATATCTCTTTGTTTTATGTTATTAAACAGAATGCGGTCATCTGATGAAATTTATCCAGTTATGTATATTTCTGTTTTGCATCTGTTTCCATATCTCTTTTATAAAATGTATTTTGCTTGGTCTTCAGATTGGGTAAAATGTGTGTTTAATGATGGCACTTACGGCAATATTTTTATGTAGTTGTTCTTTCCTTTTGTTGAATAATCGTAACCTTATGCATTTCTTGAAAATTTAGAACTAATAATTTAACAGGCAAAATTATCCTTTTTTTTTCAAATGGTTGACCCTGTGTTCATGGGTTCCTGAAATAAAAATCAAGCTTTGACAAATACAAAGAATTCCACAATCTCTTCAAATATGCATAAAAAAACTCCCTTGATATTATATTTATCCTCTTCACACTGATGAGTATCAGTTATCAACAGATATGAAATGATAACTAGATAAGTGTGCAAAGACCTGTGTAAATTCCACAATCTCTTCAAATGCACATAAAAAAACTTCCATGATATTTATTCATCCTCATCACACTGATAAGTATTAATTATCAACAGATATGAAATGATAACTAGATAAGTGTGCAAAAACCTGTGTATAAAGAAACTTGTATCACAACTGATAATAAACCATTCATTACTGAAATAAAACTAATACAACACCTAGCCTTCAAAAATTCTATGCTACGAACACTTGAGCAATATCATCATGTTCATACGTTCTCCTTAGGAAAGTGTCCGTGACCCGGATACCAGAAATTGACTGAAAATTAATAGTTACCATTAAACTAAAAAACATTGAATATGGTAAAGGATGTGCTCTTACGTGCTCATAAGAATGTGCAAGCAACAGCCATAGAGAAGGGGGCCATTACATTTTAAAACGCGATGACCCACAGTGCTAGAGAAGGCTGTATTACAAGAATTAACTCCTGACTCATAATGTTCCTTAATGGAATCGAGTATTTAGATCATTTTTGTCACCATCGAATTTTATCGCTAATGCTTTGCATTTTCCTTACAATTTAAAATTTAACCCAATTGATAAACTGGTAAAAAATACTTGTAATCCAGGAGTAAGTGGTAATAATTCAAGGGAAAAGTCAGTCGTGCTGTTTGGTGGCAATTGTCCCAACTCAACACCACTAGTTGAACAAAACGCAATATTCGGTTGCAATTTGTCGTCTAAAGTCAGCACTAAATCCAGTGGTCGTTCGCTGAAGTTATAATTTATCATTTTGAAGACTTAACGCAAAACAAATCATCTTGCACTTTAAATAATAAAGAATTGGTAATATGAACAGAGCTCATCGCAAAATACGTAATGCTCTACCGTGTTCAGATAAACTTATATTCCAATGGAAGGAAGCTTACCTACAGTTATGGAGCCGACATACCATACAAAATGGTTGAAAAACTTTCACTGTTGCTGATATCTTTTCAATTGTCAATCGCAAATCACCATATCCTGGAGCCTGGAAACTAAATTTTTGAAGTAAAACTTCTATCTTCTTAATCTACGAGTGAACGGTGTGCGACATTCAAGTTTAGAATAGCAAAAAACGCAATAGTTGCAAACAGACCATTCGTTGAAGAGCACTCGTTTGTAGTCGGCCTCTCTCTCCCATGCTGGTTCTCCAAACCATATCTAACTTCCCAATTGATGTCCCTTTCCTTAAATAGCACAAAATGTATCCTTTGTTACTATTGTAAGATTAGTCAGTAAACAGAAAGGACAAAAACGAACAGTGAAATTTTTCACGGATAGAATTCGATAGTAATTTTGAATAAATGAGTTTCAAAAAGTGTATATCCCTACTTTGTATTTTCTAATTTTCAAATAACCACTTATCGAAATTTTCTTTAATCCAACAGTGTTCCTCTTTCCGCGAAGCGAAATAATTATTTGTCAAAAATGAAGGTTTAATGTAACGTACCTAAAATAATTAAGAGAATAATCTGTTGTTTTCGGTTTCAAACAAAAGAGATACTGTCGAATGTCCGTTGGATTGAGATAGGACTGCTCTACACTTCCATTTCTGGAGATCATTTTCACTGATTAATCATCTATTAGATGAAATTGTAACATAAACTTGTATTTGACAATGGTGAGGGGAGCATGATTCAGTGCCATATTTTTATTCCTACAATATTTTGAAATCACTGCAATATTTTATGGAAAATTCTTAATACTAACGCGATAGTATGTTGATATAATAAACACATTTTCCTCCACCACACATACATTGCACGGAAAGAACAATGGAAGATGAAAGAAATGAAAGAAACAAGCTAAGTGAAATGGAAAGAAGTACTCTGTTTCAGGAGGTGAGATTTCATAACTTATATAAAAGTCGGATGGTTCCAGAGTTACTTTCTCTAAAACCATTGGTAGTTCAGAAGTATTCTGAATTTGTGCTTCCAAATAAACATCATTGTTCTGGAAACTTCATTAATTACTATAAGAGTTCGAAAAATAAATTATAAAAACAGTTTAACATATAAACGTTATGGTTTATTCTTGCTTAGTACTGATCTCACTTCCTGTGAATGAATTCTAACTCGAGCCCGCTATTTCCATTGCTTGAATTGATAATAAAGTTCAAACACTTTTGGAACTTAGTTAGTGTAAAAAATATTTCCACAGACCAAACTGCAGTTCCTTAATCCAAATTTTTAAACACTTAGCTAATTTGCAATAATTTACAATGCAAACAAGCTTACCAGATTATCCTGTAATTAAGATAAATACCACTGGTTAAACACACCATTCTTCCGGATATTCATGCAAAATAAAACGAATTACAATAAATATGAGGATGAAAATTACAGGGGAAGAACAATTCTCAAAGTCAGGAACATATAAAGCATTTCATATTTTTTTTATAATTTCCTGTTCAAGTACCACATGATTAAAATCAAAATGCAAGACTTGTAAGAGAGAAATTAGCTCCGAAATTTGAAAATTCCATCTTAAATGGGAGAAGGAAAGAAGAGGACTCCTCACATATTAGCAGTTATTTCGTACAAGCAGTATTGAGCATGCAAACATCAAAGATTTAGTTGTTTTAAATAAAATAATTAAAACATTTTAGTGTGAAGCAAGGATAGTGTTTTAAAAATTGAATCTGCTATATACAATAAACTATCCCTATCAGAGCATAAACTTAAAGGAAAATGACCCATTCTGAATACTTACCTCTGCGTTATAAAACTTTGTCCTGACATCGATTGGTTTGGTAACTGGAAATTTGAAGAATTTCCGAAAATACATCTCACTTTTAGGTGTTTTGTAGCTCACGGCACATACTAATCTGCAAAATTAATGAGATGAACAGATCCCTTTTATTCTGCAAAAAATCGATGGCAAAGATCAATAAAAGACGCAAAATATCCAACCGCAATAAGTGCAGATGAAATGCCTTAATTTTATTTTCATGCTGTGGAACTAATCGAGGAAATTCTTGATTTATTTAGAAAATCATAGAACTGTACTGCTAAATTTATGACGTAAATATTACTGTTCGTCCTCACCATCCAAAAGACTTCAACTATTTTTTGATACCCAAATAAATTTACAACAAGGAAAACACACATGTGCTGCCCAATTTCTTTGATTTCATGAGTAATAACTTCTCCCAAACATTTCCCTGGTTCAAGCACAGCATTCGCTTCTTGTAACTTAGATGGTAGAGCATTACGTTGGCTTGTAGTTTGCAAATCTGTCTGTAAGACATGGAAAGATTTTAAATCGACAGAATGGTTTGTGATAAGCTCAAGGGTCATGAAAGCTTCGACAGATTTTCGTTTTCAAAAATTTAGGATATATATATATATATATATATATATGTTTACCTTAACACATATATCAGTCGCAACCTTATCACTTATATTTTGTACGCAAACATAGAAAGTGAAGGTCTCTCCCAAATAAATGTTCCTGCAAAGGATAGAAAAATATTTCTTAAAATTAAGGTTCCATTGTTGCATTCCTTGAAGTTTTCTATCTCTTGTGAAATTCCTAATAAACATAGGTAACAAATTTCAATTTCCATACAAATTGTAAAAAAATACGTATATGGTGCTCAAATTTTGTCTGGAAAAAATAAGTCCTAAATTTGTGCGCGTTATCATCGCGGCTTCATAATCGTTGGGGTCTTCTGTAAAGTCGCGGCGATCAGCAATAATTACCAATGTTGCTAAACATTGCTATATCGGTCATCAATCTTCTATAGACCTACTCGAACTTTTGCGGTGCCATAAGATATTTTCCAATAGGAATATCAGCAGCTTCCTGTCCCGTTAAACGACAAAGAGCAGAACCAATCAGCTGGCTGGTTGTATCAGCTGGATCAATCGGCATGCAAATATTTTCGTATAATTTAGGGCGAGCAAGGCGCATCACTGAAAGAAATAATTGCTCAAAATTGAAAGATTAAACATTTTTAGAAAGTTAAGATCTGAATTCAATCTAATTTAGTTTTCAAACACAATAAAAAATACTTAACCTTTGAGGATCAGAAGCTGTTCTTTCATTGTTTCGGTCATGATGCGAAAATACAGTTTCAAATATTTCAGTTCCTTACTTCAAATATTACGCTAGAGGATATACGTGCTTCTAAATTCTATAATTCATACATGTTTAACTCAGTCAGCCGTAACTCATTAGCTCGAAAATTGACTTAGAACGCGGAAGTAATCCTCATTCTTATACAATTTTAATCCGCTGTATATTCAAAATAAATTTTGAAATGTAGAAAGGCTCCACTACACATCACATTACCGTTAATAAAATCTTACGACACCAATCTTGTGGTGGATTATGAAGCTGAGAGCATTTTGAGAACTTTAACTGCAGCTAAATCTTTTGTTCCGTATTTTTAAACTGCATATCGTATTACCAGATATGTTACAACGTACTACAATGGTTAAACCAATCGAAATATTTCTTCTGTGATGAGCAGCTGAGTGAGGCATAGATAAGACGACATTGAATAACATATCAGTATTTACACTCTCCTGGCACTTTGCTTCATAAAGCTGCCGACAATTCTCGAGTGTTAATAAACAGTGACGCAAACAGCTGTGAAAAAGTTCATGCATACCACATTCCCCCTACATGACTCTCGCAATGCCGATCAAGCGCATTAAAGACAAATGTCCCCATGTTACAAATTTCAACCACCTTTTTCTCACGTCAGGCGAATAATCAATGTTACAATACAATTGAAATTATTATCTCATAGTGACACAAAACTTTCAACTTTTATTGATCATACATCGAATTTATCAACATGAACACTCTTACCATGTCAAACAGGAAAAACAAGAGCGCCTTCACCGTGCATCAACAAATCGATTGCAAACAGGATTATATGACGAAAACAAAATTAATTAAACATTTATTTTGCAGAAAAATTGAATTTCGTCACGGAAGTGACTGAACAAATCAAACTAGATCGGGAGAAATCAAACTAGAACTGGAGAAATCAATGTGCTTGTTATGCTTAAGAACAATAAGTCAACAAAAAACGGTCAGTTTTATTCCACTTTTTCTGAGTGACCCTTAATGCGACCGACCAGTTGGTGAACGCTAGGTTTCCTTATTTAATTAGAACAGCTGTAATTATTATATATAAAATAACAAACATATATTAAATATCAAAAAAAGAAAAGCGTTTAACGAAGAAATGCAAAAATTCTATGCCCACGAAGCACAGCAATAAATCTTTTCTCACTACAAATTTTCCACTACCACGGATATGTCCAGTCCCACCACTAAACGAAAAGTTCATGAATCGTCATTTTGAACAAGTGGTGTGAGAACAAGGTTTAAAAAACAATAAATGATCTAGAAAAACACTTTCTCTACCAGTGAATACGCTATGCAGGTGTTGGGAAATTTCAGCAGTATTTTCATGCAGCTAGTTCGGCTTCCATTTCTCCACCTTCACGATGAAAATTTTGTCCGTGCTCGTGTCCATGCTCATGCTTGCAATCACCAACTTTAGACTCATTTTTTGAAGCCTCGTCGAAATCACCAACAAGATCTGAACACACACAAACTTTGAAAAGTTTTTAGTTACCATATCGACTGATACCAAATACCTACTGCAAATTTCAAAAGAACGGTTCTCAACCCGAGAACTGCATCAGTACATACCTGTTTAAACATTAGATTCATCCTACACTTCCATTTTCCATTTTTTATATTTTATGATGTCTCCCAAAACTATCGCTTTTCACTGATACAAAGTGTCAGTGTTATACTTGACATGAATTACATTTGAAAAATTATACATTATTTCTTTAAACCTAGAGAAATTGGCTTTTTAAAAGATGCCAACCTGGAACATCGTCGTCATCATTAGATTTGAATTGACTAGTAACATTGTTTGCTAACTTTTTCAAATGCGTCAGTGATTCTGCACCCAACTGATTGAGAATACCAGGCAACATTTCAGTAATTTCTAAAAAGATGTAAAAATAATATAACATTCCAAGAAATAAGTTCACATTAATTTATTGAACATACAAAAACCATACATCTACTCTGGAGTATGCCATGTGAAGGAGCTTACGTTTATTTTCGGCACTTCCCGTCACTGAGAATGTGTTCGCTGGGACAGATGCTTGTACTTTTGGATTATTGAAATGTATCACCGTCCCGTCATCTTTTATCATATTAACCTGAATAGTTCATATAATAAACTTATGATTATTGGAGTGATTAGTGGAAAGTGAAATGCACTGAAAAAACATCATATAAAACCTCTTCAATTCCAGGAATGTTTGTAACTGAAAGCTTCTTCAGATTGCTCTGCAATTTTTTGTCATCGGTGGCTGCTGTCTTATGGACAACCTTCTTCTTCCTCCGTGCAGTGCCCTGCAACAAAAAGACAATGTTTTTAAAAGTGGCATATTGAATATTGTTAAATCTAGTGGACTGCAACAAGCAGATCAAATAAGCTCTAACTTTATTCAAAGTCAATATTAACTTCAATCGAAAATAATCTCACCTTGCCACCTGTCCGCACTTGAGCAGCATTTTGTTGTAACTTCTTGATTTTTTCTACATTCATGTTTTTTTCACCTTTCTCCACCTTGTGCTGCTGAGTATAAGCCGGAAAATAGCCTATGTGAACCTTAATATAATCTAAACTATCAACTAGTCTCCAAAAACAACGTCAAACAATTTATCTCACAGCAATATAAAAAACGTAAAACATTAGGATCTATCAGCCTGCTCATCAGCAGCAATAAAACCCAAGACTTCCTCTCGAGATCGATAAAAAAGACTCTCAAGCCGATCAGACAATAATCTTTTATCATATAACGGATCTGCCTAATCCCTACACTTTCGACGCGACAAAGTAAGCTGGTTATGGTTAATCGATAGATATAAACAGTGAGTATGAATAAAATCAGTTCTGGGACGGTCCTCCTAACCAATCACTATAGGTCGTCATTTCTTATCCCATTTGAGTTGCAATAGAAAACAAACCTCTTTACCTCTCAAATTTGGTTCAATGAACTAATAATGACATCAGCCTTTACTACTTGGAACACAATAATCCCAAGAAGACCATCACCAGCAAAGCAGATCTTACCAAAACTAGATCGCGAAACCACTTCACCCCCACTTGACGAGGAAAATACAAGCCTCCCTAACCTTCTCCACTGGTCTGTGACATAGCGAGATCCTCGCATCTTCGTTACATACTCTCTTCTCTCATCCTATTGTCCTCATTGGCCCTTATCTAATGAGTTAGTTGATGGCGATGGTGTGTGTTAAAAACTTCTGTTACAGTTGTAATAGATCTTAAATTCCAAAAGAAGAAATACAACTGTCTCGCTTCGACGAATATTCATGCAACTCCAGAAAATTCAGACGACTTTCACAGCTCTCTGGTTTTCGAGACCATAAGATACTTTTTTCTGCAATAACCCATCTTACTGTATCCAAAGCTCCCATCAATTTTTAGTTATCTAAACCTAAGTCACAACCTCTCACCCGCGAGCCAGAACACACGTACTGACTCCGTGATGCGAATGTACCACGCTATGAAAATCAGGGAATCACGGGGGCTTTAAAACCTCCTCGATGTGAGGCAGTATCTCTCCAGTGTACAAACAGTTCACGAATCTTATTTCATTTGCAATTTTACAAAATCTAAACCGATGATTGAGACTCCCTTTTACTGTTAAGCCGGTAAAAATAAGTCATAGTACTTCCATCTAATGGATCCTTAATATCATGACAATGATACAGGTTGGCCAAATATCCTCCAGTTTCATTTCAACAGACCCTGATGCGCATTGAGGTTTGCAGCGCTCCGAAATTTCCTTTAAGCGACAGTGGATGTGATGTTCTGGAAGCGTCCATTCTAGCAAAACTATTTATTACATATTAAACTGTGCCAGGCAAAAAGCTTTCAACTTCACACCGTAGCAATTTTCTTATTAGAATTCTATACCCTTTTTCAGTGTAGATTATGAACACAGTATTTACAATTTTTGATAAAACAGAAACCTGCCACTACCTTGGAAAATACGCTCAGCATAATGAAATGTTAGTTAAGAACGAAGTAATTACAAAACAAATAAAATTGTATAGCTGAATAAAAAGTGATACGAAGTCATCCAATGCAACGGCAAACAATGATTAAATCAGTTAATGTGATTTTAGATGATTTCAATCGGGCAGTAGACAAGTTTATGATAATAGAGAAGCTTTACGTTGATGAAAAATATCCCTAAATGCATGGAAGAATGCAGGAGTATAAATTTCCTGAAAAAACCCTGAGCTAAACAGTGAGAATATCAAATTGTATCGCATGTTGGTTTATAACGACATACATTGCAAATAAAGTTTTTTAAGTTCTAATAAGGCCTTGCTTTTTCTTACTTTTGGGAAGTATCAAAATCTATTAACCTAAAAGTGGAAGACACAAAATTACAAACAAATCAGTAGTCGAAATTTTCTTGTGTTCTTTGTATGTAGATTTCTTTTTCGGAAGCATTCATTTCAGACACCAATTCCGGTGTAATTTCGTCTAAATAATATTTCTTTCCGGCGACGACGATAACATCATCATCGTCACTTTCCATACCAGCCGGCTCATATGAAGCTTCTTGAGTTCCTCCTGTAAGAGACATTTCCGGCTTTGCCTGAAACGATAAAAATAATAAAAGTCTCAGCATGCAGATAATAAAGTGGAAATTAAATGTTTTTTTTTTGTGAACAACTGGAATATTCCAGTTACTTTTACCCTGCTCTTACATCAATTCTGACAATATTTTTTATCTATTTTTCTCATTAAATTGATCTCTTTCATTGCTTTTCCCATTTTTTTTTAACTATCATGTGATAATGAAATACCGCAAACCTCTTCGAATTCCGTAACCAATAAGCTATCGATATCATTCTTGCTCTTTTCAGGACCTGTGATTCCATTCGAATCGATAGGATTGTCGGAAGAGACTGTGAAAGAATCTGCTGCTTGCTCATCTTTCTGAAAAAAACGAGAAACACTTCTTATTTTCAGGATCATAAAGGAGAAAAACACTTTCTTAGTAAGAGTTCAAAAAAGGATACCTGATTATTATGAAGCCAAGGCACAAGCTTTTTGGGCTCAACATTTGGAGTCGCGCCTTCTTCTACTATGCTCACCATGATACTATTCTGGTACATTGTGGATCGTGAAGTAGTTGTTTGATCGTTAAATGATCGTTCACCAACTGCTAGTGCTCGTTTTCCATCCGCTGGAAAGTCAAAAACTCGAAAAAATGGAAAAAAAAGAATGACCTAATTCTCCATTTCCCCGTTGAGTAAAGCAGGAAATAACTCACATTCCATAAAGCTATTGTCCACAGTTTTAATTGATGGTTCAACAAGATGCCTGGCCAGGCGTATACCATATAAACTTTGCAACATTGAAAAGAATGGGGCCATCTGCTCGTTGAAACGCGCTAAAGACGACCTGAATTAAGGAAAAAGGGATGAAAAACTTCAATAGCGATCATTAGAAATGTGGAGATAAGTATTTTTTTGGTTCCCAATGAGAAAATGACAGTAAAGACTAAACAAACTAAAAACTAGAAAAAAAATTTGCCTTGTCCCATCCGTTGGACCAGCAGTTTCATCTGGCTCGACAATTTGCTGACACCGCCAACAGAAAAGCTCTTGTGTTACCGGATCAAAAATTTTATCCATTTCCATGGCGTCATACTGATACTGACAACCGGTACAGCGATATGAAGCTTTGTGCACTTCATCCTTGTCTTTTACTTCCAAACGCTGCCTATAAAAGAGTTAACGCTTTTTAGTTGCACAATGTACCAACATTTGCACGTAATTCCAAGAATTTTCAAGCGAAATAAACTGGATTAATGTAAACTTTTCAGTCTTTCCAACTGATCATGATGACCGACTGCACTGAACAACAAAGTATCAACGTAGGCATCATCATAACTCATGGTGGTTAAGCCATTAAAAAAAAATACCTCATATGATCAATTTTATATTTTGCCACATTCAGTAATGCTTTGTAATTAATAAAATAGTAATTGACTTTACGCACCCGACCATCCATCTCCTCGGATACTAGGCGTTCCTTCAGAATTTTATCAACTTTTAGCTGCATTAAAACCTGAAATTAATTATGAATAATATTTTAAGCAAAGTCAGCAACGATAAGGTTAATATTACCAGCTAAAGTTAATTACAACTGTTAGAATCATAAATCTTCTCAAAAGTTAGTTCGTGTACAGAAATTACACAAATCCACTGAAATGAATGAAAAATTACTGTTCGCAGAAAACGCTGGTCAAACTTGATCAATTGTCTCAGATCATCTTCCTTGATACATTTATTCTTTTGCACGTAATATAAAACAACGTAATGCTCCTTACCATAAAATGTTTTCACCATCAGCGATGCAAACCTTAAAAAAAATCATTTCCCCAAGAAAAGTTTTCTTTTTACTGAAAAAAGCAAAAGGCGGAGGATGACAATGATAGTATCTCTTGAATATAATGCGGGAAATGAATGTGCAAAAAAAAAACTCTTACTTCTAAAGATGTCATTCTTTAAGCAATACGGGGAAGAAAGAAGTGAAGAAACAAAAAATAATCAAACCTGATTAGATTTTCTGGAAGCTCCTCCAAAATCATTCCTTTCGGCTCCTCGTTTTTTGTCTGATCATCCTGCTGCCTTTCGCATGACATGTTGTCTTTTGTTACCTTATCCCTCCGTTCACCTCGACGTTTATGTTATGATTGATTCATACCACAGCTCTGTTTATTAATTCTCAAATATGCATGTTTAGAAAAAAAAGACGTATAACAGTAACACGTAACTATATGACAACACAAAAAGTGCGGAAGCCTTTTCTCAGCACCACAAAGTTTTGTTAGCTCGCAAGTAACTCAGCATGAAGAGTTAAAAGAGGAGAAACGTAGAAGGAATAAAAACCAAGTCAGTAAAAGGCGTATAAAAGTGAAGCTAATGAGATTACGTCTCTCACTTGTTCAAAACTTAACGCACTTCTCACTTTTCAAAATGATAAATTTCGTCGGTATTACAACTTCAATAGACTACAGTGATGACAAAAGCACCGTCTTTTACCACAGACCATTACTTCAAACCAAGGTGTCATCTCTCTTCCCGACCATTAAAAACGCTCCCATCCTTTCCTCCCTTTCCTTCTGTCACCAATACTGCTTTCTGCAGTGCTACCGATCTAACGCAGGTCACTAGTGAAAGATGTGTATTTCATATTAGTACAAAGGTTTTAAAATGTAACTCTGTGAATAAAGATGAGTACAAGTACTGCAACTGTGTGTATTTATCTGATTGAGATATCTTCTCAGTAGAATTTTGGAGCTTTCAAAATGATTACAACTTCAATAGACCTGGAATTTAACACTTCATGGCGACCTTAAACTGCCATCTCAACAAAGCACAAAGGTTGAATCGAAGTATTTACGTAGAAATAAATAGTAAGTGTTTGCGCATAACGAAATTCGTCAAACTAGCAGAGGGAATATTTCTACATTGTTCCATATCATTTGTGGTAATAGGAATGATGAAGAATCGAAACTCGGTAAAACTATTTTGAAGTGTTAGTTGATGGCTATTCAGTTACTTCACGAAGTGTGAAACATGCATTTGAATAATTATGAAATATTTATTTTTGTCACAGTCTGTTTATGTTTGCTACAACTTCAGAATATTCAGATTGCCTCACTCTCTTGCTTATTTGAACCCTCGATAACAGTTGCTTTGTTAGTTGCTTTCAAGTTGATTTTAGCTTTGTGAAATTGCTGAAGATAAGAAATGTAGCGGAACTGTGCATTAACTGCAACATCCAACATCAGCGCGACTCTGAAATTGTTTGTTAAGACAATTCTGTAAGTATTTTACTTCCCAGTAGAAATCGATTGGAGATTTTTATTATTTAACTAATCAGTTTTTACTCTTTTTTAATATTTCAAGATATTATGATTTCCTGCAGTGCATTTTTGCTCGCATATTTTCTTTAAAATTTTTTGATTTTTGCTCGATTTTTTTCGAATTATTTAGCAAAAAAATTCAATTGATAACAACTTACTACTTTTGTTACTTGTTTCTCGCCAAAAAGAACAGAAAAGGTGAGCCTGGAGAACACTTCGCCGAGAACAGTTGCTGTGCAAATCCACACATTGAACGTCATGAAGAGTAGCATTAAAATATAACTTAGTGTAAGTTGAATTGCATGTAAAATTGAATCCACGCATGTAGCTACTGTGATACGCGGAGAAAACCTGGAAATTGCGATTTTCTTAGACTTTGAAACGAAAATTTTCAACAAAAAATGATTGCAAAAAATGAAGTCTGAAAAGGTTTAATAAAACATCCTCACTTGAAGGTTGTGACAGATGACTGTTCTGTTTGGAAATCAACGTCGTACACTGGTCTGGTATTTCGAAACCATCGAATACTTTCCATTATAAAACACATCAAGACTGTTAGGGCACATGTGGTTATAATTCCTAAAAATTTAACATTTCTTAATAGATCAGCTGTAGTGATTCACTGTTACAAGCATAACTCTCATCTTTACGCATAGATTCTTCCAGTAAAGCAATCTTGCAGCAAGAATTCCAGTTCGCAAAGTTGCTTTCTGTCTGTGCAAGTTCAGGACATTTTATTATGTAATATCCTATAATGGAATCCACTGATTCCTCGATCATAAGAAAAAAACGAACCTGTCGGACTAGTGACTACCCAAAAACTGAAAAGTACTGTTTCATTGAAGCCAAAGTGGAATGACATGGAATGCATATGAGACGTGGAGGAGTGATCGTGATGAATGTGTCCGGAATGGTTTATCATAGATGCAGAAATGCCAGCATCACTTGTAACATGATTCATGTGATGATGATCCATTAATGTGTTCTAAACATTTTAAAATTATTAAATGTATTAAAAATGCATTGTTATTTACATTTAACAATTCTGCCAAAGTATTGATGATAACCTTCAAAACTCTCTTTAAAATATTAGCAAGGAAGTTCTAACTTAAAAATTTTAATTCAATTAATTTTTCAACTAAATGAAAGATTATTTTTTAAAGTTACAGAAGTTACATAAATAAGTAAATAGTTAAGCCAAATTTTAGCAAATTAAACATTTAATTCAAAGGAATCTCAGTAAAAGAAAAATCGTACAAATGTAATTGTAAAACTTTCTTAGCTAAACGTGAAATAATGTCAGGGAATTTATATATATATAATGCCAATAAAAAATTGGATAGCACTTTTTTTAATTCGAAATTTTGTTTACGTAGACGAAGCAAAGATTTTAGCAATATTCTAAGAGTAATTCAATTGGGACTTTTGGAAACGTTGCTCGGACTAGGTCGAGCAACTAGTGGTACTTATATACGTATTTGTACAAGTGGAATAGGTCATAAAAGATCTATTCATGAGAAAGCTATGCTTTGCAATAAAAATGGAGCAATAATTGTAGATAAAATTAAAAATTAAAAATCATTGCGGTACTTCCATGGAAGTATTAAAGCGTGTCTTCCTGAGAGCAAATAGAAAAGATACAATGCTTCTACTCCTCAACATATCACAGTGCTTTAGAAATTGAAATGAATATTATTATAATTTAATTCACTTCATATGACTCTAATCTATAGAGATCTGTTCGATCAAAAAACCGTTGTGCATTAAATATCGGAATGTTAACTTTCCGCATGTTCAGCATATATTATCCATTCCCTGCAGCTGCCATAACTTTATCCTTCGTGCACCATCTTCTGAAGGAAAACTCTCACAGTGACTAACGGGAACGGAAAGTAATGGTAGTAAGAAAAGATTTATTTAGTGGTGGAAATTTCAAATGCCATAACAATGTGTAGAAATCATTTCTTTCACAATTGATGAATTAACTATACTATAACTAAACTACTTATTTCACGAAATATATTCCAACAAACATGTCTGACAACGCTTATCCCTAGTATTTCATGGTTCATTACCACGCATTGATAACCTAAAATAAACTATAAATGGGGAACAGTCCATCTTTCCGTAGCTTTTCCTATTCCACTTCTATAATAACACTCACCTCACTAAGGCTAAGTCTATAACTAGTATGGGCTTTAGAGTTGTAATACTTCAAAATTAAATATGTAACTAAGATGTACAGCCAACATATCTATTTGCATACATACGGTAAAGCAAACAATTTTTTATCTTTTTAACTTGGAAGAAATGAAAAATGCGTTTCAAAATAAAAAATATCAAATATACGAAACATATCGATTATTTGAAATAACAAATTAATGAAAGCAATGCAAAATGTAATAACTGTTTGCACTTCAATAATCCTTGAAAATAAAAAGGCAATTAACTACACAGGCTGACATGCGAAGAACGTTTCGGAGAAGTACAATACAAATGGATTTGTCACAATCACCAATTTTATATTGAACTCACCCACAGTTCTACCATCTTACGATTGCTCAACTGAAAGTCGATGATTTCAGTCCGTACGAATTCTCATTCTTTGTTTTCCACTAAACTGTTAATTTGTTGAATGAATTATTAAGGAATCTATTGTTATTTAATTTATTTCAGTAGGAAAGAAAAGACGAATGATAATAATAAGGCGGCATCTTTGAACAATAAACTTATCAAGAAGTTAAATTAAAAATTCCAAATGAAAACTTCCGTGATATTTCTTTTGTAACTTTGAACAGATAAAATTTTAATAAATCTCTTTAATGCTTGGAATTAATTTAACTTCTTCCCTAAAAACTGAAATAATTTTATTCCTACACTAAAATTATTATTAGCTTTCAATTGTATTCCAATTAAATTATCCGCATGTTGGAAGTCTTGCTGAGAAGGTGCAGAAAGTTTGCTAAAAATAACGTATCAATCAATCGGCTTATTTCACCTAAAAAGATTGGTCAAGTAAAGATGAAAAAGAATATCGTGCCACTTTGGACTTTGTGTGGTAACAGGCTATTGTTAACTGACGCAAACAACAATTTCTTTTCCATAAAACACTAATCCAATTCATTTAACGATTAAACTTGTTTTTCAATAATTACACAATAAAATGTTTGATAAATTCAATTTTTCTATTTGCAAATATATTGAGGATATATCAAAGACAAGTTTTCTTTATTTTTATAAATAAATTACCAAAATTCATTACCGGATCTTTGCAGTATTTCAGCCAACCTGTTTTCTAGCTGATTTCTCCAACAATTCCAAAGTTTCCGTAGCCATTTGGCAAAAAAGATGTATTAATGGTAATGGCAATTGAATTAGTAAAACAATATTTAATAACAGGAAATTTTGTAATATAGTTGAAAGCAAATGGAATTAAAAGCAAATTTCGTTGAAAAGTTATTGAGTTTGCTAATAAAAGTTTTTTAAAGTTCTATAATCGAAATGTATTTCGAAACGTAGTAATTATCGTAATCGATAGTTTAATGATTGCTGTAATAAGCTGTTGAGGTCTATGGTTATCAAAAAGCACAATAAAAAAATTTGTAATCCTTGACGTGAAATCGACGTGAATGACAATACTTTGAAGACGAACTTGTGCTTGCTGTTATCGACCAAGCGAATTTACTCATAAACCATTTATCTATTAAGATATTGTTGACGGTAACTTAATCCTCAAGTGACCTCTTCATCGATTTAATTCGTTGCAGTGGTTTTTTTCCCTCTCTAATTGGTATTGTCATCCAATTGTCCCGCCAACCCCGCACTTTAAATTTTATTAACTTCTAATCAGTGGTTAACTTGCGATCAACTGTGCTAATCGAAATACCTTCCAATGAATCATTGTCAAGACGTTTTGACTGGGACAGGTTGGAAGAGCTCGTAACTTCACCTGGACATTAATAAAGCAAAATTCAGTTGATGTTTAGCAGTGTTTGACGATGAAGGGATTAATTTTTCTAGCTGAAAATTTGGCCAATCTTTGCATTAGTATGAAACGTATTTTCCAAGTTACTAATTAGATGAATACTTTTTAATAAATTTATAAAAAAGAAGTTTCCTTCCAAATAATTACTTTACTTTTCATCGTATTATGAAATTTGGTCATTTTATTATGCTTTTGCATTTTTAAATTCTTTAAGATATGGAGAACAGAGGCTTCCAATCGGCGAGTTTCAAAAACAAATTTGGACAAACTTGAACTCCAGAATCTCTCGTCCTTCCTTTACCTAACAAAGGTTTTCAAAGTCAACAGATTACTGAAAATCATTCTAAATCAAAATTCATGCAGATTTTATGAAATACGAGAAGTAGGAAAGTATAAAATACTACAAGACAAACTCGTTCATTGTCATCTTTTACAACAATTTTTTTCAGTCGTCATCTGTGGATTCCAGTATGCTTTATATTTTCAACTAACCATGGTCATTCCTACTGAATTTCTCGAAGTCACTCCTGCACATCCCAGAAACAGTTAGAAGCCCCGAAACCCTTCTTCCCTAACTCAATCTTCATTTCCTCCATTCCCCTGCCCGGTTTCAAAAATTTCACGGTCGGTCCAACTTCATCCATCAGTTTCTAGCGGTATTCTGTCGCTTTCATCCGTAGTGAATGAGAGGATGTTGCTTGCAGATTTTTTTTCTAACAGTGCAGTGATTTGTACATTGTTGGAAAAATCGGTAGATGAAGTTTGAGGTACTGAAAGGGAGAAATTAACCACCGATAGGCAAATTTCTTCGTCGGTTCATTTTGCGCTTTTTTCGCCTTATAACAAAAAGAAACTATGTAAGTGGGAGTAGTTAGAGGATGACGATGGGATGTTCGATGGGATGTTCAGTTCAGTATACTTTCGGTTATATTTTCATTTGTGACATTGTAAAATGGAGAAAGAAAGGGAGAGGGAAAGGAAGGAAAAGAGCGAAAAAGTTGCGCCATTCGCTCCGATTCTATCTGATTTCATCCGCGATCAATTCGTTTATGTGCAGATTCTCTCCTCTGCCCTTATGCATCATTTGCTTTCCTTTCACTCTCTATTTTTATTTTATATTGACAACAATGACCCTGTGTATGACTTTTTCAAATTATTTGAAATAGAAATAAGTCGTGCCAAAGTAACTTTGGCATATAAGGAGATGTTTGAGTTGATTGATTGGTTAACGCATATCTCTTCGCATCCTCCGATTACTGACCAATTGCATCAAAGCTGTAAATTTGTATAAAATATTATTACTTTGTCTCGTTCAGTTTTTTTGTTGTATTAATGGAAGCGTGTTAGTTGGAAGGGCGAGAAGAAGAATGATAAAAATATCGGAGCTGATAAAAGACCTCATGTCATCTCTATTGTGGTTAATAACTCCTTAGTGCTTTTACCGATTCAGTTATTTATTCCGAATGTTAGCAACAGCTCGCAGAACTGCTCTGGTCTTCTCAGTATAATTAATGCATTTAAAATATGGCATGCGTTAAAATAGAAAACTTTGAAGACAATGAGATTTCTAAATGTTAGTATTATTGTTGTTCAAATATCAAAAAAACATTGCCATTGCAGTATGGTTCAGTATGGAATATAAATTGCTCTTGCAGTTAAAATTACTTTGTCATAGAATTTAGAAAGAAATATACGGGTTTCCAATATCTCTTGCGGTACTCCCACTGTAATTTATGTGGTTACGAACGATCATCAAAATCCTTGTGCTTAAAATTTCCATTTTACTTCGTCTATTTATTAAATCTTCGGTTGAGCAGGATGGGTTAGATGAAACCACAGACTGGCTGTTATATTTTAGTAGAAGCCTTGTGAATGTGTTAATAGTAGTGTTTGTTTGTTAATGTGTTTTTGTATGTAACTTAAATGACGCATGTCGATATGTATTGGGATACATAAATAAGACTTTAAGTTCGAAAAGGACGAAGCTTTCATCGAATGTTGAAGGTCAGTATTTGTATAAGTCGGAAAGAATGTTTCAGTCTCTCTTTATGCTATTTTGTTGAATAAAAGTGTAGATATGGTTGCAGCAGCAGTTGATTATGCAAATCATTTCTGGGTAAGCCTTTAATATCTTTCAACTTTTTTGTCAAATAGATATTCAAAACCACTTCTCCAAATGAATTACAGAAATTGCTTCATTTTAGTCGTAAAACTGAAGGGTTTGTGAATAGAAATGTTTTACGTAGTCAGTAACATTAATGATATCAATACACTAGAAGTTTAAATAAATTGGACAAATAAGTTGCAAAGATTTTGATTTAATCCTTTATTATGTAAATTTGCTTAAACGAAATGAAACTATTTTACTGGAATTATTTATTAGGGTCAGAAACACCATGGATATCATGTTTTATATGAAAATTTAAAACATGAAGAAGAATCCGTGCAAGAATTAGCACAGTTTGTAAAGGAAAGAGCGACATACGAAGAGGAGTGGAACAAATTCTTGAATAAATGTATTGCTAAGGTTTGTTTCTCGTAATTTACATACATGTTTGAACTAAACCTGCCGGTTAATGCTGATATTTTTCTCTCATATATATATTATTCATTGATAAAGGAAGCATATAATTTTAAACAACTTATGGTGGTTTATTTTTAACAAAAACGCAAGAAGTTTCCAAACAAGTTATTCAGAAAACTTGGCATATTATAGACAAATGGGCTGGTTACACCGACTTCAATGTTTTCAAATGCATGGCTTGTAACGAAAAATACAATGGAACTTTTGACAGAAATACAGGCATCGTTCTATATTACCTTGCAGCATCTGCTAAAAGATGTTAGTAATCACCATAACCTTTGAAATAACCACTTGAAATTGTCAGTTTCTATTATTCAAGTATCCGAAATTCCATGGCATCGTGGTTTTTCAGGTTTTCAAATATCACGATGATTTTGTGCGGTCAAGAAAAAAAATGAAAGAGCAAGATGTTGTAGATGCAGTAAATTTAATGCAGACCACTACTACCTGCCTGCAAAAAGTAAATGTGAAACTTATTGCATTCAAGTTTCATTAAAAAACTGTCTTAAAAAAACCTAGCCAGTGGAGCCGTTTGTTTGACTTTGGTTTTGTTTGTATGGTTGTTTAGTTTTTATTTGTGACGGTCAGTTGTAATTAGAACGCGAATTTTGTATTACATTTAAATAAATAGATTTTGGTAGACTTCAATTTCTAATCAAATTTATCTATTAATTCAGTCGAAAGAAACATATGCACAACGGGTAAATGAACTGGAACGTTTAAAAAAAGAAAATGCCACACCGAAGGACATTTCAAAGGTTATGATCTATCGCATCTTTTCAAAGGGCTTTAGTTGTCTATAACAAATCAGACTGGTAGTCCTCTACTTTTGTGAAGCTGTGCTTTAAATTTTTACATTTGCAGGCTGAAAATAAATTAAACAAATCACATGATGAATATAAGGGTTATGTAGACAAATATGGTCGCGTACGGGCTGATTTTGAAGAAAAAATGATTAAAGCAACGAGATTGTTTCAAGCACACGATAAAGCCTTTTTGCTGCAGATGAAAGCGTTTATGGCAGTATTTGCGCGTGCACTGGACGAATCTGCATCAGCTACATCACAGGTTTAGATTTTTGTTGTCAAAAACACTTCGTTCCTGAATTAGTTTTACCATTACTAGCATCTTTTTGTTGGTAACTTTCTCTTCCTTTATTACTTTTGAAGGTATGTGCTCTCTATCGGGACTCGGTTGATAATTTGGATATTGATGGGATGTTAATTAAATTTGTTGAAACAAAAGGAACGGGCAAAGATCGGCCAGGTATTTTCATTTTTATGAACTTAGGTCACAGAAATAGCAGAATTTTTAAATGACAGTGATTTTTGAATTCTTTTGACTTCCACAGCGGGAAATTTTTCATTGGTTATTAATCACTTCCTTAATTTAATTGGTCACTTAATAAAAAAGCTCACTTAATTTTTTTGTTTTGCAGAATTTGCTGTTTTTGAAGAAATTGATATTGCGAAGGATATTAATGTGTTGGGTTCATGTTCTTCCGATTTATTAACAGCTGTACAAGGATCAGCTCCAACGGACGGTCACTTACCCAGCGCACCTAATTTGACGACACTTGGTACCAATGCGCTTGATTCCTGGAACAGTGAAACTAATGCTTTGAAAATTCATGTTCGTGGTCCTCAATTTTTTGCGAAAATTATGAAATACTGTCTAATTTCTCGTTTTTTCGCTGAACGGAGTAAGAATTAAATGATTTACTTGCAACCAAGTGAAGAAGTGAGCATGGTTTGATTAGTTCATTGTTCTGCAGCCTTCGCCTGTGGCAAGCGATAATAGTTCTTCAACCGCAGCTAATATTGGTCCTGGATCTTTGCCATTCTCATCATCATTAGGCCGGCAGAAATTGTCGTTATGGTTGCCTGGAAAAAGAAAAAAATATGCATCACAAAGCAGTTTGCCAGCAACAGAATCTTCACATCAAGAATTTAGCCATAGTCAGTCAGAATCTTTGGGTCCGTTGTATTTCGTTTCACTTTTTATTGTGGAGTTAGGATTGCTTGCTAGAATTAGAGATTATTTTTAGGTTTCCTAAAGAAATATCGGAGCAAACATAAAAAGTCAAATACAGACATCACTGCATCTAACACAGACGGCCAAACGTATGTTTTACTTGCGAAAATATAAATGTGAAAACATTACTATAAAATTGAACTAGTAGTAGCTATTAACATCACGACTAATATCCATTTTATAAATTTCGTGTTTTTTTTTGTCTGGTATGCATGGGCATATTGTAGCAACAAATAGATCGAATAATATTGATGATGCATCATTTCTTGCTTTTAAAGCTAAACAACTTTTCCAGCAACGAGGATTCAAAAAGCACTGCAAGTAGTAGCAAGAGTGAAGAAAAACCTGTTAGTTTTGGACAGTTTGTTTTTATTCAGATTTTGAATTTACCAGATTTCTATCGCACATTACTGTGTGTATTATTTTAGGACACCCGTTCAATTGTACTGTAGTTTTAATATCTTTAGTTTATTACAACAAATGGTTCTTTTAACATTCTGGATGCTCCTGTAACTGTGCCACGGCGAAACCCTGTTGTGATACCAGCAGAGAATAATGATGATGAAAGTGCCGGTGATAATTTCGGTCAATCACATTGGAGTAGTTGCACTGAATCTTCCGGTACATTATTTCGCTATTCTACTTCTGGTTTTTATAAAAAGTAAATAATAAGTAACTTATTCTTGTTTTCATGCTATGTATTTTCAGATGATGATGAAGACCTACAGCAAGCGGCCAAATTGCGTCACATAAGTATTAAACCTCTTAGTGAGTCTAAAACTAACATTACCGCATCGGTTAATGAGCTTCGCGACGCGATCGGAAATATCATGTTACATTCTACAATGTTTAGCAGAAGCAGTACTTTTGATTGTGCAAGTTTTTTCTTCATATTTTTAATTTATAATTTGTTATGAAGCTTAGATGTATTCGTCTTCTGCATTTAGGATCCGTGGTCATCCACACGTCGTTCAGCACCTTTCAACCCAGATCTGGAAGGGACCGTTCGACCACTTCGTGCTGCACTTACTGGTGATGATCGTGTTCGAGGAAAATATTTAGGTAATCCTGGTTCTATTCATTGTTACGATCATTATAGTACAACGCGAAGATCTTTCTGAGTGATCAACTGTCATGGCAGCTGAAATTAATATGTTTTCCTTTAGATTCTTATAATTCGTCGTTGCCACTTCCCTTTTCGACATCTGGTTCAAATATAGCTCGAGCTCGACCGCATAGTAGTACCCCAACACCTGGAACAACTAATTTAACATTTCAAACATGCGACAATTCATCAATTCAACATTCTAGTCGAACGGTAAAAACTTTTGCTAAAGCTTATTACAGAAAATGTCTTTATAGCTGATGATTTTTAAACTAATACGTGTTCCATGTTGTATATAGAGAAGATATACATTGTAACATTGTAGTAGAATAAATTTTGGTTTTAAAATTACTGTTAATTGAGCGTTGATCGATGTAAATATGATTTATATGCCTTGAACGTAACTCTAATAATTACTTGACTTTAATTTTCGTCATTTGAAGAGTTCAGTGGGAAATGAACAGACATTTTCTCGAACTGAGTCAATTGCATTCTTGGAACACTCCACTGCTATGGAAACACCCTTCACAATGTCATCATCGAATTTATTGAGCGCTTCAGCCATAATAACAGAGAATCGTATCCCCGTTGCAATGGCAATTAATGAATACATACATGCGTGGTTCAGGGGAACAGATCCGGCAAAGTAAGCGAAAAAAACTTAGTAAATGAGGGGACTGGAATAAATAAGTTATTTAAAATAATATTTAAAAACAGCTGGTGCACGGTTGTTACTTTTCCAAAAGTGTTATGAATTTTGCAGGACGACAGTCCGCGTTTTCGGTTCTGTTCTTGTGTCGTTTCCAGCGACCGTAGTTCCCGCTCTAACTGACCTCACCTCCGACATTGATCCACTTGTCGTAACGTTGAGAAATGCTGACAAAATCAAAACTATTTCGCCGAACAGTCAGGTAGCATCTCCAGGGGAATTGTTTTGCATGCTCTAAAATTAATTGCAATCTTCTACTTAGTAATAGTCGTAACACTCATGAAAGTTCTTTCCTGGTCATCCACTCAGTGGATTCATTCTTATTAACATAATCATTGATATTTGTTTACTTTTGGATGGCAAAAGGAAGAAATTTATTAGTGATTGAAGAAGCAAAGATGAGGTATCTTGATCAATAGAATTGGTATTTGCTTTGAAATAACAAAGTTTAAAAGTAGTACAATAATGGGATCAAGGTCTGGAAACCGTGCGATATATTATTTTTATTGAAATTGTTTTTAGTTGATTTCGCAAGTTATTGATGCGTTCGCTGCTCCGTACACGTTCGCATTTGAGAAAACACAGCTAGCTGAGTGGTTGTCTGCTCGAAAGGTTGAGAAACCAGATTCGCAATTCTTCAATGCAGAAGTAACTTCCTTAATTTGTGCTCAAAAGAAACAGGAACTCCAAACCCTCCTCGAAGATGGAGCACTTATTTTTCGTCTATTTCAGGTTCTGACGTATGAAGTAAAGGAGCCTACAGTTCCACCTCTTATTTTAATAGTCTACTGGAAATTGGAGGCACATAATACTGATTTAAGAATTGACTATCGATTAAATAAAGATAGCAGTATTGATTGTTCCCTTGTGAATGTTATTTTCACAACAAAGGTAGAGGGTTCTGTGATCAGTGTTATTGCTGATCCTAATGCTGAATGGTAAGTGTCGAAAAAACAGTGAGATATGAGCTTTGATTATATATTTATAATGATTATAAATGAAAGCTTGGAAACTGGTTGAAAAAAAAAACCAAAGTTCGAAATGATGAACTTATTAGGTTTAGGGGGTCTGCGGTGCTTAAATTTGAGTCCTCTTCAGTTGTAAAATCGGAAGTAAGAGTTATCAGTGAAATGAGTGTTTTAGGTCACCGTCAGACAACACATTATCTTGGAAATTGTCTGAACTTTCTCGAGATGGTAAGTGTAGTGGTTCACTAAAAGCAAGGCTTTCGCTTTCTGGTGGTCCTGCAACCGCCTCGCAGACATTTGTTCAGTTTCAGGTAAATATTAAATCTTTTCTTTTGATAAAACTTCGTTCCTTGAACTGGCTTCCTTATTTTATTGCTTTGCTGTTCCTTGATCTGATTCACTTTTTTGAATATTATCTCAAAACTGCTGCAATTAAAACAGTGATGGGTGATAGCTCTAGCTAATGGAGTATTTTTGTACCATAAATTTTTATTCATTTTGAATGCTGCCTTCGTTTTCATTACTACTGTAGTGAAGCAGATCATACTTCGAATTGTCATTTATTTATTGCGTGTCAAAACACAGCTGTTCCTCACTCTCTGCTTTGGTTCTACTGTACGTTCAGAAAAACTGTAGTAATTGACCTTGATTGCTGAATATAAATACATAGATTTATTTATAGACGTCAAATGTAACTATATCCGGTGCGGACGTAACTATTACAAGCGACGATTTTTATCATTTATCTATGGTACGACGAAACATTTTCTCAGGCAAATATTTCTGTGATGCCGAAATCTGCAGTTGATAATGCAGTTATGGTTAGATGCAATGTCTTACTTAATCTGTAGTAAAATTGTTCTTTTCATTCCTAACCCATTTTCTCAGTGCGTTTATGAGGGAAAATGACATCCTAGTCTCAGAAAAGAGAGATGTCCCTTACCCTAATTTTTACCGTTTTTCTTTCTGCACGATATCAATTTATCTGTATTTCTCAAAACGCAGGTTATAATACGCCATTTGACAAGCTGCCTTGTGATTCTGCGCTTGTGTTGTCATGGTTAAAGTGCTCCTTATTAATGCTTTCTTTTTTGAGAAATGAAAGAGAAGGGGCTCTTCATGGTTACTAGATATTTAAGAGTATTAATGGAAAACAGCACAGTTTTTGTTTTATTAGAAGTAAAGTTGGAAATCTAAAAAAATAACTATGAACCGTATCGTTATCATACTGAATAGTCATAAATGCTCAAGTGTTAATGTATTTCAAATTTCGAATATTTAAATATTTATAAACAGTGTTATTGCGGAGGCCAACTTTTTCCTCAAAAGCAAGAATCTGTTTTTGCGGATAAAGAAAAGATACTAGTATTATGCAAATATTTCAGACTACTGTTCCCTTAACTTTTTATATGCATCTACTATGATAAGTAATTCGCTCTTATTTCACTGTAAACTAACGTTAAGGAGCGAATATTTATAGAAGATTTGGAACAGGGTGTGTATTTCAATTTATAGTAGACTTGCTTCTAGTCTCATCGACTTCATTCACGCTTATCAAGCTTCTATTCGATACTTCTAATTCTCACGAGGGTGGTTTTCTAATATCTAACTACTGGCAGCCAAATCGAAAATATGCAGTCTACGAGTTCGAATACAGGGCGAACATTAAGCCTTTAAGGTTTCCATTTCGAGGGACATTTCAGTTTTCACATCACTTTCGTATTCTTCTTTAGTGATGAACTCGATTCCATTTTCACCAACAGGAACATAGCAACCACCCATTTCCTTTACACATAGCTGCAATCGAAATCATAAAATAAGATTAAAATCGAATCAAGATTCTCCGATATCAAAAGGTGAATTTTATAAGCGTAAGTGCTTTTAAATAACAATATACTGACCAAGTTAAACCAGTCGGAAAGCCTTTTGGAAATATGGAAATATGTACTGAGCATGTAACAAAAATTCATCCTCATTTTTTAGGCAGTGTTGTAAACGACAAATTAAGTCATTAGAAATTGCATTAGAAATTAAGATAAGTTTCGGCAAGGAAAAATGATTACCAACCAAGTATATCGTCCCTGCATGTGACCGCCGTTCACGTCGCGGATGAAGTGGTACCCACTTATGTACAATCTTGCCCCGATGCCCCTTCAACGGCATCCAATCCCATGAACTGCGGCCACCGAGTGTTTGCCAGCCAACATGCGGCCAAGTAACCAACGGCTCACCGGTAGACTTTAAGGGCTCATCTAGACATGTGAAAACCTGAAAATTATATAAGAATACTTTATGAGGTGGTTTTAATAAAACGTAGAACTTCTAGAAAGTAGGCTTGGATTTATCCATACAGTGTTAGCCGAAGCAAAAATGCAAACATGTTCAAAATTCTGAAGGGAATGAAGCAATCCCACACACCTCGAAGAAAATCTTCAAATAGGGAAACTAGAATTTTTAAAGGAAACAAACATAACCTCGTAAAGGTCTTCAGTTTTTACAAATCTAAATTTCGAATACTAACTTGTTCCATATCAGTAATTTTAGCGTATTGGGTTCGTTCACCTCGCGAAGAATCTAGTGAAAATCCACCTCTATGTGTTGTGGCACTTGTTTCGAGGGATTTCAGAGCATCTTTGCAAAGTGTTACTTTCGTATTACCATCGCCAGCAACCGAGACAATAGAGTTTTCCTGCTGAAATTATACAAAAATATCATAAACTTATCAAAATTGCAGTCCGGAAAAAGTGGATATTGTTGTTGAATACGAAATATTTTTTGGAATTCGACAGAAACACTATTTCACGAAAATTGAAAAGTGAAGAAAGCCTAATACAAGCGCGAGATATTTATTTCAAACCAGAAATTCTCACTCTAAGCATAATAACTGATGGCGATTCACAATGCCGTTTGTTAGTTTGGACGGTTCTCACAGATGTATCAGTAAAGGTGAGTGCCCCACTTTGATGTTCCACGGCAGCTTGACCTTCATTACCTGGACTAGTGCGTGTTACAATTCCTGTTGTAGCTGTTGCCGTCATGAGCTGGAAATGCTTATGCGAAGAGGATTTGCAAGTTCCAGACAAGTTTTCATCTGGCGATTTTATCAAATTTCATTTTCTTTTCGAAAAAGTTAAAAGTATTAGAAAAATGGAACCAAATTAAAAATATTTTGTAGAATAAAAATTCTAAATAAAGCACTGTCTCACCTGTAATGGTATATTGCTGCTTCCGCTGGTGCCAAAATTCATTCTTAGCGATGCCCATAAAAAGTGAAGAGATCGAGATACAAATTCAAACGTCATTCGTGGGATGCTTAATGAGCGTACTTGAGGATGTGAATCAACAAAAGAAGTGGTAAGAGGAGATACATAGATTGGATACCCAACTGGCTGATCCGCACTGCTGTTTATCATATTTCTAAAAAACGAGTTTTTCTAAAAATTGCAGACTCCGAACTAGAACAAGACAACACACTTCCAGTGTGGAAACATAAAGTTGTCACTTCTTCGTACCATTTTCGCCACTTCAATTAAAGCTATCTATATACCTTAAAACTTGACGAGCATTTTGGATTGACCCTCTTTCTGGATTGCGATTTCGTAGGAAAATTAACTCTTGCTGCTGTCCAGCCCAAAACGCACGAACACATTCACGATTCAGTTTTATCACCCTGAAAATACAAATGATAAAAAAAATAAAATCGAAAAAAAAATAAAATCAAACTACCTCATGTTAAGATGCATTTTGTTCAGCATGATGATTTTGTAATCATCTTGACCATCGTCGTAAATGTGTCGCAGAGCTAACAGAGCCGGTGTATTTGCTATAATAGCTCTTCTCCAAGCGGGATCATGCTTAATTATACGTGAAATAAAAAACACAATCCAAAAATCGAAAAAACGAAATTATTTAAACTTGGAGTATCTAAGCTTACTTCATGCGAAATAAATAATCTTGTTAAATGATGTATAATACGTTCATAGAGCAGTGCAGCATCATCAAAATCATCTCCAGCAGTGAAATGATCCTGATGCAGTTTTAGTGCCATTCGTACTGCTGGCGCTACTACACATCGCAATAAATCCATATCGGCAAACACCCACTCATCACGCTGACATGTTATCCTACAACCGTAGATATGGACTTCAGCAATAAAATTAATGCAGTCCCAATGCCATTAAATACCCATTGATTTCAGCACTGGAACTTCGACTGTCTTAATGCCGTAAAAATTTTAAATGTTTTTAAAATCGTGAAATATAAACTGTTTCTAATTTTATCCGTTAAGTCTTAAGTAATATTTCGCAGAAAGAAACTCTCTGTACCAAAAATGGAATTGGAAAAGCCGAACACGAACCTAAAATCGCCTTTAAATAAAGCATGTAAGCCATAAAGAAATGATTCAGCAGCATTTGCATGGCGATTATGCGCTGCAGCTGCGAGTGCTCGCCGTCCAACGACCGAAAGTGCAAAACAGAATGCATTAATTCTGTTGATGCTAGTTTTTTCAGCATTCCTGGAATCATTTCCAAACTCCCATCAGCTGTACTATTATTAACAAATAATACCTATGTTTGTGTATAACTTGCTTTAAAACAAGTTCATTCGCATTTTGAAAAACTAATAAATGTTGCCAAGACTATAACTTGATGACCCTTTATCTGTCTACCGAGAATTACAAAACTTGTGTATTAAGAAAGATACGAAGAAACCGAGTATTTACAAAAACTGAGGAAGACTTTATAAAATTTACAAATCGGCATTGTTTTGTGTCTGCTGCTCTACGCAATGGAGTATCCAATTCTCATATAGTTCCGTAAAACTTTGTCGAGAAACACCCTGAAATGCACACATTATTAAAAAAAACTTGAACAGTATAGTGCAACTTGGGATTAAAGTCCAGGAATTAAAAAAGTGCCATAAGGTTGATATCGAAATCTTCGTCATTCACAGCGCTGAACATTGGGTCCAGGTCAACATATCGATTGTTCGCTTCAATTGGCCGTAGAGCACAGAGCTGGAAGTATTCATCGTGTTTAAAATACAAAGGTGTATTAAATTTCTGTACAAAAAAAAATTTGAGAATAATGTCTACGTACAAACTGTAGGCTTTAGTATTCTTTTTTTTTCAAAAATAAACACATACAATATTGGGTAGCTGAATCCACTGAGTAAACCTTGGTGAATTAAGGGCATAAAATATAATGCTCTTCACGTATAATGTAACTAGTAATCGACGTAACTCGTGAACCTGAAATCAACGAGGTTTTCAAAGCTATAGAAAAGTAAGTCCGCAATAACAAAACTGCTTTTTATGTCACGCCTTCATGTGGAAGCTGTTCAAATAGAATATGTCGAAATTGGAAAGAAATAAACAGAACTAATAAAAAAGCGCCAAAGCATGTTAAGAACATATAAATTACAATGAGTGCATCATTACATTAAGCACTTACTAAATGAACTCCACATAAATGGATTAAAAAAAATTAAGATGACGTCTGAAATACGCAGTAAAGGTCATCCCTAGCACTAACCTGAAGTAAATTTACAGCAGAATTGTCCGTAATTGAGTAACCATCAACAATATATTTCGCTGTAACAACTTCCCATGCAAGCCATCGCAAAATCCAAGCGGTATTTAACGACAACATTCCAGGAAGTGAATCCAAAGAACAACAACAACAACCCATACCTTCTCCAACATCCTCACTTATCGCTTCTACCTGAAAAAGAAATTACGAAAATGTTATATGGATGTTACAATTAGAATTAAAATTAAATATCAGAGTAAGTATTCAATCAATTCCACATATAATCAATCAATTCCCCCTCTTCCCCCCTCCCCACAGTTTTTGAAGTTTTAAATCTGAAAATTGTAAAATTTGACCTCACGTTGATGGCAGTATGTTCCTCTGAATTCAAGACCCCGCAGTTGAAATGTCACAAAACCGTTGCCGACCTCAATAATATGTACCAGGCAATTCAAATAATAGCTAAAAATAAATATACTCCTTCCTGATATGGAAGTATGTAGTCGTCTAGAATAAGTTAATCAGTAACTCTAATTTAGAAGATATAAATGCGAAAACAATAACCCGCTGTAAAATTGATATTACTAAAATTAACAAAATTGTTTCTGAATAATTTATTCACGCTATGCTACTCACGCAAATAATAATGTATGGCATTATGAACCTAGCTAAAATGAAACAGTCCCCAGGTTGTACAGCTGTAGACCAACGTCCTAATAGAATATCGCCTGCCAAAGATGATTGCAGTGATCTTGTTAAGTGCTCATAGAATACGGCATTCAAATTACTATCATCCATCATTGGCCCACGATCAATTTGTGAAATCAGACGTGTATTGGAATGATCCACACGGCGTGTGTTGTAATCCTTTTCCCAAAATTTCACTGGCCTTACGTAGGATATCAAAAAAAATGATGAACCTGTAATTAGCAAGTTAGACTGCTTGCATATACAGAACTTTAGTTTGACTGCTGACTTTGATGAGCATCTGTATTCGAAATAAGGAGGTACAATTATTAAAAAGATAAATTACGTAAGTCCAAGTTCATCGTTCAAATATTAATTTTTGTATTGATATTAAATGAAAAGAAATTTCCTAATTTATAACTTCAGATTAAAAAAACCTAAGAAAGGATTAAGTGGAGCAGATATAATGGAAGAAAACATCGTTTGGATACATGATAAAGCCGTATGAGGTACACTAAATGGTTGTGCGAAAGCATGAAATGCCGAACCCCAGCTGCAAAACAAAAAAGCAAATAGATAGCATAGGATAATTTAAAAACAGCAAATTTAGAACAACAGAAATTCTTATATGTATTGTACAATTAAATGTATATTAAAAGCACTCCTACATTATTACTATTATATAAAAATAGAACCTCCAAAAAACATGTAAAAAGAATGTATTCAAAGATTTGAAATTTCCATTAAAGTGAATTTAGATGGAAAATTTTAGAATGAGATTCTCCTTCTTTAAAAACCATACCTGATTTGCCACGGTGCGACATAGGCAAGAATAAAATTGATTTTCAGGGAAAACTCCAAAAGTTTTGGCCAAACAAGCGCAGCAAAATAAAAAAACAGAGGGAAGTACCGGTCAATGTTAGAGTATTTAGCAAGATCCGCTTTTGTCAAAAGAAATGAGAATGCTAGCGGTAAAAACATGAGTTGGGGTTGCGAGAACGCCGAACGCAGAATGCGCAAGGCAAAAAGAGCAATGAAGTAGGGGTGTAATGTCCACTTGTTATTCGTTATTGCACTTATCACCAATAATGGATATAACTGAAAGTTATATGAGAAGACTTAACAATGCTTGTGGATCAAAAGCATCTTCATTACCAAAAATCTCAAGAGAATGTTGTAAGAGTGAAATTTATCGCCATTTTAAGTTTTTGATTTTGGATGTGTTTCAAAATGAACAAACTATTGAAGTAATAACATTTAACTTGACCCAATCTTTTAAAATAAATTAACTTTAGCAACGCAACCCAATATTATATATCTAACGAGCATTAAAACGCAATAAAAAACAATACGAGCGCTATCATTTTTCTTGGGAAACGCGGTATGACGGATACTAAAGTAAACAAATAAACTGACCACACTTCTTTCAATGGCAAGCATGTAAAAGTGGATAATTTCAAAACACATCAGCTTTGCAGCAACTGGTGATTCAAACTGGACAAATTCATGAGCACGTAAAATCGGTCGTGCGAAGATACGCCACGGTGTGTTTTTTCGGAGTTCCATATATAAATAATGATTGATGAATCCAAAAATTATGCACAGAACACATGTTACTGTCTAAAATATGAAATCTGAATTTTACAAAGGAAGTTTAATCCCGAGCAGGGCAAACAACCTAGAATTTAAAGAAGGAGAAATGGGGGACTTGAACATGGAAATAGTAATCTTGCAGTGGAATCGCATGCTATAGAGTAAATTAAAAACTGAAACTGGAGTCAACAGCATAACTGTTGTGTAGGACACTATGGAATAAGGACTAAAACCATAGTTCCTTTCGGTAGAGCTACGAAAGGATGATCCCTTCTGCTAAGGAAGTAACAAATGATGTATTCAAAGTCAAAACGAACTTGCAAAAACGGTTGGGCAGCAGTGAAAACCGAAGTGCAATGAAGAGCAAAAAAAAGTAGTAAAATTATAAGCGAAATAACAACGTCGCTTCTGATTCGATTTATGATTACAGCTCGCATCTCATCCGGCAACGGATCCTTTAAGCATGGATTTACTTCGTCATCTTTCACTTCGCTTTCTATTTCTTGGTTCACATCTAACTGAACACATTTCGACAACGAAATTATGTATCGAAAACTTAGTGCCATAAGACCAGGATTGCTCGTACTTCTAAAGTTAATTACTTTTTTATTTCAAAGAATTATGTCGTAAATAAACTGCTTTTTAAAAGTTTTGCAGCATAGTGAAAAATTAATATAGTAATTTTTGGAAAATATACCTGCAAAGACATCACCATTAATAAAAAGTGGGGTCAAACTTCATAAATAAAGCGACAAGAGCAATATTTTATACCTTGAAAGAAGGTAGGAAACAGCAACGGCTGAAGCAGCAAATGCTGAAAAAAAAGCATTCTGTGTTCCATTCGGATCTGCATGTTTTGCAGTTTTTGAGACGAAGCAGAGGAAGCCGAAAGCCATTAAACTTTTGCTAATTTGAATAAATCCGGATAACAAGGAAAAACTTGCAGTACCACCAAAAACATTCATTTCCACTTGTTCCAACAAATGCAGTGCTAATGTGTTCACCTCAAATAAAAGCAAAAATTTAGGCATGTGAAATATTTTGAATACAGCACGAAATTTAATGCTTTATAAAATAAATATATCACAAAGGTATTACCTGTGGTAGCAGACCAAAAGTAAAAGCAACAGGTAGCAGAATTAATAAAACTGACAATATATCCCGACAAGCCGGAAGAATGGATGCTAATGAAACATTCTGTACAGAATGAAAATTCCATTCTCGTTCCACAGAACGAACTGCGTCACGATAATCCCACCAATCACCATTAACTAGAAGCAGTGCTACAGCAATAATCGAAAAGTAAATTGGCCTTGAATAAGTCACAACCCAATTAAATCCATGTATGGGCGATGCTGCATCTGGTTGTACGCTTTTTAGTAAGGAAAACTGAAAATTGAATCGGTGATAAAAAGTCGAAAATTTAAAGTCCAAACACAATAAAATCCACAAACAAATATTATTGCTTCACAAAAAAACTCAGAAATCGAAAGAAACATCAGTTAATTTTTTATACGATCCATTTATGAGAGTTCAAGACTGAGCATGTTCTGAGAAATAAAACGATATGTTGTCTTTCAGGATTATATGGGATCTAGTTTTAAGTTCTTTAGGCGACTTAACTGCTCTGAGGAAAAAACCTCGAATTTACTCGCAATGTGCGGCTAACCTAGAATGTATTAAAAAATGAAATGAAACAAATTTGTAAACTAAATCACTCTCGACTAACACTAAGATAGGAATAAACTTCAGTGACCTTTTAGAGTCTTTCAAATCAAACAAATGTAGAGCGGTTACTGTATTTATACATTCATGCTTCAAGTTTTACGAGTAAATGTACTGAAAAGTCTATTGATGGGAAATTTAAGTACTTAATCCGGAATCCGACGTAGTGCACATAGGCATTCCACCTACAGCCATAAAATATAAATGAAGAAACAGCAGAAAACCAACATGTGTTCCAGCAACCACGAAAGCAAAAAGGACGAGAGATAAATCGTAATAAATGGAATGCGAGAGGATAGTTGCTGTTAGAAGCGCAACCACTGATCCGAGACATATGTCAAATACAGTTGAGAACAGCGTACTGTTACGATCGAATAAAGCTGCCACTGAAAGCCTATCCATCTGAAAAAATTTAGCTGCTGTGCTTCTCAATATTCCAATATCAGTTCCTTTGTACTGAATTCTGCATTATTTATCGTTGATTATTTATGGTTCATCGTAGAATGTAAAAAAAAACAAAAATTTTGACCTCTAACTTTATTCCTTTCCCGCCAGTAATGGAAGGAAGTAGCTTGATCCGATAGTAATAACTCTTTTTCCGAGTACTAATTCTACTTGAATCCGATGTGCCGATTCCAGATATGTCGGAGAAGAACGGCATACGACGAAGGACTCCTGGTGAGCCAGTGCGTAGAGATGTATTAGCACCATCTAATGCTCTTTGGTGTTCACTACTTGTCATCAGATGAGTCACTTGAGGCATTCTTTCTGAAAAAAATTTTCCTACGTGAAGCATATTTTACTGGTTATCTCACATCACAAAAGCCTATGATAATAATTTTTGGACTTCAATGCAAAAATCCTAAACAATAAGTTACAAAATATGCTGGTTAGAGGCTGGGAAGAAGCGACAGAACATGGATGACTGCCACTACCGATACCGATAAGCAACCATACTCATAAAGTACCTGTTGCTTGTTCTTCAAGAAAATTATTTCCACGAAGAAAACTTCCATATGAGCGACGCCTAGTAGCATTTCTGAGTCGAGAAGCCATCATGGAAAATGATACTACTTGCCTAGAAGTTAGTGTGTTGGCACTTTGAAAAACAGATAAGCATAAAAATGGGAATAACTACTGAAATAAATAAATCCCACGGTTTCTGCAGTTAAAATAAATTTAAAATAAAAACAACACAACGTCACGTAGCGACTTCTTCATTCCCCTCATGAAAAATATTAACAGACATACCTATCACGATTTGGATGCCTCGACATCAATGCTGAGCTCGAAGCATGGTAAATAGCACTAGGAGTGTCCGCAATGTAAGTGCTACTTTCTGTTGATGAAGATGATAACGCCCTACATCGGTCGACAGCAGATAAGGATGAACCTTCCAAAAGTTGTGCGCGCGAGCAACCTTCAGCTATATTTGCTACTGCAGATGGGTCGACATAAGAATCTTCTGTTGAATCAGAATCGCTTTCTGGTAAGGCTGCTAGTTTCTAGAAGAAAAATTTCTAGATCTTTTCCTAAATTCTATTTTGATTTGAATAAAGAGCAATACGGCTGAGTAGATTTGAGATTTAAAAACTATTCACTACATTGGCTACAGCGCTGTTGTTCTGAATCATTTCCATTAGAGCACGACTACTACCCAACGCATGGGCAGTTCCAACACCGCGCTCATCAAAAACATATGTCCACCAATTTCCATCTTCATCCTGGAACGAACCAAGCTACGTTGGAATTAGATGAGAGAAACGTTTTCTTTCCACACTTTATTTCATAAAATTTTTAATTCTTGAATTAAAAAAATCCAAAGTTCTTGATAAGAACCTGGAAGGAATGAATGGCTCCTTGCGAAGTATCTTCATGATCTAATGCGACATGGGTACCGTCTTTCATTGCCAAATTGGAAAGTGCTGCTACTGTTGCAGAGCTTCTCTCAACCATCCTTCAAAAATTGCAGAATTATCTCTATTTCCATGAATTTTATTTGCTTAGGAATAACCCTGTTAAATTTCGAACCATGAAACACTTGGATTCCTTTATTAATATACAACTATAAAATCTAAAATTTTTGTACTACATTCTTTAAACTTACCAATAGCATCGATGAAATAAATTTAAAAAAAAAACCACATGCAAACCAAAAGTAACCTCGGCTGTGTCAGAGTTGGTGAGTGAGAGCGAAAACAAGAGTTTGCAGAACTGAGACCTCGTCCCAATCTATTCATTCTCACACTTTCAATAGCATCCAGCGTTTCCGGATGCTTATCAATCAGTTCCTCCAAAAACTTTGTAATTTCGCTCTTCAAATCCATTCCCCTGGAGTTGTTCCCTAAAGATATCCTAAAGAGTCCAAGTAGATAATTCAACGATTTTTATGTTGTCAAATTCAATAAAATCCATCCTCATAAATTTCCAGATTGAATTGAACTGCCACTGACACTTTGAATTTGTTTAAAAACATGTTAAACAAGCACGCTATTTAGGAAGCAATTTTGTTTGTTTTCCTTGTTCATTGCTTTACTGATTTAACCCAAATACCCCTGCGTAATTTACTACCTTTGTTATAAAGCAAAAAAATCTAACTAAAAGAGCATATTTATTACCAATTATTGAGAGGCTATCACTTCCACTGACCCGATCTGATGTCCGATGTAATGTATGTAATGTACTTGTTGATGGTCTTTCCAAGTCACCGAGGGATACAAAAATTGGTCGCCAGCCTTCACCAGAAGACACGACATTTGTTCTTGGTTCAGCATCTGGCTAAATAAGAAAACAATTTTCGAATGTGTGTGAAAGAAACATATGGTAATTTGACTTGCAACTGATTCCAGAAAAATCGAGTAGATGATACCTCCAGGTGCACAACAGTTTCCATAACAAAAGTTTTCCCTTGAGTTTCTTTACTAGTGGACGGTATGTCTAACACACCAGTCTAAAATGAACATTAATTAAAGGTTAACCAGAAAAGAAACTAGGATTAGACAGTTACTTAAAAATTTAGAGTAGAACGAATGGAATTCTTAGGGAAACATAAAAAAAACAATATCTGCCCTTCAAAATGGAGAATAATAACCCTTTCTGAAACTTGTTGTTCGTTGTTGTCATCGAACATAACAGGATTCTTTTTATCTGAATAACATAGTTCAGTCGAACCAGTCTTCATTTTCAACTTGCTGTCAAAACTGAGCCTACCTGTAAATGTGTTCTTTGGAAAAATATTATTTAAACTGAGATTTAGAAGATTTAAACAACTTCTTAGGATCAAATATTTCGAAATATAGGTTTTATACAAGACTTAATCAGATGCATGCAATTATAAATACCAAGTAACGAAGAAACATATTACCAACATCAAAGAAAAACTTCAAAATGGGCGGAACCTGAATGAGATGAACAGGTTCGTTTTGTTAGAGCACTTGATAGAAAGGCCGTTGTACTACTCATTTTTGTCGGGTAAGATTTACGAGTTATCTGAAAATTATAATTAAAACATACACTGTCAGATAGTGTAAAAAAGAGTTTACGAAGTTATCGGCAAATTCTATGTAATTTAATGCTTTAAGATTGCAAAAATATCGAAAACAAATTAGCACAAATATCAAGATTTTTCCTGATTCAAATAATCGACTACCACATTATTTGGCCAAACAGGGCTCCTCTTGTTTCCAACTGAAATTTTAACCTCCCTAATTAACATACTGTATCTTTGAAGACGCAAGGGAACTGTTAACAAAGCGAATAAACGGATTTAGTTGTTGCTTGCAGAAAAAAAATAGCTGACTTTCTAGTGAAAAATTACACTTACGTCCATCGTTCATCCTATCATCTGCTTCCCACTTTTCGAACGATTTTACAATGAGATTACAAAAACGCTATGACATTGAAGAATAAACAAACACATAGTCTTAAAAAATAAATTTAATGAGTAATAGAAACTTTACAGGATCAAGAGATACCCGTTTGCATTCTCCTAACGTTCGCTCACTTAACATCGATCCACTAGCAGGACCTTCTTTACTTGAAGTCTCGACAGCTGATTTTGCACGACGTACACAGGGACCAGTATCGCTGAAACGTCGACGTCCCGTTCGATTCCATCCGTGCGCCTCCTTTAAACATGGTTCAGAAAACTTCCGACCGATTCCAGTGCACTGAATTTTGCCCTTGTCTGACTGACGCCTGCAACGAAAAGTTATTTACTATTAAATCAAACCAGAAGACTCTAGCAATTTCTCGAGAACGCCAAAACTAAATTCACCTTATTCCAGTGGGCAATAATTCAAGGCTATCTGCAGGAAAAACTGTTGTTATTGGTGGTGCAAGCAGTCCCTGTCTGGAGTGCCGACCACTACTTCGATCCTCACCCCATTCTCCAGCAGCCTCCTAGAAGAAGTATTTAAAAACAGAGAAGAAATGCATAAACTGAAGAAAAGCAATTGCTCATATTAATTTTCCTTCATTTTCTGAACGTAAAACCTTGCATATCCGTGTTTCCGCATCCACAGATGAAACGGAATTGCCACCAATTCGCACACACCGCCGATGTCCTAACAAGCCTTGAGATTGATTACAACTTATGCTCTCAGCTTCATCACCATCTTTCTTCCGTAAATCCACCATTTCAATTTCTTCATCTCTAAGCTTTTCATTCAAGTGTTGCGCTGTATCACACGAAAAACTTTCAACCTATAAAGTATATCCATCTATTTAACTTATTATATAGATTAAAATAATTACAAGAATAGCAAAAATATTTAGCGCGCATTCGAATCTTGCATTTATCTTAGATTAAATAATCCAATTAAAGATACTTCAAAGCAATAAACTGGATCAAAGGAAAAAACAGCAACCTTCAGTGATCGGCCGGATGGATAAGGAGTTGGCTCAACAGTATCAAACAAGTTATGTAAATATGAGACCGTAAATTTCAGTATTATAAAGAGAAGAATTATGAAGGTCACATACGCCACTGTAACGTAGATAGACGTTACACTGTGAAAGGATAGTCCTGAAAAGGGAATGCACATGATTAAACAACATCTCAAGCCAACTAAAGTGCTAATAAACATTTTACCAGTTATATAACACAATTTTGATGACTATTCATCGACTAGCCCTTCTAGAAGATCAGAATGACCATTATAGAACCATCACCATTCAGTGTTTATAGTCCATCTTTGTTAACTACAAAACTTCAATCTAACTACCTGAATTTATTTAAGTAATTGTAAAAAATGCCAAATCTTTCTTCTATCAACCAAACTTTTAATTGTTTAGCCACTTCTCTAATGTTTTAAATTTGAAAAAATGAATTAATAAATAGTGAGAAATTAATGAATGGAAAAAAAGAGTACAAACCAAGTAAAAGAGGGATAAGAAAGAGTACGAGCCATAAATACAAATGCACAGCGTTGCAGAAGAGAGTATAGCCTGGTTCATAATACCATCCACCAGTCAGTGATGCCCAAATCCCCTGTCTTATTATTTCTGCCACGTGACTGCCAACAGTCATCTCCTGGTTGTCATTATATGGGAAGCGCACAGTCACAGCTTTAGAGTAGTAAATCAGACCAGTGGCTGTTTGATAGATCCACGAATACTAAATCTGTCACGCACGATCTTTGAAGTTATCAAATACTGTAGAACACCTTATACTGATGTCCCACACACTGCTTACTAGAAACGTCCAGCAGTCATCTACCACCAACTTCATTACCTTAACGACTTTGACAAATTACTATTTTTTAAACCACCGCTCTCCAGTAACATAGAGGAGTTAAGTTTTCACGGGCGGTAATATAAATGGGAAGTGATGGACTGGCGGGAACACACTCACTTTCAAATGTGGGTAGGTGGACGACGGGAAATCCGGTTGTCGTTTTAGTTATTTTTAAATCAGTTTGGAAGAGGCGAGTTTCTGTGATTAGTTGTGAAATTAACAGATTTTTAAGGTAAAAATAATTTCTTTTGCCATCAATTCTGCCATCAATTCCGAGTCCATCTTATTTCATTTCAGTCCAAAATTCCCATTTGCAATAGATTACACATATGTAGTACTTCATTACTTAGTTCTAATTTAATTCATGCCTTCTAATTTAATTCAACAATTTAAATGAGTTTTTGCCAACGAGCGGAAGTGACGAGCGAAAAAATGATGTAATGAAAGAGGTGATAGAATCCAAGGGATCGTTGTGCTATTGACTGCTCTTTTGTAATCGTCATTACTTCTAGTCATCAACCGTTTTCGGATATGTCGACTGTTTTGGGTACTCGATTCATCAACGTAACAACGCCTAACGATGGTGACGAAACAACAAATCTGACATTTTCCAAGCAAAAATGTCACAGTTTATACGAGTCAAGTATAATTGCATCAATTTACGGTAAAATTTTTTCTAAATGGGGCGAGTTGAAATCCATTAAAATGTCTTCGAAATGTCTTGCTGAAAATTGCTGAAGACAATACTTTGCGGGGAATGTTTGTGAGTAAAACAAAATCATTTGAATGCCTGTGAATCCAAAAGAGATAACGTATTGGAATTAGGGGAAGTGCACTATAGAAGTCGGATAAATAGTAAAGGACGGATTAGTTACACCATAATATAATGATGAATTGATTTTCTGATTAGCTGAACATATTCAGATGATGATGGATCATATACGGAATTCGTACAAAATGAAAGTGGCGATTGTGAGAGATTAGAAAGTAAAAATGAAGAATCTAAAATGGAGCGAAAAGAGAGAACTGTGTTAAGCGATATGAATGCTGATGGTGATTTGTTGGCAGTTGCAATAGGCGAAGATGTTTCAATATTTAGTTTTGACTGTGGTACGAGATTTATCGTCACAGTGCATCTTGGAGGTGAGATAATTCACGGATTGTTTGAGTATATGTACCTAAGGTATTAAGCTGGAAGCTTGGATTGCATAAAACGTATAATTACAAGAAATTCGAGTATCCTATTTACAAATTTTTTCCAATACTTTTCTTGACTAAATCCAAAACATCCATCATAACAAATGCGAGGTTTCTTGTTAATGCGTTATCGTTTTGCTGAATTATAGTCAGCTGTCTAAGTGTATAATATTTCAGAAAATATCAATTTGGTTGCTATAAAATTCATGCCCGTTGTGAATTTAATAGTGCTGTTGACGAACTGTGGAAACGTGATGTTTCTTAGCATTGGTTCCAACCGTATAATACATCAAGTGGTAGTGATCTTTTTGAATTTGTTCCTTGAATATCAAGTGTTCCAGAAGTGGAAAAATTTTATTTGGTTGATTCACTTTTTTAAGCATATTAGCTTTTCGTCTTTATTTAGAAATTGATGGAAAATGGCCAGATTCAAGGTGCATCTATTAGCTGCGATATGCAGCATGAAGATGTGCAGATGTGCGTCGTTTTGGAAAGTGGTGAAGTCTATTCATTTTTTTTTCCGAATTACTCTAAATATTTTCATTCAGAACAGGAAATTGAAATCGAAATATCAAACAGAATGAAGGTTATTAATTTTTATGAATATAGTAAGGCATATTTGCATAATGTCATGAGTAGATCATACTATGAAGTACCATGATTTCTAAATTTTATGCATTCACGTTTTTATTTCAAGTTTGATACTGATATTTGGTTACCCAAATATTTTTTTTAATGAACAGTACTTTCTGATATAAATTTTAGGGCATGGCAAAAATGGTTTGGAAACAGTTTGATATACATTATACCGGTAGAGACTGTGCAATCATTAGTCATTTAAATGCCCTTTTGCTTGTAAAATTTTCAATTTTCATAAAACTTAACTTTAATTTCAATAAATTAGAAATATCGCGCTTGGCAAATTTTGAATAAGTGTCCCACTTATTAATAACATGTGTCTTATCTTGAGCATTACAATTTGCCAGTCTTTGCAAAAAAAATCGAAATGAAAAATTTTTCGCTCAAAGCTGAATGCAGTGATAAAAAATCAACTTGTAAAAAATTATTTTGCTACGTTTTTTTAAAATTCTTACCACACAATGAGATAAAAAAGTTTATTTTCAAATTAACAAGTTTTTTTCTGCTCAAAGTACATAATTTCATGATAGATATGTCATTCCTTTTTTCTCAGCTGTCATCGGAACAGAACGGTGGAGTAGCATTGCTTGATTTAACTGCAGAAGTATTGGACAAAGCTCTAAATGATTTTTATTTATTCGGTGAGCACTGAAATTCTTTGTCAGAACAAAAATACTTTTTCTAAAAGAAGAAGTTTCTTCTATTTTCCTGCTAAGTGTTTGTTCGCATTGTAGTGAAGCGAAATAATTTCTGTTTGAAGCATATAGGCTTGAATTGATGTCAAGATGTGATTAACCTGGCTTTAGATATTTTGATCCCTCAATTCCAGATATTTCGGGCATCGCACGAATTCGATATCTTACCCATCGTGACAAGCATACATCTCGTGTCATTTTCCAATTTATCATGGCTTTGACAACAAATGGACGGTTGTTAATTTGGGACGCAATAACAACTATGTTGATTTCATCAACTGATCTTTTGAAAATTGATGAAGTAGCCAAGGACTTCATGATTTTTGACAGTGTTCCAGATAGAGAAGGCAAAATAAATGAAAAGACCAAACTAGTACTTCTTTTTACGGATCGCGAAGGAACATGCCAAGTAAGTTACAACCTTTTGGATCTTAAAACTCATTTACACGCGTGCGAAGATTAAATCTGTATTAGTTTGATTTTAGCTTCAAATTCGCAATTTTCGAACGTGTGATGTAATTTATACGAAGGTGGTGAGCGATACAATCCTGTTACTGAATAAGGTAACACGTGAGGAAGGATTGGTGCTTTTTATACAACTTTTTGCGTATGAATGTGGGTACGTAATTTGCTACAAATGTTCAACTGATAAGTATTTAATTGTTTCTTGAGAAAATAAATATATAATTCAGTTTAATCATTCAAGCTAGCACTAATTGACCATTTCAGAATGAAATCAAAATGAAGGTTATGTGCAATGTTGAGATATTTAAGATTTTGCGAACTATTTTGTGCATTGCAATATTTGTTAATTCAACAGTCTATGTTTCCATGCTTTACAAAAAGATTTTTTCTCAGCAGATGCTATGACATTACATTGATAACTACTCTGCTGCAAAATAATTCTGCAATTATTTTTCTTCAGTAGAATTGAATAAGGCAAATTTCATTTCTATTTACTTCTTTAAAAACAGTACGGTTTTAGTGAACTAAATGCAGTCAGGATCCATGCAGTTTATGAATGCCAGCCAGAAATGCGTTTAGATCATTTAATATATCAACAGCGATGGGTTGAAGCTGAGGAATTTGCTCAAACTTTCGATTTGAACAGAGAGGTATGAGCTTCTATTCCGTTTTATTCGTGAGCGGTTAAATGAAAATGCCATTTTGAAAGAAAACTAATAATTTTAGAAAATTTATATGGCTCGTATTGAACACTTTGTGGATACGGGGACAATGGGTCGAACTGGTCTTAAAATGCATGACTTGGACAAATTTCTTGGATGGATGACGCAGGTTTCAGATCAAAATTGGGTAGACATTTCAAACGTTTTTGTCCTTAGGTCTTACAGAAGTTTAAGGCTGTCATTACCAGTAGTTATACCAATTCCCCAATTCCAGTGCCTGCATTCTTTATTGTGATGAATTTTGAGCTATTTTAAAGATTTGAGAAACATGTTAGATGATGCTTGTCAATTTAGGTGGCTGAAATGTGCATAGCTGCAATAATATACTGTTCAAGCCATTCATGTGCCAAGAAAATATTAGATTTCGTGAAAAGGCTCGAAATTACAGGTAGAGTATTGTAATAGCGTGTTTGTTGACATTTTATATCCTTCTATTGAATTTAAACGAGTGAAAGTTTTCTTGAATTTTTTCCTCTTGTTTTAGATAGTGAGACAAAGGAGAAGTTATCGCTAATACGCTACAACTACCAATCGTATCGTGAAGTGCTTGGTCCTTGGGTGCGTTTCATGTTCGCAATTTCAAAAAGTATATCCAGCTTGTTATAAAGTGGTAGACTTTAAAACTGAAGACTTACTAACAAGTTTTTTTTGTTTCTAGCGAAAACCGTACTGTAGCGAATTTTCGGAAATTGATTTATGGTCAGAATTTCTTGGTGGCTGCTCATGGGAGCACATCTTTGAAGTTTTTTGTAAAGGTGGACAATTTTGTGAAGCACGCTTAATATGGTGTCGCTATCGGAAAACGCTAGAGGAATGGATTAAGGAAAAAGGAAATTTTGAGCATCTATTGGCGGAAATTCATTTCACAGTTCGTGGTAAGCCATGATAGAAATCATTGTTTTATATCAAGTTAAAGTGATTGCCAAGCTTTAACAGCTCTCAAAAATGTAACCGTGAAGTACATATAGTTATTAAATTATTAGGAACTTTTCCACGCTGCAAATACAGGTCAGATTTGAGTGCTATTCTAAGAACAAACTAAATTTCTGTCTAATTCCCCTAGATTTAGGCAAGATAAGTGACGTCATGGAAGCAATACGTTTTCTGGAAGAAGAAGTCATTCCTGTCGTATTCCTAAATGATCCAAGAACGTGCTGCTCATGTTGCAAGACGTTTTTAATAGACATTGCTCGTGCAGTCGAAACAGAACACCCGGAATGCTTCCCTGAGAACTCGTTTAAAATTGCGTCAACCATGAAAAGAGTAGTGCATAACTTACTGAACTGCTCTATAACTCCATGTCGTCAGGTGAATCATCAAATTAAGTTGAGCTGAAGACGTTTTTTCTGCTTCAACTCCGGGCTGAAATTTCATTCCACAAAGTTGGCTGTAGGGTTGTTAAACTAAACGAGTTGTTGATGGGCGGATTTTTTCACTGTCAAACATCTGGACATCTGATGGGAGATAGCCTGAAATCGCTTGTTAAATCTCTTCGTTGCATATATGTTTACTTTAGAAATACGCTGGAACATGTAGAAATTTTTCAACTTCAAGATAAATTTATTTTCAGGCGGAAGTTGCGTACGCGCTCTCAGTTGTCAATTGTTATTCTGAAGATCCAGATGATTTTATGGGAGAATTAAATGTTTATGTGAAAAATTTGCGTTCAATGGAAAGACTGAAAAACGTTTATCAGTGTACGATGAGTTACAATGCTTATCAGGTAAGCAAAGCAATGAGCCTTATGCTAAGTGCACAAGCAGCTAGGTAAATCCGGTTAATAGACTTGGTTGGGAAATATGTATTTCTGTCTCTTAATTTTTAATATTTTTAACTTTTCATACAGTACCTTTTCCTTTTCGATAGCTAAGAACGATAGTGCTCTGACGTTTATCTTTCACCATAGCTGAAATGTGGGGTTAGATCAGCACTTCAAATTTAGTCATCCTTGACTAGTTTTTATTTTTTGTATAATTTGCCATTTTAATCCTAATTAATGCTGAATTTTAAAGGAACAAACAGTGGAATCAATCAGTTACGTGATATTAGAACGAGTGAAAAGTGTGCAATTGATCAAAAGTAATATTGATCAATATGCAAGACCTTACATGAATGAATTTAAGTTAGATCCTGATCGTACGCTCTACAATTATATTTTGGTAAGATTTACTTAAAATGAAATAGAAGGAAACAAAAAAGTTGTCTAATTTAGTTACCGCACTGCTTATCGTGAGCTTCGTTAACAGTTTGAACTACCATTAAGAGCAAGGGTGCGTTGGATGATGAAAAAGTTTGATATATCTTACAAATTTGATAAATTATTGCAGTATTTCTTAGAAATAAAAATTTCACAAAAAAAAGTGAAAAAATTATATATATTAATGCATTTTTTAATTGGTTTGATGTAATCCTATGAGAATTTTCGTCATTTTTCCAGAAGATCGCGACCAGTTCTGCGGGTGTGGTTTCCAGTTCTAATCCGTGGGATGAACGATGTTTGGCTATAGCAGAAAGTATCTCAAATTTAAATTTGCGATGTGAAGCACTGATTGATGTTGCAAAACGTGCTCACCCACCGTGGACAAAGCAGTTGTCAAACGCTGTGCAGGCAATGTTAAGAGATCCCAGGCTTGATTTTAAAATGTAAGTTTTGTTATGAGATCGCCTTGGAACCCCAGGTGCGATCGAAATTAGGACATGGCATGATGGAAGAGGCCCATTTGCTCGATCGATATCAAGTCTTAACTGAGTTTTTCAGACAATATTTTGTTGTGCCTGACTCAAGGAGAAACCGATAATATAAATTCGGATTATGAAGTGCAACTTTTCATCTTTAATTATTTTGCAATCTCGGTGCTAGCTTTGATAGGGTGGTCTCAAGTGTACATTTTGTGGCAAGATCCATTAGGCAATTAGATATGTATTCTCGACTGATACATTTTATTGCAAGGTATTCGAAATTTCAAGGGCATCTCGTCTACAACAACAGTATGATTTTGCTGGGCTAGGAGAACGACTGGTACAATATCGTTTACCGATGCAGACACTTGAAAGATATTTACAGCAAAAGCATTTGTTTATCAAGGCTATAGAATTTATTTTTCGACAAGAATCTGTGGAAGCTAATCCTCAATACAGGCTTAATAGTGCATTGGAGGTGAGTTTTTAAGTTGATCATTAGTTGCTTTTGAAAACAATGATGTATAGTTGCTATAAAGAATTTTTCTCGCTTGAATTTTTTTCGTATTTTTTTTTAATTTTCTCTTCGAAGTGATTCAGTTACTGTCGTAACTGTGTGACGGAAAGAAGGGTTAAGAGTTTTTAAAGTTTAAATATGTTATCACAATAAATACCAGTATTTAACTCTGAGGAAGATTCATTGGATTTTTTTAGATAGTTAAATTAGCTGGAAAATTGAAGAAAAACTTAATGGAGCGGCATGAATGTGTTTTTCGTTTCTGTATTTATTTGATCAATGCAGAACTGATCGACGAATTAGTTAGTTTCTCATTTTTATCATCGACGAAAACATCGTTTCATTTTTTGTCTAAATCATTCAATTAATTCGTTATTGTCTTCAGAAAGTCAAACTTTAGAAAAATAACCATTTCCAATCCTATATTTTGACCGCTATTTTACGTCAAATCACTTGTCTCTCTACTTGTATCGCCAAATCCTCCTACTCTTCCTGCTTATTTAATTTCTTTTATTTTAGTTTGTGGGTATCGTTTCCTATCTCAACGACCTGAATGAAACGGATCGGAACTGTGTTATCAGCCAGCTTATGTCACACATTGAAGCAGTATTGAATTGTCCGATTTTACTTCTGACAGAAGTGAATTTTTTTAGTTTTATTGGTTTCTATAACTTTTTAGAAGATATTTTCACTTCTAAATTTTTATAATTTTTAGAAGGAGAAAGAAATTCGACTTAGAACTGTGGAAGTCATTTCTTGCATTTTGGAGCGTTTCAGGAAGGTGATATTTTTTAATTCAAGTTTCTCTGTGTAGTTAATAAGATTTTAAAAATTTGATTGAAAGGAAATCTTGTTAAGCAAAGTCGAATTTTCGCTACAGGTCTTCAAATCGCGTTCCAAATAACGCAGCTTGTATTGCTGAGACATCAGTCATACATTTTAATAACTGTAAGCGCAAAAAATTGTTTTGTGGCGAGCGTTAAATTTGAATTTTCCGAATTGCTTAATTCTTAGATGTCTTAGCAAGTTGTGTGCTTTGTTATTTTAGTGTCATATTTGTACTCTTGTGATTGCAATTTAGAAATACATTTCTTTTGCATCCTTTTCGAATCGTTGGTAGCAAAATGCGTGAAGTTTCAAATATAATAGGAAAGTTTAATTGTTATATAAACTTACATTAAGTTATGAGTTAAGTCAAAATTGCTTTCTTGTAAGATGCATTGTTCGTTTTTTGAGGATGAAGTGCTTCTGTCAGAAATGAATGCTATTCGAAAGCTGCAAACCGATTATGGTATGATTACGCATTTATCATTTTTGCGAAGTAACACTTGGAAATCAACAAAACTGAGACGTTTTCTGAATCAACGTTTTGCTGGTGGTGGTATTCCAGCAAAGATAACTGAAGTAACATTGCATATTTCTTTCTAATCTGCTTTGAATTTTAGAACGGAAAATGAAAGGCTGAAAAAATATTGAAGCAATTTACGGAAATATATTATTCTGTTGGATCTTTTTTGGTACTGTCATAAGTAGTTTACAATGTTTTCTGTAGCTATTCAAATTTTCAAACACGTTGATGATGGAAGAAAATGCTATGTATGAAGTAGTGCTTCGCTGTGCTTTGGAGAATCGAAATCCCATAGCAGCTCTGGAATATGCCAAGTATATTAGACTTTATTCAAATCTTGATAAATATCTTATAAATTTTATTTTGTTGCTTTCACTATTTTGTAATTTGCAATTATTGCAGTTGTAATTGCAGATTTGCGATTCAAGATGCGAAAAAACCAAGCGAACAGTTATTGTCACTTATAGTGCAAAGCTGTAGTTATGGATTATGGATCATGTCTGAGTTAGCTGAGGACAGTAATTTTGAGCTGGTAAGACCACTTTCTTGGCTTTAAATTTGTTAACTATTACTTAATTCGCTGATAAAAATACTGTCAAAATTGGTTCGGTTATTTCTATTCTCATAATGAGTGAACATTGCTTTATAAATGTTTGAATTTTCACTTTTTAGATATTTGCCGTGTTTGGTAACCTGTCCGATTTAATGAGTAGCCTTATCGAAGCTACTTGCGAAAACCCTTTTTTAAGCACCTGCGTTTTCCATGTAAGTGGATATTTGCTCTTAGAATCTATATTTTGCTAAATAAAAAGGAGGTACGGTTTTCATCTGAGTATATGCCTGTACTGCGTCGAGCCATTTTATACGGTGTGTTTGAAATCTTTTTCCAATCTCCACTGCTTTATATTATCATTTAAGTAGAACTCAAAGTTTTACCATTCTTGGCAACACACGATTACAAGTAACTTTTTAACTTGCAACGAAGTTTTCGTAAATGGAGTACAAACTAACGCGCAATCTTCCAGATTGCGCTTTTTGTAAATCTGTTCGAAGCAGTTGTTTCGCAGTGCATGTCTGAAAATTTAGTAGAAGAAAGCGAATATAAAAACGAAAAGTAAGCCTTATTTTAATTTGTCAAATCTATTTTATTCTAGTCATAATTTTTTACATGCATTTTGGATTTCAAAGTTTAGTAATTTAACTCGAATATAAAATAAGCCAAATGAAATAACAGAGTAATGACAAATGAAATAATGGAGTAACCATTATAGGGCATGCGTAATATATGGATTTGGGAGACGGGTTGGTGTTTATCATTACAGAATGGACGGCACTCTTTTCAAGAAAAGTGATGCCATACAACAATTATCCACTGTAGCACCCTCGGTTGTTTTCGATGTTTTGATAGACACCGACTTTATTAATGTCAAGTAAGTCATCATTCCTTATTTGCTAAATTTCATTTTGAGTGAATTTTGGGGATAAATTCAAATGTCAATTACAGCAAAAATAGTTTGCTAGAATACTATGGAAAGATGCGTACGGCTTGGGCAGATTTCTTTTCCTATCTGATTCTCAACAACCAAGTTCTGATAGCAGTTTGTGCTCGCTTCTCATTTGCATTATTAAGTAAGGCCATTGTTTTCGTATTCCTTACCAATCATTTAGAAGTAATGTTGAAGGTTTTGCAGCATTTTTAAAATTACTGGCTTCGTGCTTCGAATTTAATGTAAGTTGTGTAAATTTTTTGAGCGTGTTACGTGGTTCCAAATCGTAGTCCTCCTTACTCTGATCTACATGGAACTATTGAATTGTTTATGGAACGAGCTTTAATGCATAATTATGCTGATCTTGAACTCTGCGCCACTCTCATTTTTTCTACTTCAGTTGCCGACATCAAAAAGGTAATTGTTGTTTTCCTTAGTGTATGCGTGTAAAAAAATGCATGGGATATGCGGTGGTAGAATCGAAGCATAAACAACAATCCACAGAATGGCATAACTTAACGATGATGTTAAGAGCCATTTTGTTTCCTGTAAAATCCATGAAAAGAAACCGAATTATGATTATGAGTGTGCAAGTTACGATTTTTAAAGAAGACTGGCATGAGAAACAAATTATGTTGGAAAAGAAATTTTAATTTTTACATTTTTTATTTGCTCAATGTTAGCTGTAAGAGTATTTTATGGGTCATCTTATTTATGATTGTGAGTTTTTCTTTAATGATGGGGGGCGACAAGAGGTTGAGATGACTTATTCAAGACCAAGTAATTGCATTCACTGACACTAGGAAGGATATAATGTTATTGTCAATTTTTTTAACATAAAGTGAAGCTCCTTTTTCAAAGATTTTTTACTTTTCCAGATTTTAGTAAAAACACGGTCTTGGTGTGTAACACGAAAATCGCCGCACATTATGCTTAATTTAATTCGCCTTGCTCGATTTTGTGCTACTTTACTCAACGATCATTCTACCGACAAACAACTTAGCGTTAGTTAATGACCAGGAAAATTGATAATAAAAGATTCTAATGCATTATGTAGGACAGATGAAAAAGAGTCAGATTACACTAGTGATTTGAACGCTTTATAGAACATTTTTAGCTATTTTTAGCTAGTTCGTTTCTCTCCATATTTTCTTTTTCATGAGTTTGTTTATTTTACAGCATTATTACGCACTGACCTTGTGGATCAAGAAATTGGGAAGGCTGAATGCTAATTTTCCACAAAATGTATCACTAGATGTGACAGTTCAGGAATTTGTGCGCTGTCTTATTCCACCCGAAATATTAGTCGAGTAGGTTGTACGTTTTGTGCTACATGTTACGTATCACTCATATCTTTTGTTAATATTCTGTGCAGATAATCTTGCACAGAAATCATTGAGGTACAAGATCCCTGCAATTGAATTTAGTTACCCAAATCCTATTTTGTTTACTGTTCGCTAATCAAAAAACAACAGATCGAATTCTTGGGGAATAGGTCTTCATTGCATTAAAACTACTTTGAAAATCGTATAATACCATCACGGTAGTTCCCTTTAAAATGTTTGGGACATTCAATACTCCAGTCACTTTAATTCCATGGAATTTAATGATAGCGTCATAAAACATATATGATTAGAAACTCTGTCAAAGATTTGTAAAATGTTTTACAAAAATGCGTCAGCAGCGAAAGTCTGTTGGAAAAGTTCAGGATTGCTTCAATCATCATGTATTTCCAGTTTTTGCAAAGATTTTTCATTAGAAATCACTGAAGCATTGGTTTTATATGCAACCAAAATGGCACTTAAAGCTTCTGTAGAAGGAGATGAAATATTAGCGGCAGAAATGCGTTTTAGTGTAATCGCAGCATTGCAGGTTATTATTGTTTATTAACTGATTTTTACTTTTTATAATTTTCTGTTTTATTTCCTACCCTTTTTTCTGAAGTATTTTTTTAAATTTGGATGCTGTAATGTTTACAGGAAATTGGCATCACAGAGAATCTATTCATACAGCTTTATGCCTGCTTAATGACGCTTTGTCCTTATAATTATGAGGTAAGCAATATTCATAGCTTAATTACTTTTGTATCAGCAATGAAAATCTGTTGGAAAAGTTCAGGATTGCTTCAATCATCATGAATTGCGTTTGCATCGTTCATATTATGTGTCCAAGCTGCTGCAGATAAAATCTTCCTACATCGTTAATAACTAAAAAAGGTTTTTAGAAGGCATTATCGTTATAGTTTTTGAATATCCTTATTTGCTTTGGTAATTTTTAGGCTATCGAAATAATGATTAATGGAATGGCGAAGTACGTCGATGACGATAATGGTGACCAAGTCGAAATATTGCGGAGAGCTTCCATAACAATTCGGTTTCTAGAGATTTTTGAACGTATGAGTCCTCCAACCGATCACGAGATACGATGGTACCATGAGCGACAAAAATTTCTCGCCAAACAGGTATAGTTCAGTCGGAATGATAGATAAATTTCGATTGATTCTCACTTCTTTATTTATGGAATATTTATAATGAACAACCCTGTTGAATTGTATAAAATGTCATGACAGTTTTATTTTTTCAGCAAAGTGGTAACCACGATTCAACAGTAAAAGTCTCTGATGGAGATTTGAACACTTTAAAGGAAGAAGCTAGCGGCTCGTTCCATAAAAAAACAAATCTCTTTCGTCAACTTCCCAGCAGAGCTATCCATCGTTTACCGTTTCATCCTTTCATGTTTGAAAATGAAAAAGATTTGCAGAATACGTTGCTTCCAATGATTCATGCTGAACTTACGCTTTACAACGTCGATGTAAGCTTGTTTTTTTTTCTCAGAGAAAATAAGTCGAAGTTCGACCGTCGATTCTCTTAGACTTTTTATATTGTTTCATCACTTTTCGATGACGTTTTTCGAATCCTTTATGTAGGAAATTTGTTAATGGCGTATTTGGATTATGATTTAAATATTTATTCATTTGTGATTACAAAACAGTTTTTCCGGTGCTGCAAATTTTATAATACTCGTAATCTGAATTCATCGTTAAACCAAGTTATTTAGTCACTTTTTTTTAGAAAATAAATTGACTTTGACTTTTTCCGATTTTTTTAAGCAACCATAAAAAAATAAATAAGAGTTTAGTCTCATTTGTGAACTCAAGGTATGTCGATCTTGCAGTGTATGACCTATACAATTTTTATAACAAGTTTTTTTAGAACTGGCAAATGTTTCTTCGAGCATTGCCTGAAATTGAAATCTCAAAATCAGATCTCCTATCCAGTGCTATTTTATTAGCCGTTCACACATGTATTATTGGAGATACTGATATGGATGAGAGTGACTTTGAACGAATTAGACAACTACTTAAAAAAGCCACCAATCGCCTTCGAACATTAAAAGGCTTAACGGATGGTTTCAGACACTTGCCCTTGGGTGAGTTTTTTTAGTTCAGAAGTTCAGCTTCTGGGTTGTTGCTTTTTTTTATTACTTTTTCTTCTAGGTAGAACAAAACTGCGCTTTCTATCCTTAGGAATCAACGTCATTGAAGAATGGATTGAAGATTCGAAGAATGAATCAGCCGAGGTACATATATACAATATGGGGGTCATTTTTCGTTGTGATGAGACACATACCTACTGCCATGTGGATTGTAAAGCTTTTTGTTTTTAATTATTGCGAAATACTGCATGATCAGATAACCAGGAAAAGCACAAGTGATGGAATCTCAGATATTTATTACTTTCAATAAGATCACATCTTGTTGCAGGTTGGAGATATTGATTTTTTGGAGTATTTCCATCAGAATTTAGAAGAAGCGTGTAAAAGTTACAATATCGAGTTTGTACTCAAAAAATATGGACTTCTACGGGCAGAAACACTAGATCTGTTATCAACACCGCAGAATCTTATCGAACACATTTATGCAAATGAAATTGACTGGAACAATTTCAAAGAAATTAGTATGTTCATTTTTTTCGTTTTTCTTAACCTGTAAATTTTAATTAAGATTTTTCCCTGTCATTAACGATAAGTGCCCCCATTGTCTTAAAGTACTGCTGGCAAAAATCCATTTTTTTTTGTTTTTTTTAAGATGACAAAGTTCCATGCACAGTTGAACTAGCTGATATATTTGCTCTGGATTTGGATACAATTCAGGACAGAGTCATCCAACAGTGGCTTGAATGGAATGCTGAAAAAGCTACAGTCTTTGATCCTAGTGAAGTAAGTGAAGTGATCCGATGAATATCCACTTGTAGTTTTGAAAAATACGTAAAACTGAGTAATTTGAATTGGTGAGAATATAAAAATGCCGAATTTATAGATTTAATGAAACAAAACATTGCAGACAAATTCAAGTGACGCACCGCTGATGTCAATAGCAATGAAAGAAAGTAGTGAGGAACTTTACAAATTACCATACTCTGATCCTACAGTTACGAGGTTTGAAATTTTGGTTGTATATGTCATTTTGACAATGAGTTTTTTGGAGCAAAAAGTCACTGATGGAAAATAATACATTCCTCCTTTCCTTTCGATATGGAAAGTTTGATAATAAAGTTATGGCACTTTGCATTGTTACCTGTCGATGTGGTTAGGTTTTTGAGACTTTCTTATCCTAGTAGCTTTTTTTTGACTTTTCTGTCCTATATTTAATGAAGTACCAGATTTATTTCTGAAGAAAACTATTAGCGCTAACATTAAAGATGTAATTTTCCGAGTTTTCAGGATTGTACAACTGTCACAATTACGAAGCTACAAAAAAGCAACTTATGCTCTTGCAAATATCTATCGACAGGTTTTATTCGACGTTTAGCATGTTTTTGCACTGGATTTGAATTATGAAGTTGATAAGTCCAAACTCAATCGAAAACTCGGAGAATTTAGTTCTGCAGTTTTTGATGCACTTATTGATACTTACCCTGATTCAGTCGTTTAATATCTGTAGAATCAGTTTAGGGTTCGTATGAAAGTAAAATACGTAGCGTTTGTTGCTTGTTGCGGTTACTGCGACCTGAACAATTTCCAGAAGTTATGAAAAGTGATTTAAGAAACGTGTGGTAAGCTTTCCAGTTATTAATCGTTTCTGCTTTTGAAATTAAGACGAAAGTTCCATATTAAGATTTTTTTTCAAAATTCCGTTATTGAGTAAATATGTGTTTGTGATTCACTGAAGTATTAATTGTAACTTTGTTTACAAAATTCTAGTAAAAATAAATGGCATTACTACTTAATGAAAAACTAAAATATTTTTTATTAAATGTCTGGTGCTGTCACTTAATTTTTTCTTCTATGCATCAATTACAATATTCATCACTTATTTCAGAATTTGAACATATTAAAATTGTCTGAAAATTTTTGATAAATTTTATACCAATTAATTTTATCAGTAGAACTTTAAGCTGTTGATGGCTGAAATTCCAGATAATATAAAACGATTTTAAACTGTTTAGTTCGATGCTGGAAATAATGCTGTATTCTCGAATGATTGATGAGTACAAGATCGATTTGAACATCGAAACATTTCATTCAGCTGAGAAAGCAGTTTTGCTTAAATCGCTGGCAAATAATAACAGACAAATACCCCAAGTAGGTTCATTAACAGTCACTTGCAACCAGTAATTGGAAATCAGTTGGAAACTGAAAATAATTGGGTCAGTGGAATTAAAGAGACGATGAACATACATAAGTATTAGTAACTGCTTACTTTTATTTTTTGCAGCTGACTTTGTTTATGACATGTGTAGTGATAGATTATCAACTGATGGAGCCATCCGTGATCGATTTGCTCTTAACCAAACTTTATGTCGAAAGAAAATTTGATATGCTTATCGAACTGTTAAACTATTGCGCAATTAATCATAGTATTTTATCTCATGTAAAAAACATTGAACAGAAATGGTTTTATGCTGCTCAGTGGTTGTTCTCATCTGCAGCAGGTATGTTTCATATAAAAAAAAATTTTGGATATCTGAAAACTAGCTATTAATTCAGGGATATCTGAAGTTTCTGAAAAATTAAAAAAGAGGTGCTATATGATTCTTTTTCGTTCTGTTGATATACAATGTCTTGCAGCAAACGAAAGTGCTGATAAAAAGCAACAGTTTGATAGATCCCTTTTGTTCTGTTTGAGGTAGGTCCTCTTTTTATTGCATTGAAAATACTTTAAAACCCTGTGCAGAATAATAATGAAGATGTGGCATCTCCCTTTTAGCTGTCCGGTGGAGTATGGTCGTTCAGCTAATGCATTATTACAGTCGTTGCAGCACGATAATTTCCCTATTGCTCATCGCCTATTAGTGCTAGCATCGTCGGCAGTTGCAGTATGTGACATTTTCCAATAGCATTTTTACCCTTTCGGTTACCATTTTGAAAGTCAAAGCTTTTTAAAGTTTAAGTGTCTGAAAACCGATTCTAATTGTTGGCTTGATACAAAACAACATAAAAAGTACTGTGAAAGAATCATAAATGAAAATGCTTGCTAAAAATTCAATTTCTGCAGGAGGAAACCGAAGAGGGTTGTGAAAATTCCTTTGAAGGTTCTGTGCGTTCAACTCTAGATTTTACATTGAAATGGAAGTGATGATTTTTAAGAAAAGTCATTGTATTTGATATATTCTTTTTTGTTTTCTAGTAATCAGAATAACTTCATTTTTTTAACTCCAAAATTGACGACGCCGTTTTTTGTTTTCTTCAGTTTATTTATTTTTGTGCATCAGTCCGCTTTATGTTGTCGAGTTATTCTGTTTTTTCATTAGTAGAATTCAGTAGGTAGTGGTTGGATAGCAGTTGCTTTAAGTAACAGTTATTTTATTCTCGAAAATGAGAAATGGTTTGAGCATGCCGTGAGTTATTTTTTCATAAATATTTCGTTAGGTATTATTATTAAACTTACAGAAGCTATCCAAGCCACATTGTTCAGTTAGTATTTCTGTGCTCATCCCAACCTTTAGTTTTAAAATAAATTTGTGAGAACCTTTATCCATGTAATGCTTCACTATATAAAAGATTTTCATAAATCTCGATGCCGCACTATCTTTTGAACAAAATTAACGGCGAAGGTTAATGGCTTCGAATGGAGGATGAGCACTGAGAAAAGCTGAATATTTGGAGCCGTGTGAAGGTGGTAAACTACTTTTTCTGGAATGGGATTGATGAATGAGCTGGTTCGGTTAGAGGCTAATCAAAAGTAGCACAGGCAAGGCTGGAGCTGTTGTATGCGATGCCTCCTTGTAGCACTATCATTATTTGAAGCAAACTATACTGTAATATCAACAGCTTCCGTAATTCCTGCCTGCTGCTCCAACAGATTGATTTAATACTTATGAATTAATCGATAATGTATTTCGTTCCATTCTACTCAACAAAGAATCATTTATTGACGAAGTGCAGTTTTCAAGATCTTTGATGACCTCACCCTTTCAGTAAAATGTAGAAAAGCGCATCACATCTGCCTGATCTCAGTGATAAAGCGGTGATGAAGCGCAATGTCTTCGGAGCACCCAGGTGACTTGTGTCTTGAAATAGATAACTGCGAAGGTTCATACAACATATTGGAAATGTTTGCTAGTTCATTTTATATTACTTGGGTCCTTTTGGAACCGTTTGTTGCTTGCTTTTTCTACCATTTTTGGTACACGATTATTAAGAGATGCTCTGCTACACTATCAGTGAACTAATACTACAAGGAATCCCTCACCGGAAAAGCTTGGTAATTTTTTGGTTTCAAAGAAAAGATTGCTCTCATTGATGAAATTTCGCAACTTTCCCAGAATTTTGGAAGGAAAACGATTTGACGGAATCGATGCGTGAGCGTTGTGATTTATTGAACGAAGTAAATTTGGGGCACGGTGTTGTTATAATGACTGGATGGTATCAAGTTGTTGTTTGGGTGGCGGTTCCTGAAACAGTAGGAACGGTTGTTAGGTGTTTCTCGATGGGTGGTTGGGCGGGTAAATTAAGAGTTACGCTACACAGTGTAGCTCGTAAGATTGTTGCGTTTAATTCTCTCTCGTTCTTGTCGTGCATATCAAAATCAATTAGGCGCGAAATTGTAGAAATATTAATGTGTGATATGAAATGAAGTAGTGTATTAATGGCAAATTATATTCAATGTGATGCTTATATGGGGAGATTGCTAATCTAACGGTCAATTTCGCCGTAAACGATCTTTAAATGTGCTCGACGTGTAGTTTATTTTGTCAACCCGATATAATTAAATTTTATTTCCTGATATAATTAAGATTTCATAGGAAATGATGACCAAAAATGTTAATTTATGTTGTAGCTTATAGTTGATATATGTGGATGCATATAAGGCGACCAAGTTATGGATGGTTAGCGCTGCTTGAGTAGTCAGTAGAAGATACTTTCTATGTGCAATTTAAAGATGAGTAAGATCGAAGAAGCGCAGCCTGGTACAGCTCTCTCGGCAAAGAAAGCTGCATCGTCAGTGCAAGGTATGTTTTTGCTTCTTACAATGTACTTATTGCCCGATCCGTGGTCTCATGACTTTATTGGCTTCGTCTTCAACTTTGTCCTACTTAAAGTACCGTTCGTTACTGTTTTCTGTAATTTTTTTCCCGTCTTACTAGTAAAGCATTATTGTGATATCTTGCTAACTTTCCCGAAACACTAGAAAAAATGTCTCATAAAATATTCGTTCAATGAAAATTTAATCAATTGAAGTTGTTGAAAACTAATATCATTGTGTGTTTGTGCTCAAACCCACCATTAATTTACATTAATTTACTAAAGCTACGGTTGCTGAATAGTGTCTGAAATTTTGAAAAAAGAAATTTGGATCTCTGTAAGATTGGCAAATAAAAGGTTTTTAGTTATTTGTTTGATACTTACTGGCAGGAAAAGTAGAGCAGTTTTAGTAGGAGTTAGCTGACGGTTCAGTCCACTTTTAGTTATTCACCATTCATAAAACACAATTTTTTTTGTTTTGAAGCTTATGCAATTGTCCGTAATATTCCGAAGGACTATCATGCAAGACACCTACGGTATTTCTTTTCACATGATGTCGAAAATGAACGATTTCATTGTTTCCACTACCGGCATCGACCCGAAATACATGTAAGTTAGATTTGAAAAGAACACAGCATAAGTTTTGATTATCAGGTTTTATGACACCTTAGTGTCAAGAAAGCAAATGCTATGTTTCAGATTAACAGTAACGCAGATGAGCCATCAACTTCCAAGGAACACAAACATTTTTGCTGTATCATTTCATTTAAAAACGAGGAAGACCGAGCCGCATGCATCAGGCACTATCATTTGAAGTTCTGGATTGATGAGAAAGGGCTTCAAATGCCGCTGAAATGCTTTATTTTTCCTTTGAAATCTTGCGAGGTTATTTTTAAAATCATTCCAGTTTTCTCTATCTGTAGCTCTGTTTATTACTCTGAGCATTACAACCAGAGAAAGACTTACACTCTTTGATTTTGTTCTCCTCCCGATTTTATGTCCCGCCAATTAATCCTTTCTATCCCTTTTTTCTAGCAACTACTTTTAACCCCCAGTTTTTATCATAATTTATTGCTTTCACTGTTTATCTGCTCATTTTTCTTTCATTGCTTCAGTTTGGCAGTTTTTTTCAGTCTTTCGTGTTTAGAGTGTTAATCTCTTCGTTTCAGATATCAAGCGATAGCAGTCAAATGTTGCCAAATTCAGATTTTCGTTCTCTTATTGAACTCAGACCACCAAGTCTTATGCCTTTCGGAAACGTTGGTACTCCAACAAACTTTTTTTTAGAACAGGTAGACACATTCGAGAAATAAAAAATTTCTAAGCGATGCCATTTTTCCAACATGTACCTTATTTTCTGTAAACGTCAATTTTATTCTGTTCCACTTGCTAACGGTTGATTTCAGATTCGGCTTTGTAAATTACCGCCAACCATTCTTACAAAGTTGGGTATCAAAGCAAAAAGGCGTGTGGGCAAGTACGGCGCAGTTTATTTCAGATATGACGAAAAGGAAGCTATTGTTAAAGATTGCGAAGGTTCTGAATATTATCTCTTTATTATGTTTTGTTTTCTTTTATTACCTTGTTAGCTTGTGAATGTGAGTTTGAAAATAGAAGCTTTAGGAAGAACATCTACAGAATAGACTCACAGTCATTTAAGACATTTTGAAATGCCTGCAAACTGTTAAGATTTTTTGAAAGTAGGCCATCCCTTTTGTAATTTAATAATAGTTTCATCATATTCTTTTAGAGGAAACGATTTCATCTTCGTTCGCGGATCTCAATTCATGCACTCCGGAATATGCAGTTGATAGTAAATTTGAACTAGAAAATGACGGTAAACTAGAAGGTAGTGATGACCTTTGTGAAGAGTGGGAGCGGTAAGTTTGCGGTTTTGACTCTCGGAGGAATAGTCATTTCTTCCCTATGTTTCACCTAAGTTCTTGTAATTCGGTAGAATCTGTTTTCATTTTGAATCATTTCGAAAGCTCAGTGATTTTTCATTAATTAAGAAACTGTAGATCATATCTCTACTGAACTTTTTTTGAGTGATATTATATTTGTTGTAGTCACGAAGCTCTTCATGACGATGTTACTGAACAAGAACGTACCAAGCCAAGGAAGTATGAGACAGAACAAGAGGTAACGTTTCGAAAATATATCACAATTATGTATGGACTCATATTCTTAGCAAAGAGTCACAGATCCCTTGTCCAAGTTATGATGAAGGAATAAACTGTATCGAAAAAGTGCGTGTTTTTGCAGGTGACTTGGGAAAAAGGAGGATCAGGCCTTGTTTGGTACACGGACTCATTTTTTTGGAATGAATTAGAAGGGACAGATACCGATTGGAAATGGGTTGATGATTGGGACGTTGATTACTCTATTTATTATGATCAGAAAACTGGTGATTTGGATGCAAAACAGTCAGTGGGAATGATGGAAGATCAGAAATTGAGGTGAGAGAAAAGATTTTACAATGATTTTCACTTTCGTTTTTGTTATGACCAATATTAAACTCATATTTTGTCTTTAAGCTCCTGTCGATTAGTCATAGATTAAGGATTTGCTAACTTAGTTTCAAAGAATTTTTGAATTTTGCTGCCAACCAGGACCATTGTACTACAAATTATGATATGAAAAAAGGAAAGAATTCTGTTAAAGGATATATGGGAAATTGGTGGAGATGAGCACTGTTAGAATTGATAAAGGAAACTGATAGTCAATTCATAGATTTTTTCCTTTCTTCATTTAACTGTTGATAATTTCCATATATTATTTATCCGAAGCCAATTTTTTTCTTTTTGAAAAACATATTAGTTTTATGTAGAATTATTGAAGATTTTCTTTATTTGTCCACTATTTGCAGATCTGGTGAAGTTGTCCATTCAGTTTTCAAAAAGAAGGTAAGAAAAAGGCATTACGAAGCCATTGAAAGACCTGCATCTGCTATCGGGTTCGGTCAATTTGAGGTTCACACAAAGGGAATCGGCAGTAAAATCATGAAAAGGTCTTCATGGGAATTTATAAATTAATATTATCCAGTTTCTAAGAGAAAGAAGTATTATTTATTGTTCAGACTTATGCAGTTGTATGCATTGAACCATGATTTTTTATTTCAGTTATGGTTGGTCTCCAGGTTTAGGCCTTGGTCCACACAGTTTGGGACGTCTCGAAACTGTTTCAGTGGAGATGGAAGAAGTCGGCTGCACTCAAACTGGTAATGAAAGGAAAGGTTTAGGATACCGAGGTGAAAAACTGCGACGAACCGGTTTCAATAAGCCAAAAAATCACACAATCGCTACAAAGTGCATATTAATGTTGTGCTAAGAACTTTAATCGATGCTTAATAGAATCAAGCCGAAAATTACTAAAATCTACTTCATAAGTTGAAAAGTCACATCCAAAAAAATATAGAGTAAAAGCTAGATGTAGACGATATTATCTCTCAAAGCAGTTAAAAGGGCATCCGTCGTAGAATTTGTACGTTTGCGTCGTTATGTCTAATACATTACTGTTGACATTTCAGGTATGATCAGTGGGATTTCGTGGATAGTAGCGATTCAATGAGTAAAGTTCTTAGAAGAGAAAAACCAGATGTAATGAAATATCGCCACTAGTGTTTCAACAGCAATGTTTTCATTTTACTTTCGGTTGATTTTGTGAATTGTGTTTGTTTAAAATGTGACAAACTATGTTTTTCGGGGTTATGAAAAATTTTGTCATTATAGTATAAGTTTTTAATTAATTCGTATTTTTGTCAGAAAAGTGTTACTCCTGCACAAAATATATCAACTTTTAGTGGTATTTTTTTTAAAAAAATTGAAAAACTCAGCTTAAAAATCATGAGAAATACCTAAGCAGGTGTTAGTACTTTGCAAATAAATTTTTTGCTATTATTTTTATTTGTTGTGTTATGATTGTTATAACAGACTTCCATAACATTTTAGTTTGTTAATATAAGCTTAATTTGAAGAGTATGGGAACTAAATCTAAAATGGAAATTTTTTTCCTGGAGAGGAGTCTCTCAGAAAAAAAGGTGTCTAATTTTTATATCGTTTCTGGTGCCGCTGTTCTCGATGGGCGCTTCAAATAATTCCTTGTACATATAACTTATTGTCTGATTTTAGGTATTTTTTTATGGCTAAGCGAGATCACATTATTGAAAAATTTACAGCATCAATGGCTTGTGTGATTTAGAAATGATCCAGTTACGTTTTCGGATTTTTATGGGACTTATTACTATCTGTTTTTTCTCTTTTATGGTTTCGAGAGTAGTGCTGGACCTATTTTTCTCTCGTCATCAAATGGTTCGGACTGCTGTTTATTCACATGAAATAAAAGTAAAACAAAGATTGATGCTTATATGGACAACTTTCTTTAATGAAACACCTAAAAATCGTTTGAAGCTTATGAATGAATGCCCAGATTTGAAGGTAAGAAGATTTCATCTATTTTATGCTATGAAATGGACCGTGAAAAATTGGAGGGAGGTGTGGTATTATGAAAAATAAATATTGATTTAGTCAATTTGGTGATGACTTTTATCAAAAGAACTTGTTGTTGATACTGATGTATGATTGTAGTTCCGAGTGTTTATTCAGGATAAGTGTGCTATTACGATAGATCGATCCTTAATTGATAGCGCCGATGCCGTTATTTTCCATTTTATGACTGGAGATTTTAGTTTGAGCGATTTACCGAAAACGAGATCTCCGTCGCAACGTTATGTATTCTTAACGGTGGAAGCACCTCCAACTTATAAACTGTGGCGGAGGGATACGCTACATGCGCCTCGTTCGTTTTTCTTGTTATTATAATCTATGAAGTAAAGTTGTGATCACTCGTCCAGATCATAAAGGAGTATGAAACATTAAGGAGTCTTCTATACATTTCAAGTCTTGATAGAATTCAAAAATTTAGTGTAATTAAAAATCTAGTACTCTTATGAATTCTTGTTTTGGTATGAACATAGTCGGAATAGGATTGTCTAATGTTTCAGGTAATTTTTTCAATTGGACAATGACATATCGATATGATTCAGATGTGCCGTGGGTTTACGGAGGTTATTGGATTAGTCCTGAAATAAATAAGGGACTTGGTTTTAAACCCGAAAACCTGCCTTATGATGAGGAAACAATATTAAAAAACAAAAGCAGTGCAATATTTTGGTTGGTGTCGAACTGTAATACAGTCTCGAAACGAGAGTTAGCTGTTGAAAAACTCGGAAAGTGAATTTTCGTTGCGTTTCTCAACTATCTAGAAATTTTATTCTTTTCTCCGAAAATCAAGGAATTCCGTTCTTCATGAAATGCAGTCAAATACGTGTGACTTTTATTACTATTTAAGCATCTAGTCTCCGAAAAAGAAGCAAGTTGATGAAGATGATCAGTTCAAAAACTTTTTCAGTAACTATTGTTGTAGATACATAATGGTGGATAAATATGGAGCATGTGCAAACAATCCTTACAAACGTGATGCATGTAAACAAGGTGAATGTGAAAAAGATCTTGGTGCAATGAATTTCTTCTACATTGCAATTGAAAATACTGTTTGCAAAAATTATGTCACGGAGAAATACTTCGATCGATATCTTCTACCAAGTGTTCCCATCGTTATGAGACGGAAGACCTACGAAAAGTTAGTTCACACTCATATTTCCCATGCGTACTAAAATCATACTGTGGTAAATACAAAGTCGCAAGAATACATTATGTATTCTTAGCTGAGCGATTCGTCAAGTTTTCTGATGATTAATTTTTTGTGTTTATACTGCGTTAAAGCTTATTCCTCTATTCTTCCAAGCAATTTTAAATGAATTTTAAGCTTAGTTCCGTCGCGCTCATTTATTCCCATGGATGATTTTGAAAGTGCTCAAACCATGGCCAATTATTTAACTGCATTGATGTCTAATAAAACAGCTTATTTGGAGTATTTTAAATGGCGTCGTGATGGTTGGGTTCGAGCATACCAGAACACTGGATATAGGTTTGTTTTTCATTCTGTAGAAACAAGATCATTGAGGGACATAATGAACATTAATTTTACTAGTAGTTTTAAAAGTCTTATGTTTCCTGAAATTGGTAACGCTTTCAGATTTCATTTCTGCAAGTTGTGTGAGGCATTATTAGAGGAGCGACCAACAAAAACATATGAAAATGTGGAAGAGTGGTTTCATGGTACGTCAGAATGTGAAGGATCTGAATTTGCCGAAGGTTGGAAAGAAGAGTAATTGTTTATAGTAAAAAGACGAATGAATAGATGTACAGCATTTATGTTGTTTGGTTTCAACTCGTTTCTATTTCTGAATTGAGCTGCAGTTTTTTCAATATATCTTTCAAATTTGTACACATTTAGTATGTAATGGTTGTATATATCGCGTTCAAAACAGTCGCTTGCGCTGTTTAATTGTTTGCACGCATGTCTTATATTTGTTTTGTCCTTTTATTATTGTTGTTCAAAGCATAAGCAAATTTGTTTTCTTCATTTACTGCACGTATTTTTGTGATAGCTTAACAGTTCAATTTCTAGTGTATTTGTAAATATCTATCTTGCTGCTAGCTTTCTCAAAGGCTGTTTTTTTTTTGTTTATTTCCATCTCGTTTCTTTTATCTTTTTCTTTGCATTCTTTTTTTGTCATAAAACCATTTGTTTGGCTTTAGGGTATATCATAATAGTCCTCTTGCACACTGTATCATAATAGTCCTTTGTGAAATATTTGCTCATATATACTCTATTACCCAGGTCTCTTTCTCTTTGATTTCCTTCCCATTTTTCTTACATTTTCTGCAACTTCGGATTTCGAAAATGGCTTTTGTATTTCTTATTATTAGTAGTTAGTCGTGTTTTATTACATTATGTTATCAGTACTTAAGCTCTTTTATTACATTCATGAATGCAGGCTACTTTTCCATGTGAATTTACATATTTTTTTTACATTTTTTTAGTTTAAATTGCTATTTGATTCTTCGTTGTTGAAGTTCGTGTATTTTTCATCGTTTTTGTGAAAATTGTGGCCGATTTTGTTTGAGTTGTGCATTTGATTTTCACTTGTCATACAATAAGTAATTTATATGAAAGGTATTTAAAGTGAGTTGCAATGGAGTTGAATTTGTAGTTTAGTGGTTTCAAGGTCATTCAGTACGAATTATAGATATCATTGCTGCTAAATTGTTTAAATTAAGTTGTTACTAATGTTAGTACCACGTTATACTGTTCATGCATCCATCCGATGACTGAAATTTCATTCTCTGGGTTTTTCCTATCGGCACGACTGTCGATAAAAGTCGTACGAGTTGGTGATAACTATGTTTTGCTACTTTCCTGTGTCTTTGTTCCTATTCTTTTCAAAAATTTTCAAGTCTCTTCATAATTATTCTTGGCATCATTTGTTTTTTTTTGCTCTGTTTTATGTGACTGAAACATGTAGCTCTGTGTTCGGGCAAAGAATTTAGCGCTTCAACCTTAATGCCACAATCAGACATTGAGTTGATTAAGTAATAAATGCATTGCTCAAAGAACTTGCATGTAATGATTAATTCTAATAGTAATTAAATAAATAATTTATTTTGCTTCATATGTTCTTTTTGGTGAGAGATAATTTAAAAATTTAGACTTAAATAAATTCCTTTTTCTAAAATCTTTATGTCACTGAAGGAATTTAGGCCATTTTTAAAAGGATGACGAATTTTGCGTCTCGTACTCTTGTTTTGCTCCTTCGAAATTTTCAAAAAATGACCTTCATGCGATTTTTAACTGAAGGACTTCATGAATATCAGCAAATATTGTATCATGGTATTTGTGGATTCATGTTTAATGTGTTTCAGTGATAAAGCAAGTACCATGGTATTTATGGAACCAACCTCAAAGCGACAGTGTTTTCATCTCTATGTTTTTGCTATTAAAAATAGTATCCTTTTTACTATTGACAGTAGAATTTCATTTCTTAAACACCTGAAGTTATCTTAAACGAAATACAGAAAATAAGTCGGAGAATGCTATGTATTTTTAGCTGATCACACCCGAGTGAGTATGAATGATTCTGTCAATTTTTGCATTGGTAATCATGAAAAAATCACTGTAAATCAGTAGAATCTCCAGACGGGTGCAGGACGAAGCGTGAAACACTTTTCCCCTCAAAAGACTACTTAACATTCAAAATCTATAGAATCTCGCATAAAAAAAACACTTCGGTATTCCATGCTTTGCAGGGCACGCACAAAATTGTCTCGCCAATTACGAATTTTCGAAATATATTTTAACAGTCAGGAGACTACAGTCTATGTGCTCATAGCAACAAGAAAAAGTCCTTGAGTTTAGCTTTTAAAATAACAACTGTTTCCTAACAATACGCCTTTGACACTACAACTCCATGCATAAGCCTATTCAATGATACACACACACAGCTCTTATGACTGCTCGAATCTACCATATAACATCATAAATTTTTTTAGAAACAATACTGTACAGAACATTGCTTCCTTACAGCATTAAGAAACTAAAATAGCTGAAACACCGACATTTTCAAAAGATTTTTCATCAGTCAAACATGTTAGGTTGGGAAGAAGAATTCTGCCGTTTGAATCATAACTTTTCCTTTCCGATCGCTTTCTATCATTACTATTACAATGCTTAGGCTTCCCATAACTTTGATGAGATGCCAATATACTGATTTGATCCTCTTAGAAAATATTAACTGAAACCACTTTGTACCTTCCAAAAAATATTCGGTGTGAGTGCTGTAATTAATAAATAGATTATACAATTCAAAACAATGCAAGCTCAACAGACTTGAATACAACAGTGACTGAACCATGCCATACGCAAATATACAAGACATTTCAGTATGCATTTGATGGTAATTTAGATAAAATATCACCATATGCAATGAGTTCTATTATTTAACACAAAATGCGTACATCACCGATTGAACGAGAATGATCAAAGCTCAAAAACGCTGCTTCAATCAAAAAAAAAACACAAGAAATACTTATAATACCAATTACGGTTGTAATTTCCGTTTCAAAAAAAATTTCTTAGCTTAATTTCCTGGAAACTTGAAAATTTTTCCAATTGAAAAACACTGGAAAATTCGAATGGACACAATTTTACCACAGGAAACCAACTACACACATTGTTTTCAGGAACACAATCCTAATAATTCGTCAAATGAAGTTTATGAAAATCTCATCTCTACAGCGCAAATTATTTCAATTCCGGTGGCGGATTGTATATTGTTTTCTCCTTGAAATACACCTCTTCGTGTTCTTTATCACATATCAATAACAGTGATGCGCCAAATGCAAACAGCGTTGCACCCCAAGCAACACCGTATGACCAATCGAATTCCCAGTTTCGATAACCGAAATTCTTCATCTCAACATAAAAACATACGGGAAACACGATCAAGGATACGAGCTCCAGGAACACTGAAATGCCGCAGTTAATATTTGAAAATTTCAGAAAATACTATGATCAAATTTGCAATGCAAGAAATTTCATTATCGCTCATACCACGAGAAGTGAAATATTAATATTTTAATTGATGATATTAACGACGAGTAATAATGTTAATGAAAGTATTCCAATAAAGTGATAAGCCTAAGCCTATACAACGCTGATTGCTTGACAGGAGAAAGATCAAACTTACCTCCCAATAAAGAAAGATAAGTGGCAAATTTATAGAAAACATATTTTCTGTGCAAATCTTGTGATCGCAAACCGAATATATTGAGGAAGAAAGCAAAGAATGTTAATGCTGCTGCAGTGATTAAAAATGCTGCCACCAGTTTGATATAAGCTGAAACAGAATTACTTGAAGGGTGAAAAGAAAGCCAATTTTATAAATGTTGGCAGATTTACTGCTTGAAGCTTTCTTTGTTTAGTTTCTAAGATACTAGCAATTTAACCTAACAGTTTACGGAATGAAATCCATTAGTTGTTCGGAACGAACAACTAACTATCCAAATAATAAGATTAATAAATGTAGTAGCTTTTAGAAAACACACACAGTCTACCAGCAAACCTGACTGAACGCTAAATTTAAGCAATTACATTATTTGAAGTGTATTTCCAAATGCATAAAATCGTAGTGATAGTGGAAAAAGTGAAGAAAGGTATTCCTATACCAACTGCGGGGAAGAATTTATCAGTAAGAGGTATCGGCAAACATATTACGCACAAAATGGGTAAAAAAAACTCGCCTGGTGAAGTTTGTCGTTGGCATGTATAAGCCATAAAGCAACAAGAATGGAAAATGTCATGAAAAGCGCTACTATTTCTTTCCATTTTTGTGAACTGTTCACGTAATAGTACAATACTTACGATAAACACGTTCTCAAATTTCACTTACGTCATACAACTTCCCTTTCAACTGTTCCAAAACTCTAAAGCTACCCGTATGAAATGACTGCAACAGTACTACTGTCCGGACGAGCAATCTGATCCAATAACAACGCTATGTGCGCAAACACTGGCTCATTTCTTATTTAACTCTATAAGAGAGAAAAAATTATTAGCATTACAGTTAAAATGTAAGTGCAATGGTGAATGCATTGCTTCCATGGAAGTGCCTAGTCAGAGGCTAAAGAGTTCAACCTTTAATTGAAGCTATTTTTAGTCGCATTAATTGAGAAGCTAATAAAGGAGGTGGTATACCGCACGGGAGTATTATACAATAAGCAGGGATACAACAGTGGCTAATGTGCAAAAATTCGCATTGACAAATGCTGTTTTAGTCCTTGCTGATAGTTCTTTTATCAGCAAGAACTAAAACAGCATTTGCGTGAAGAGTCGAGTGAAAACAAAGGATAAGTTGGGAGGAAATGTTAAAAATTTCTTAAACGAGTTCTTTTCACGTTGTTACCGAAACATTGAAAATTTCAATTTTAGAGCAAAAGCTTGAAAATTGAAACATTTCTGAATATGGAAATGAAGAAATGGATAGCGTCCATGGTAGGAGGTGATTATTGGTATTTTGCATAGAAAGAAATGAGATCGGTGATTTAAATGTGGCAAAAAGCACGGTGGTTATCGATGCTTGGAAAAAGAATGATAGACAGTTTTATCAGGTGCTGATCGCGATTATAACGCCAGCTCTCACCCTTCGTCCCCTCCCGATAAGTGCCATCCATTAGCCCTGCTTTGATAGCTTTACATTTTTTCTCCCTTCCCATATTTTCAAATGGTGAACAGAAAAAGAAAAAAAATTTAATCACACAAAAATACGCGGCAGAATTAGATATTTCAAAGCGGAAGAGAATTTAGTTAGGTATTGGCCTTGATCCAAAAAAATTCCGTTTCCATCATTTTATGAGATTTTCTGCATTTCCTCCATGCAGCAAGAGTTGTATGGAAGGTCATTTAAAATAATCGCCAATACACCAATTACATCACAAAAGATTTCACGGTAATGTTATTCAATTAACTCCCTAAATGAACGGCCAAGTAAAGTTCAAAATAGTTGAGGCTAAAATAAATCGAACAGAGGTGGATGTCCCTGTATCGTTGCCCGATATGTGTTCGATAAAGCCGAACGTCAATAACAAATGGGCACAGCGAAGAGGAGAAATTGCTTGAGGATTGTGTGATGTAAAAACAGTGTGAGTGCATCATCCATCCCTAATACGCTTCCCTTCTTCCATCGGCAGAAAACCTCACATTGCCATCATTTCCATACAACTGCGCTTACTACTACCATCCATCCAAATACCTATATCACTCTCACAGGTAAATTACCATCCTTTTCATTCATTTGTAAAATTCCATCTCATTTTTAGGTTCACAATTCAGTGAGTTTAATTAACGGGTAATATAAGCGGAACGAAACGATAGACTTTGATGGCTTAGGCGTTTCAGTACAACTAACTCTCCAGTGAAATTAGATAAAATCATCAAATTTACATAGTTTTGATGAAAGGAAACAATGCCAGCCGGTAAATGCCATCTAAAAAAACAGTGAACGATATTGATTGTTGTATAGGTAGCACTTCTACTCCATTTTTAAACTTCAATAGCACAAATATGAGTCACAAAGCAGTAAAATTTTGAACTTTTAAATAATAAACGAAGACAGACCAAAGCGGTTAATTGAGAACGGAAAATGAGGAAGCAAGAAAGACTGGGAAGTTCTGTGAGGAAAATCTTATCTAAACATCCATATGTACTTCAAAAAGTTACAAAAAATGTCAACACGTTATTGTCCCGCACTGTTTCAGCAAGAATTTACGTAAAAACTGAGAGAATTAATTCCTTGGCATAATTCTTTAGGAAATAGACATATAATACTGAAGCGCAATCACAACTGTTTCGAACTTTTTTCAATGCTTGAAACTTATTTAATAAGAATGAAATGGAAAAGTTTACTTACCAGCATGTCGATGTATTTTTTGGCATCTTCCAGGCGGCGGACCACCAGCTATTGTTAGCTGTGTTTGATCAGATGCTGTACATTCAAGCCACAAACCCGTTCGAAAGCCATCTGATCGAAGCCACCATGTCGTTGACAAACATAATATCAAAAGAATGAATGCAATCAATAAACACGCCGAAGATATTACCTAAAATTGATATTTTCAAAATTTCACGATATTTGCATCTCAATTTGGCAAGTCTTAATGAAATCAACACAAAACTACCAATGCCATAAAATGTCTTATTAGCAGAATCGATCACTTGCCTCTCTCATTTCCCCTGTTGAAAGATTACTGCATGTCGAGTGCTGGCGATAAAAGGCATCAATTGCGGGAAAAGCATGCTACTACTAGTAGTCCCGTCAAAAGTACAAATTATATAATAAAATATTTCATATATTAAACCGTGCACATTTCCATTCACATGATTGAGTTTGTAACTGGAATTAGTTGGCAGCAGCCTGATTCAACAATATCACTATTAACGAGACCTCACGTACTTTCTATGTAAAACTTAACGTTGCAAAGAAATCTACACGGTTGCGGTTATGAAAAAAGAAATTAGAATGAACCTTGAGAGGCCTCACCACAGTAACTGTTTCAATAGTAGTTGCTTGTACTGCCATACAATTCGTTCAATTTCTCTGTAAACAAAACTGTTGCAGAAATATTCTCTCACTAAGTGCTAACGTAACAACGTAAGCGAATAACGAAATTTTCATTCATTTGTTGAACAGCTTACGTGTTATCCATCCATGACTTAATGCTACCAACAGGACTACATACGAATGTTTCAGAAGTGGTAGGAGAATAATCCGAATTTATCAGTGGAAGAAACATTTCAAAAGTTATATTTACAAAACGCCCACTGTTCGAACAACTGAAAATCGGAAGACTCCAATAGAAGAAATAACACAATCAAAAGGAAGTTGCTATTGAAACAAAAAGTTTAAACAATACGACTCTGTCGCAGAACGAAAAACAAATATCGAAAGAATAACTTTGAAATAAAGCCAAGAAAAATTTCAAACAGAAATTAACTAATCCCTTAGGGAAGCTTGCTTGTCTGTTTACATGTTCCGAGAATTCCAAGCGTAATAAATGTTCTACGTTCCAGTAAGAAAGAAGAGAGCAATTACGACAAGCACTTCTGTCATCGATTGACAAATGGATCTTTGCTATGTATGGAAACATTTGCAGTAAATTTTAACAATTCTTTAAAAAAACTCGCTCTTTAAAGGCAAAATAATAAAATTAAAACTTCTGAATATTAATTACAAAGGAAATCTTTTTACATTTAGACGAATGATATTATCATCAGAGAATTTTAATAATTCTCTCCCTTCATCCTTACCGCTCCCTTTAATTTCAATACAAAAAAACAAAAATTCTTAAAAAACTAAAAAGAAGCAATATGCTTCACTGAGTAATAAGTTTATTTATCCATCCCTTGTTCTCTTTCTACTATTTTCTCTAATTCAACTTTTATTTAACTGACAAGCAAATGAATAAGCAACAACAGAAGGATTAAATCATTGATAAGCAAAATGGAAACGCTTTAAGCTTCCAAAGAAAATGTTCAGCTATTTCATATCTATTTTTGCAGAATGTTGTTTATTTTTCATTAAGTAGTACACTTATCGTCAATGTTGAAATGTTGAAATATTTCCTTTACCGCCAAACAGTCAACTGCGCAACTATAGTTCTATGCTCAATTCATAGCACTAAGCTCTTAAGTGCAACAATCCGAAAAAGAGGATGGAAAGAAATTAGCACTCTTTGAACGGACAGGTAGGAAAAATAAAGCAAATGAGAGGAATCTTTGAGAAGATCATTTCACTAATGTAAGCTGTCCTGTACTGATATGACTGCCACAACACAATTTACATTGATTAGGAATGATAACAAAGAACGACACATTTTATGAATAACGAAAAATGTTTGTCACTTCAAAAAAAGATAAACCATCCTCACACCTTCACTGCAGTCGTATAACAATAAATGACCATTCTTCTCCAATAAGCTATTAAAACCTATCGCTAAAATATTGATCGTTTCATAATTAGCGCAGCAGGATCGGTTGGTTGTTAGCCATTATTTACATCGTAAATCCGAAGAATGTTCATTATGATATTTGAAAAGAAATGATAGGATAAAATAAAATAGTTTATGATCCCTTTGATCAAGCAATTTGAGACAAATAATGAAAAGTTTATGAATCATAGCATTTGCTTACATGACAGCATGATTCATCATGCTATATACCTACAGCATTCTTAGATCGAGGAAAGGCAGAAGGAGCAGCAGCAGCAGTTCAGGAGATGATGTTTCCTTCCTACAGGCACTGCACCACCTTACTCCTCCCTTCCTCCGCTACACGCAATCAATGATATCAACTCATCAATAGAGACTATCCATCTGATACACGTAGCTGATAAACAGGAAAGAAAATGAAATTTAGCATTGACAGAGTTCAAAAATTTTTCATAACAAATTGGTATGATTAGGAAATGAACCCAAAAGATACAATTCGACTACTCTTTAAGGATTTGAAAATCGAAATGGGGTAGTTTAAACTAATTTTTATCAAAATTGCCACGGAATTAAACTCAGAAAAGAAAGACTAAAATTAAATGAGGCAAAAATTAATCTAATTCTCAGCATGGTTGACTATCAACATCCAATATACTTAACGAAATGTTTAGCAGAGTTTCAAAAAGGCTATTATTATTATTATTAGACGAACAGGAGAAAAAGTGAAAGTAAAATCAAATTCTATTTATAATTAGTTACGAATTTAAAACTCATTAAGCACTTAATTGAAATGTTCTTACTCTCCTTGTTGCATTACTTTGTTTCAAACAAAGAATGCAAGTAGGAAAGAAAGTAATCTAAATTTCTCACTCCTAAAGGTCAAATTTCATAGCATAATTTATCGCACACAACTGCCTTGCTTAGTGAGGGAAATAAGGTGTGCTAAACTTCCCTTTCAACTTTTCTTCCTTTAATTTATATTCGTAGCTATCTCTTCGCATTAGGCACTTTTCTGCAATTTGTCAAAGGTTTCATATTGATCTGTGCTGTTGTTTTTTCAGCACAGCACAGATGCCTCCTATTTTCAATACCATTTAAACATACACAGTCATAAATCTTTTTGTTAATTTGTCGGTGCGCTGACCTCAGCGCTGTCCACGCCACTTCCCAACGGATGACACTTTCCCGTCTTCGTATCGTTACACTTATCGATCTTTGCTTTTTCATCAATACATTCATCATATTGTGTAAACAATACTATTAAATTAAAAAAAATGAAAATCAAGAAAAGTATGTCGAATATTAATTCTTAATCGATCTGATTTGGAATATTCTAAGTTCCTGGTGGCGACACCTATCCCTCATTCAAGTGAAAGTCAATATCTTGATTCACACCGTTTCCATAGGTTAGTCTTTTCAAGCGACCGCTGAAGGGTCTTTTATAACTCCCGTGTTATCAATAGCAAACATGTACACACATCGATATGATAAGATAACGCCAAAGTTGGAAAATCAAGAAATTTAAATCTTAAAATAATTGCCATAAAATGATAGTTTACATAAATTTTCTAATCAAATCAAAGTTGATAGTAAGCTGATAAGACTGAGTGTTCGTTCTCACTAATCGTCATGTCGTTAATTTGAAACAGCGAACTTTACGTCAGCTCTGGTCTTTTGCAAAAGTTAATGCTTCACTCACCATAATTCTCTTTATAACGCTAATTAATTATTGGTTATCAACACGCGCTCTATTTACAACATTTAATTTCCATTGTTGACAGCGTAAAGCATAATAAAGGGGTCATCACTCATATGAGCGTAAGGTCTAAACGACTTCCAACAATCAACTAACAGTACAGCTGAATGTTCGGAAGGGAAGATCAGCAACATAAAATGACCAGGCATCTTCGCAAGGGACGAGATTTGAAAGGACACTCACATTGCAACAGCCATGGAGTGAGAGTGCTGTTTAGCATTGTTGTACATTTCGATGTAGAACGTACGCAATGAATTCAACAATTTGACAGAGGCAATCAGACGGGAAATGCAGAAGTGGAAAGAGGTGACTCTCTGAGAATGTCAGTGCACACACACTGGTGCACCCTCTCCCCCTCCATCTCCCCCTGTGGGGTTTCTTTAAGTTGTCGAGAATTAAGAATACAAATTAGGAAGGAATAGTGGCCGAGGTTTTCATATAAATGGAAACCACCGCTTCCATTCCATTCATCCGCCCCTCTTCAGAAGAGAACATCGTCAGTAGTTGTTGGATGACACAACGATTTTAAAGCGTTAATTGAATATTCTGAAATAAATGTTTAAGTGGACGCAATGGATGCTTTTGTGCACCATTTGCTTGATTAACCTCAATCAGTTGCGTAACTCTTCACCTCTATCTATTAATATTCCATTGAGTAGAGAAACAAAATTATTACCGAACAGTGAAAACCCGTAATTGCAGAAACCACCATGTCCACAAGTTTTCCTGTCATTAATATGTGAAATTCGAGAATTAAAAGTGAAAAAAAATTTTTGGTTTAATTTTGCGTACTTATACTTTCCTATTCATGGCAGAGTATGGATACTTACGACGTTTTTCATGGGTAGTAATCCAATCTAATATTCCATGAAACAATAACAAAGTTCACGGCAACACCTCCTATAATATCTCCAATTCATGAAATAGGCCACCATTCTACTCGCTTGGAATCTTTCAGTTCCTTTTTCCTGTTCTCTTTCCCTACGGCTTTAACTGGAAATGTTAATTGCTACCTAATTTCAACTGACAGGAATTACATCATTTGAAAATAATTGTATAATTTCTGTTTATAGTTCTATCAATACTCATCAATCATTGACAATAAATGTTTCGCGGAAAATTGGATAAAACTGAAGGCCACCAGTTTTTCCATCGATCAAAACTTTTTCAAAATCAGTTTTAAAATTCATACAAAATTATATTGACCTTACAAATTCTCAGGTTTTTCTTCAATTTCAATTAATGAAAGTAGCAGGTATAGTAATCAAATTTTTAATCCTTCTCAAGCATTTCTATACTTTGGAGGTCGAAAGAGGGAGAGCGATTCGAAATCTGAGATTTCGGCAGACGTAATGAATGCATGTGACATCACACAACAGATATTATCATCGACCTTCTCAGTGTTCGTTTCAAATATCATTAGTTTCAGTCTTTTTTATTTCTCTGTTGAACTTTATAACTGGCACTACACGTCGTGGTATATTAACGTAAAGAATTTTTGAATAAAACAGCTGTTGTGTGCCTAACCGTACAATCATTTAAAGAACTACTAATTAGTGAAATAATAATGGAAAAGTGAAAAAAAAAGACAAAAACGAACACGCACATAATTATGTGGACAGATTATAAGAAAGCGTACAGTTTCATAGCAAACATAAAAACCCCGGTAACATCAGAAGGTTAATCAGGTCTTTGATGTGAGCGCTGCGCCAAAATCCGGCTGTCATCACTTACGTTGAAATATTACTTCTTATGTGAGTACGCCGTGGATAGAATATGGAATCTGACAAGCTTTTTACAATCTATTCTATTGCTTAACAACAAGCTGTTATAAAAGCGATAAAAAAAATGTTGAAAATCCCTCAATTATAAATTGACAGCTTTTTTGTCTCCCTTAGTTTAACGACTAAATCAGTCGGTTACGACAAAAAGGGTTTAAATCCCTTTGAAATTTAGAAAAATAAAATACACCGAGACACAAAATGAACATCGTAGTGTTTAATGGAAATGAGAATTCCAATTCCGATTCATACACCGCACGGAGGACAGTTTGTTTACCCATCGATCTATATATATATGTGTGTGTGTGTGTGTCTGGATGCGAACGTGTCGACGAGTCTGAATGTGTCTTTGGTGTGCAAGGGACGTTGACTAAGTGCCCACTGTTGTTTGTTTACGATGGACTTTGATGTTAACAGCGTGGTCTGTCCTTTGTCCCTCTATTCACAACCGTTTTAGGCAGATTAACCTAAAATGCGATGAAGTAGCAGGCGGAGTCTGTTGTCCGTAACTTATTTCTTATCACGACGATAAGAACCGCCGTTCTCGTTTCGGTTTTGTCAAAAGTCCAACGTTTCATTGTAATCGATATCTTCTTTCGTATCTCTTCTATATTTCCGCTGCTTACATCATGTTACCTTCGTAGCATTTCATATGATGCAGTTCTACCATAATATCTTACTCTCGTTTTTCAAATGAAACTTGCAGGTCTACCAAATCTAGCTGCTCGCGTTCTCTTACTCAAAATCATTATCACTTTCAAATCTGAACGTCTAGCCCTCCCTTCAGAGTATCCCACTTCCTCCGAAGTTCGAAAATGAAGGAAGAATACGTGTTTCATTAACGTTGCATGCACTTTGTTATGAAAACAATTTTCGTGATGAAACCACAGCCTTTTTGGTGGTGGCGTTTAACTCTCTAAGACGGGTAATGAAGTTGTGGTGCAACGGTATTATGTAACCTTACTAACTTTGGATTGAAAGTAGATGTCGGCTAGGCTCTTTTAAGCCAGAATTTAAATATACGATCCGAATGCCGGCGTCGATATGTTGTTATTCAAACTGTTTTATAGTGATTTGTTAATTGAAGTAATAATGGGAACAATAAGCAAGGCAGTGTTCAATCGAGACATTGCAGAACTTGTTCAGAGAACTGAAGGCTTAGACCTGAGGTACCAATGGCAGTTTAATGATGTAAGTACCGCTTTTCATCAGCACTTTTTGAAATTATTAACTGGCCAGTGATATCTTTCTATTGTACAGCACAGATTAAAAAGTTCTTTTCAACATTATTCGGAAAGTCTTCAGCAGAAAGATATAATCTTTGGGAAGAGAAGACTGATTTTCGAGGGGTTTTTTTTACAGAATACTGTTTAACTGTATTTATTAGAAAAAGAAATAAGATTTGATTCCGTAATTTGCAAGGACTATCAATTGCAAATTATTTTATTTCTGCTTAGAAAAGGGAATTTTTTAAATTTCAGTACAAAAATGTTCAATTTTTATCAAACAGTTCGGTGTTCGAATTGAACGGCGAAACGATCTTACGCACTTTTCATATTACGTATAGTGAAAGCTATGAAGTTCCCATATTGTGGTTTATTTTCAGTCGACAAAGTTCATTTTTTATTTTATATTATTTGTCAAAGAGCGTAGCCACCGTTCACCTTTACGTTGAAGGTGAATAGTGGCTACGCTTTTTCAGTTCTTAAGAGTTAGCTTAGTAGGTAATTCCATAGTCCGTTTAATACAGAAAAAAAGAAAAATTCACGCGTGAACATTGGATCATTGATTGAGCCTACTTGTACGTTAAAATGACGACTGAACCTTTTTGCACTTAGCGAAAGCTAGTTTCACTATAAGTAATATGCATTATGTATGAAAAAACTTCAAAATTATGACTCAAAGCTTTGGATAGTGTTTTCAAGGCTTGTAAAATTATTCGTTTCATTTTGCATAAAGTTTGCGTGTAAAAGTTGTGTAACAAAAATGTAATAGTTTGTTGCAGCTGGTGCTTTATTAACCATAGAAGAAATTTTGGAGCTGATGCCTGCTGATAAACAAAAAGCAATATTGACAGATTGTCTAACTTCAATATCCCAGCGCGAGCATCCTATTTTCAACCTTCTTTTCTACCACTTTCATCCTTGTCGGACAGCAAATCTTATGAAGAATATCCCGTATGATAACTATGTTATTAGGTAAATTATTATCATTTGCCTTTTTGCGTTAGGAGATTTATTTTAAATGGTGAAGTAAGAAGTCCCTGATGTTTATGAAGTCCTTAAAGTGCCAGCTTTTGTAACATGTTTTTTTTACTAGTGTAAAAGATGAGGCTCCAATACAGCGTTTTGAATTTAAAAAGCAGAAAAATAGTCGTCCGCATGACTTTTTGATTTTATGATGTCCTGATTTCTTTGAGTTTTTCAGCTGGCTATCAATTTTCGGCTCACTTTTGCATTTGTTACCATTGCCAAATGAAATATTTGCAAAAAGAGTAATTTCGCTGTAAATAACAACTGTTGGAGTAAATGACAGTTGTAGACTCTTGACGGTAGTACATTAAAAGAGATTAGGATGATCGTAAAATTATGGTCGTAAAAACTAGTATTAGTTATTGCATTTGTTTATGGTTATTATCCTTATTAAACAGGAAAGAGGAGTGATACATTTATTTCAGCTTAATATTTGTGTTCACAAGTCTTATGTTCATTCATTATTCTTTTAAATTCCATTGTCAAAATAGAAATTTTCTTGTTTCGATTGAAAACCTCCAAACTCTTCAAAACTTTCAGAATTGGAAATTTCTTTTGTTTTTGGTTCATGCGAAGTTAAAGTCTTTCAATCTTGTATTCCATAATGATATTTCTGCAAATGCTTTTTGATTTGTACAATGAAAATGATTTATTGAGATTGCATTCTCGCATATTAAATTTCTCATCAACAGATTTTATTTTAAGTCTGAAAAGAAGGGATCTTTGAATGTTTCATAATTCTAGGAAAGAAAAAAAGGCTCTTGAAAATAAATGTAATTGTTCTTTGAAACCCAGAGAGAGCTAGATAAGTGTGACACGTTTACCATAATATTTTATAAATGGTACAACCTCGCGGGGCTCATTTCTTTTATGATTCATAAATGAAATAAACCGATAAAGCAATAAAGAGGGAAAGTACTCAATGCTGTATAAAGTGTTGCATGCTTGTTTACCTTATTTGAAAGCCGTTTCAGCATTTTGGTTCTTTGAGCCGTACTTCAACATTTCAAAGATTTCCGCTTACTAAGATTTGCTTCGAAGTTGCTTACATAATTAAAATTTTGAAAATCTGATTTGCTTTGATTAAAATTCCTTCAAGTCATATGTTGCAAAGCGAAATTTCGTCAGATTTGGGATAGCGCAGCAGGCTATATTAATTTTCATTTCGAAAATCAAAAAAAATGAATTGAATTTTAAAATCAAATGTTGGGAGGGAAACTGATGGCACAAAGCATCTGATATCACAGAAGTACAGGGATGATGAGTCGATAAGCTCATTTGATCGTTGGGAATAGAAATCGCCGATTATATTCGTTTATCATATTTCTTCAAGTACTACGTTACGTTTTTTTTCCAAAGCGGAGAGCAACTAATGACATTACAACAAGCTGTTGGGGGATTGCTGAGGAAGATTTACATTGTTTGTTTTCCTTCGCTCTCATATTTCCGTTTAATTTGTAGTAAGAATGTCAAAAATCTAACATGAAAAGTGCTTAAATCTGATTTTTTAATATTTATATATAGACTTTACCGGAAAAGTTAGAGAAAAAATCGAATGTGAGGGATCCGACAAGCATGTCTTAAAACGCTATTAAAAAAGTAAAGTAGGAGAACATGCTTGAACTTCTACGAATTGTTTACAGCACTGATTTATTTACGTATTGAGTTCAAACCCTTATTTAACGGCTAAAATTTTGACTTTAATAATTATGAAAAACAAAATGAATCAAAATAAATGTATCATGGGAGCGTCAGTTCCATCTCATACCGACGACGTAATTCCCTCCAGTTCTATCGAAAAGTTGTACTTAAAACTTCAATTTTACTCAGGAACAATCAATAATCACTTTGTTTTCAAGTGCGAAACAAATAGAATAGGATATCTATTAAAGTCATATTTAAACATTACTTATAGTCAATGTTTTAAACATTAAATAATGGCACGTGACGAGGGAAATTGAAAATTTTCAGTGATTCCAATGATTATTGAAATCTTTAGTATAACTTACTCATTAAAAGGAAACAGAAAACGAAGTTTGTTCCAAATATTTGAGAATAACAAATAACAATATTATTGCCTTCAATAATTGACTAGGAAACATATAAGGCTCAACCTTATCACTTAACATAATTGAAAACAGGAGAGATTATAGAAATACCCGTACAAATAATGCAATGACCATATTAAATTCGTCGATACCGCAAAATGAGGAAGGAGACAATTTAAGGAAAAGTCATAACGTTCAAGTTTTAAAAGCACTTAAATGCCATTTCCAACGGGTAAACAACCGACAGACATGAATATTCCCTTAATATCTAATCTACAAATAACTCTGTTGTTTTTTTAGCAGCAAACTGTAGATAATTCTTTTGTTTTAATTTGGGTCGGAGATATAAGATCTGAAGTTTCTCAGTTGAACATATAGATGACACGTACGTATAATATCTGATTAACGAGTACGCATTATGAAATACTTTTTTTTAGTTCAGTGATATAAAGCGGAAGTATCAAATTGGACTTATAGTGAAACACTTACCAGGTGTGTAGCCATGATCAATTTTGAAAAATTAATTGGAAAAAACTTCGGAGACTTGTTTTTTTGTAATGATTGATCTTCTGCGAAACAGATTCAATATAATAAAATAAATTCAAAGTATTTAACTAAATGAAGGATTGTCTAAATTGTTTCGATCTCCTCAGTTCAGTGAAAAAAAAATGTGAAATAATATAGTGCATTTTCACTACACACTATGCTGCTCAGATGCATCTGTGCGAAGATTACAGGGTATATCAGTAATTGGTGCAATAACTTTTCGGAATCCCGGTGCAAAATCTGGATGAATTTGGAAGAATGAATCTGGATATAACGACGTCCTGCTCCGGTGACTAGACCGTGCAAGTAGCACTGTACATACCAAATAAGACAGTATAGCACCACTGAAAAGAAGATTCATTGAAATCGTTCTTTTAAAACTGTTTTGAATTTTAGTCAATGGGGTCAGTTCTCTAAAAAATTAAAAGACTTTGCACAAGTTAAATAAATTTATAAAATCTATATCTTAGTAAAAATGAATCGTAGACTATTATTGAAAAGTTTCGTTGTTGAATATTTAATGCTTAAAAATTCCGCATTCCTTATCATAAGTCATAAGTCGTGGAGTGTTCAATGTTTTCAAAGGATACAATTAGGCTAGTAACAGATAAACATCAGTACCTTTGAAAGATATCGAGATAATGCGACACATTTTATCGATATGTACTATGTACGCTGATGAATTTACAATCTCTACTGATTCAGATTCGTAAAAATTAAACAGCATCAATTTTCCTTGGAATGCTATCGTATGTACGCATTAAGACTTACAACTTTATAAATTAGTCACACGAATATAAATGAAAGTACCTGGTTGCAAAGCAACCAATTAAGAACCACAGTAATGCGCTACGGGATATGCTTTGACAGGCATTTGTGAAAACCGAGCCATCGAAAATATCTGCAAATTTTTCGATCTTAAATAAGCATTAAGTCTACATAATTCAGTCAAAAATTGATGAGAACTGTTCAAACTTGAAGAAGGCCACAAACATATTTCGTCCGGGTTTAGTAATCAAAATTCGTATATAATTTAAGAAATTTACAATGAATTCCACACGATGGGTAACATGAGCAAGTGCATGTGAAAAATGGATCCTGTGAAAAATTTTGAAAATGTTAATAAATTGCTTAAAATAACTTACCACTAGATTCAAGCGGAATGGCGTCTACGAATGTTTTGGCACTTGTACGGCCCGCAAAATTTTTTACAACACATTCATAAACGCCAATATCCTGGCGCATAAAATGTTGAATTTGAAGTGAACCATTTGAATTCTGAACAATTCGTTTGGTTGACAAATCTACTGTTTTTCCATTCTAAAATTTTATAAAAGATGAATAAAGAAGCTGAATATATGATGGAGGATATAAGTTACCATTGAAAATACGAATAATTCATGCCATTAATATTCGAAATGCTTCATGAAAAGAATGTAACAAAATTAACAATATCACGTACCAAGAACCACGTGTAGGTTGGTGGTGGAACAGCTTTAGTTTTTGGGCAATGAACGGTTAAGTGTTGCCCAAAGTGCGATGGAGCTGGATGAAATGTTGGTCGGGAATTACTTGCAAATGGCTCCACATAGGCAACAACAATTCGAGCTACTTCACCTTCCTCTTTGTTATCTGTCCGACGACACCAATAATCGCCTTCATCCTCTGACATAAACAAAACATTTCTTCGGTTTTGGAAAGGTCAGTTCTACCAAACATTTCGGAGAAATTGATAATGATTTTCAATGTGCAAATTTTGATCGAAAATCAGAAAGCAATGAATTGCTTGATACATTTGAAAAAATAACTTACCGACAGATATATTTGTAATGATAAGGAAGCCAACATCTGGTATAGCTTGCTCGGTATAATACGTACGGTCGTGTAACACCGCGTTTGAAGTACTGCAAGCTTTGTTATCAAATGCTTTAAACAGAAAGAATATAGCAGGTTATAGGGAAGAATTTCTGTTGTGCAATATGTACACCGAACAAATGCAAAAGATTTAGTATATTTCACGAGAATTTCACTCAGCAAGAAATGTCGATGTAAAAGTATGAAAGTAATTTATCAGCACAGCAATTTTAATGGTCTGGAAATACGCACAAATTTGTACTGAATTCAAAGTTACCACCAAAATGGCATATAATTCAAACTGTGTACATAGAAGTCAAATATGATTTTCAGATCTATTAAACGTCCACAATTAGAAAAAAATCACTTTATAATTTACATATCCACTATTTTCCTTAAGCTTCAAAGTGATGAAAGTAAATTTTTAAACTTAGTTTTTTCCCACAAATTTTAAACAGTTACCTTGAAACATTTGCAACAACTGTGCCATTGTGATACCACTGAGCTTGACTATTGGTACCAGTAAATACAGGTTCACACGTCAGTGCTGTTGTTGAATACCTACACTTATATTCAGGAGAATTAGAAAGGTTTATATTATCAGCTAGGCTTCAAATGATACAATTTAACTTGAGTTCCAAGCATCTGAGAGATTTAGATCCTTTTCTATCGATTTTTACTCATATCATAGTATCACGCATTGCTGCTTATGTGCTGTACTATTTTACTATGCCTTAATGCATTTCACCAAAAACAAGAGAAAAACGATATTTTGAAGTTTTCCGTATTTAAACGTTGTTTTCGAAAAAGTATTTGTTAAGTTTTCACACACTTCCGGCATTTCAACTTTCCCTGTTTGTTTTCTGCTTCGCTTTTGACCAATGTCTTCTGCACACTCAAAACCCATCATACGGTGATTGAGTAGATTAGAAAGTTAACAGCAAAAACACTGGTCCACCCGATTTACGCTTAAAATCCTCCATTTTCGATTTATAAGTATTTTTTTTCGCCGGAGATTTACTGGTGTGCAGGTTTCTAGTTGACATGTCTTAGGTAATCAAAATTTCAAACTAAGATGTCACTACTGAAAGTTAATTGTTTGTTGTTGCTAAGAAAAACCAAAACTTTTGTAGGAGGAGTCCTGTTGAAAATTTCATGGATTTGCAGAAATGTAAGAGTCATACCTCGGTATCAGCATTTCGTTGATCATTTTTGGCTTGGTCTCCTTTCTTTCCGTTTTCAGTAGCCGATCATTTCCTGGATTGCAATTTTATGAAGTTTGACAACGGAAGACAAATTAAAATTCATGTCAACTCAAACTTTTCCTGCCTGCCTATTAAATAAAATATAGACATAAAAAACAAATTGAAGAAGTGATTTTGGTCCCGATATTAGAGGAGAAATGTGAATCCAAACAAAGTGATTCTATTCTCTACAAAACACATACATTTTAATTCATTCCATTGGAGTAATTTATATGTGACTAAGAGAAATGTGGAACAACCATCTGAATCGGTAACCCCTACGGAAAACGGAAAGCAGTCGTTAAACAGTTTCCTCTCAAACAGCAACGTTTATAGAAATAAAATTCGAAAATGCTCGAAAAAAACGAACTATATCAATTTGAAGAAAAGTTAATTGCGTCTGTTTTGTTAAAAAGCTAATCAAAGCAGACATAAAATTTCGAAAACCTCAAAGAACTCTCGAATTAAGTCTAATTTAGTGAAATTAGGAAGTTTTTGTGTTGTGCGGTAATCAATGGCTAATTTCCACAACCGAATTAAAGTGAGAACGAATCTCGTCATCCTCTTTTGCTAATATTGAAAGGTATCTTTAATACCTCTTCGTGATGAACTGCTTAGCAAAAGGAAACCAAGTTTTTATGCCTTCTAATACATGAAGAGCACTATTTAAAAGTACAATTTATAGCTGATAACAAAGCAATTTAAATTCAAATAAAACGTGTTCGAGTTAATCTTCTTCATATTATAATCTGTTCCTTTTTAATTTACGAAATAATCCACAGAACCGGAGCATGCAGAAATAGGAAACTGTGCATTAAATTTCAAAGTTAAATCAAACCTGCATTAGTGTGGAGCAAGAAGAGAGTGGAAATGAAATGGGACAAGATTAGAGTATTGGTGGTGCTCATTTTGCATAAAAGGCATTTCTTCTTATCGGTACATCACCTTAGACCTGAAATTAATAGAAATTTTTACTATCACTAACAATTAGTAAATTTTGTAAAAAACACGATTTGACGAAATTATTCATTTCACTATAAGAAATGTACAGATATGTTAGTTCAAAAGCAATCATTGCCTACTAAACTATGAATTCTTTCATTTTTGAAAAAAGTTTGAAGCAAAAAATGGATAGCATTGAATTGTGGTTTGAAAATTTTAAAATAGTAACAAAAATCGATCGAATTTAATAAACAGCAACATAACGAAGAGCGAAAGAAAAAGTAATTATGAAGCATTCAAGAAAATATCCGCTACTATTTGAAATAATCGGGTTGGAATTCTCGATATTTAGGATTTCAATTAAGGAGACAATTATTGGGTGTGCTTTTTTTACATTGAAATTAATGTCGTCACTACACTATTCTGACTGCTGTTATTTACTACTACTTAGATAGCTAAAAATAAGTTAATGAAAAGTGTAAAATGAAAAGGTTTGCCAAGAAGAATGCTAATAAAGCATCGCATATGACAGGTAAAAAGCTTCTAATCACAGTTATCAGCTTATCAATAGCAATAAAAGTTGTGTTACTTATGAAGAATTGTTCCTTATTATTGTCATTTAAAACCTTTTACGTAAGAAAATATCGGTTGAGTGTTGTACAAGAACTTAGAACACACAAACAACGGCACTCCGTTCATAATTACAGCTAATTTTACCAATCTGAAAAGGACACACAACGCAACAAAAGTATAACTTATAATTGACAACATGGCTAAACCTATCAACAAGACAAGGATGAGAAAAGAACTGCACAGAAGTCGAGGATGATCGGACAGAAGCTCAGTAACGCATCCATCACTCAACCGATCGAAGCGGAACGCATCTGTCAGTTAAAGTAAAAAAGAGAGATGTCTGTGACTAACTTAATTTGAGTAAAGAATTTTGAGGAAAAAGTAATCGTTGAACTGTTGAAAATACCTTACACACAAACAGCAATAAGAAATGGCAGCCCTTTTCCAATTTTAATAGATTTTTGCGAAGCGTAATAAATGGGAATATCTACTCGTTCAGAGATTAAGGGTAATATGAAGAGAGTATTGTGAGTGTTGAGAGTATGACGAGAGATATTCGATGAAAGGAAAACAAAAGAAGCAGCGGAAATGCGTTATTTTTGAAATTTGCAAACATCAGAGGACAAAGTGCGAAATTTAAAAAAAATGTGACACTTTGATTGCCATCAATGGAAAGTTTGTAAGAGGAAATTCAAGCTGAACAGTTATTCCAACGATCATTCATTCTGTGACCGTTGCTTGTGCAAAGTGATTACTGATAATGTCACCTTCTCTGAAACAATACGACACGTCTACAAACTTGTTTATTCAAACTTATTTGCTACATCAAATTGAATTTAGGTTTAGGCATGGAAAGTCTGAAATCAATACTCGATATTAAAAATGGAGTTCCTGTCTTGGCAATCTTAGCAATTTGCAAATAAATTAAGCAAACAATGAGTTGCGATGGTAAAATTTAAAAAAAAACTGACCTTTTGAATAAAAATTTGGCATAAAAAATGAAAATAGTTTGATAAGAGTAAGAGAAAAAAAACGTTGAAATTTTGAGAAAATTAAAAAATAAATTTAAGCGAACTGAAAACAATGCAGTCAGAAGTGCATCATTGAATTGAATAATTTTAGGAGGAAAACGAAATGATATTTGTTGGAAATAATTCTTTAGAAAAAACCGCCTCAGTAAAGAGTGAAATAAAATATGAACATAAAATGACATATGAATTTTCTTCAAGGATCAATATGAATGTAAATATTTATGAGTGAGAAGAACGATATTTCGAAAAATTTTCTGATAGTAACTTAACGGATAGTACAGGCAGCATAACTTAAACGTTTAATTTAATAAATAAAAGAAAAGTTTTAAAAATACCGCACTCTATTGAACAGCTCTGATTAACATGAAATCATACTGAACTATTTAACATGAATTATTTAAGTTAAATATTTTAGATAACCAAGAAAACTCGGAAACATCATTTCTCTCTTTTTTGGCGGATTAAATTTTATATTTATAGTGATGAGCTTGGAAGAGGTCCTGTTTTGCAGAGGCAACGAAGAGAATTATTTAATGATAAATTATTTAAATTTGAATTCGTTTACGCAGTACGAAGGAAACCAAACAATATGCCATTTTTATGAGTCTATTAGAATCAGAAAGATTTTTAGTTAATAAAATTAAGTAACTCTTTCTTAACGATTTACAATGCCAGCAAATGGGCGCAAAATGGCATCTATCAACGCTGCACAATTTTATTATCATTGTTGATGATCTTACGATGAGGGAAGAGAAGTGAAATTGGTAGTGGTAATGAAGCAGAGCGGTCATTGTTGCCATCAACACACGTTCATCACCGAATGTGTTGTAGAACACTATCTCACTGAGATAATTCATCTCATTTGCCTCTTAAGAAAAATCATTTGATCAGCAAGTTGAAATCAAATGAGAAAGTTCAGTTCTTCTATCAATGCAAATCTGTTCGACCTTATTTTAGAGGAAAATTATAAAATGAAAATCACAATGAAATTTTTTTGTGTAAATTATTAGCTCGCAGTAGTTATTTGCATAACAGAGCAGATAGTCTTCAGAGTTGAAAATAGCCTCACATTGAGCGTTTTTTTCTACACACAATTAGTAACACTGTTATTGTATGAATCAATAATTTCTTCATTTTTGAAATTGAAAAGCATTAAAAAAGATAGGATACTAAAGTAAAAGAATAATATCTGATCGTTGCAAATTCCACAAAATGCTTGAAGAGTTGTTGTTGTCTCCAAAATATAACTGAAGTTAATGTCAGCATTATTTTGAATCGTCCACGGTTGATGAATAAATATGAAGTTGAAAAGAAAGTGACGAATATTTCAAAAAGACAGAATCACGCCATTTTTCAAATCTAGTGAAACATTAACAAACTCTCTCACGATGATGATATATATTATTTTTCACGAAAGTAATACGCCACCTCTTAGAGTGAATGAGTCCTCTCTCTTCTTTATATATATATAGGAGAAAGAGAGAGGAGTAAGCTTCTTTTTTCAGCTAAAAGAGATCGTATCAGAAGGTGACGAAGCTACATCAATGAATCACCGGTCATAGGTCACAAATAAGTTATGAACAATTTTGTTGAGTGTATGGAGCGTAGATAAAGTGACACAAACATTAGATTAAACGAGTAGCTAGGCTTTCTAGCAGTGGTGAATGAGAGAAAGGAGCCAGAAATGCACTTGTAGCTCAATCTCAGTTCATCACAATTATCACTTCTCCCATCTGTTGGAGTACATTTTAAGTTCAACTGCACGAGACAGTTGAATAAATGGAAGTTTGAAAATATTATATGAATAAAATAAACCACCACTTCCACGCAGACTATAATTGAGCTAAAAATAGCTCCTCAGTTAAAATGGTACATTCGAAATTTTAAACTTTAAATTAGTCATAAAATTGAATTCAATAAACGATTTATTCTAATTGGTCAGTTTTCCTTTTATGAATTACGAGAAGAGAAGAGCAAAATAGTATGAAATATATGAACTACCAAAGCAAACAAATAAACGATCAACGCCAGTTGAAAATGATTAGTGTAAGTGGTAGGGTACTTTGAAAGCAGCAAAAAGGCTAAATGATCATTCTACTAATACTGCTGAGATTTGTTTCGGATCAGGAAAACCGTCCGTCTTTCTCCCGAAACAATTAACGATGATGAGGCAGCGCAAATGGCCAATAAATTTTCATCTTTGGTTTGAGCCTCTTTAGCATTCATAACGAAATTAAACAGATATATCTTTGATAAATAGAGCGGTGGAACTATCCAATTCAGATCATTTCATTCGTCCTTTCAGTTTTAATCAACCACAAACTACTTCCTCTCTGCAACTTTTTTAATTTCAATAGAACACATAACCAACGATAATGTGGGATTATTATTGCAGTTGTGAAATAAAATTAATCGGAAGTATTTGGATCGAAATATCGACTCTCAAACATACTGGGAAATTAGAAATATTACGTTAACACTAATAATCCTTACTCTCATGGAAATTTTCATTATCATTTGAATAGCTTTAAGTTTATCCCTTACGAACTGACGTGTTGTATTGAGAATGAAAGAACAGGAAGAACGTATCGTTAGAACCAAAAGAAAAAAAGTGTGACAATTGAAATGTTACAACATTGAACTGCGTTGTCTCATCGTGTAGATGACAGATTAATTTACAGTTTGAATAACTATGAAGCAATGCTGCAACACTTAAGCTTCTGGAAAAAATTTCAAAAATGATAAATGAATTAATTCCAAGTGGAATGTTTGCAGTTTGCGGAATGACGACAGTGGCACAATGGAATTGGCTGAATTGTTTCTGTTCGTACTATTTTTAGGTTTCTGTACAAAGTTCCCACAACGTTTCATTGAGTGTTTACCCATTTTTATTAATCTGCTTGATTTGTAGAACTGGTTTCCTTCGATTATTCCATTAATGCATTAATTTAGGAAAATACCTTGTTGAAATTAGGACAGTAAACTAAAATTAAAGTTTTATTTTATAATTTCAGCAAATCGAAGTGCATTTATTTATTGAAAAAACGAAAGACAACAAATTGTGTCAAAATTTCGAACATTCTTATAATATATATTTGCAAGATAAATAAGACAACTGAATTTTGGAAACTGAACTATCGTAGCCACTGATAAGATGTAATTAATGAATAGTTGCTACGAGTTTACTGGTTTTTTCAAATATTGAAACAGAAATTTGCATAGCTCCAAGAAATTTTTGAATATAAATCTTAGAAACAAAAAAATGAAATTTATTTGATAAGTTTGTAGAAATTCTTATAAGATATTTGAAGCTCTCATGAGATGTTTCTATTCTTCCAATGCCGACAATTTCAAAACAATTCGCCGTCCTAAATTTCTTCCTGAATTTGTAACAAAACCCCAGAATTTATGACAAAACCAAGTGATAAGACAATCTTGATATGCATGTGTCAGTTATGATCACAAATTCAAATTCTAGCCTATTTCAGGCACAATTCCAGATTCAGAATTAAACACAATCTCAAATGAACTTTAAGAACCTGGTTGAAAGACCGAACTTTAGTTGAAAGATCTCCAGTTGAAGATGAAACTTTTCTCAGTCTGAAGATAGGGTGCAGTGCAAAACCGAAATCAGATATGTTTGTTAAGAAATTCCGCGAGAGGGACGAGCCTCAACTTAGTTGTCCAATTTACCGATAAACTCGGAAAACGGTCATCGACAGAAAAGGAGAAAAGGCGGCACAATAGAGGTTATTATTATATGATCACCTAAAGTGCCTTCAATCAACTGCTTGTCTTTTTTGTTCTTTTACCTCTTCCATGTCGTACACAATCTTCCACTGACCTTTCCTCTTCAAGCTTTCCCCATCTGATATCACCTCTCACGTTTCAAATATACAAAGATCAGGGCTAAAGGATGATTCGTTTGATGGGTTGTGAAGGATTTCAATTAAGGTTTTCTGCGTTAAAAAAAAACTGCAAAGTCTGTCTAACAGTTATCAATAAAAATGTGTTTGAAATAAATTTTCAAGCCAAATTCAATAATCAAATCAAATATATAACATAGTGAGGCATTCGATTTTGATCGAATTATTGGTTAAGAGCCACTCCTTGAAAGAGATCAAACACCAATGGAAGGCAATATTACCTGTTAGAATGAAAGCCTAATTATCCCACTGGGGCGGCGATAGCAATAGAGATGAATACTAATTCCACCTATTAACAGGCGCGTAGATGAATGATGAATAATGCGATCTCTGGCGAACAGTTGGCAACACTGTAGAACACAGGAACGACACTTCACAGCTTTCATCTGTTCATATTCTAACATTAAGTGAATAAATATCAAATTTACCGGTTAGGTAACTAAAAAATTCATTCGATTTAAAAAGATTAAAAAAAATTATTTCATTAATTGTTGGTGGTATTGGGATTTGTATTTAAGTTCCAGAAGCTTACGGTTACTTATTCTTATATTATTGTATGTTAGACAGAACTAAAGTAATTAATTACTCTCTTAAATCTATAGGAAAGTTCAAGTACCTATCACTTTTTCAATCCATATATCTTACAATATGTATGAATTTCCAAAGTGAAATATTAGAAAGAAATCAACCGACAATAATTATCATAAAGCAACTGTTGAGTCTTTTTTGCAAAAAAATTGCAGAGGACAGGTAGAAAGTTGTGGAGCAGTGAAGAGATTCGATAGATGAAGTACAATTGAAGGTTAATGAGAAAGTAATTGCCGTGGCTCTCCAATGAATAGGGAAATGTTGAATTATTGTGAATGGTTGCAGATGCATACAGTTCAATGAATCCTAACAAATTACTGCCTGTCATACGTACGCTTCCGTTACTTTTTCTCTTCTATCTTTGAATTCAGCCAAAAAGAAAATTGAACGAATGTCAAGAAAACAAATAGATTATTTATCTGTACGGAAGAAGAGTGTAAAGAAATTCAAATTTTGACAAAACATCTCGTCAACCCAACATACGTTTCCTACTATCTTTAAATTATACAAAAGTAAGTCGTGGGGTTTAGTATTCGTTTTCTTAAGTGAAGTGAGATGAAGCTACGCAACAATCAAACTTCCTCATTACATATACTATTTCTGGCTAGGATTTCTTCTATTTGAACACAGCTTTAGTGAAAATAAATAAGCTAAAATGAACTTTCGTTCAGTTCGAGCACATACATTTCCTTCCAAACATTTCTCAAACATCACGAAATAGGGAATTAGCAGATTGTCAGAAGGCGCAACAATTTCTTGGAATTTCCTTCAACTTCTAAAAAAACTCCCAGTCCTTAGTTTCAGACTTCAGTGTTTGTAAAAGGATTTTTGTGAAGGCAAAAAATGTAAGTCCTAAATTGAATTCAAACAATTTACAAATATACAAAAAAAAACTGAAAAACCTCAAAGAAATCTATTAATAATATAAATTAACGCTACCGTTATTAATATGCTTTATTAATAATAATAAATTAACACTGCTTTATTAATAAATTAAGGTTGCCGTTTATTACGAGCAACATTCTTCCTCATAAATGGATTTTAATGAAAGAATCGAAATTTCAGAACAGAAAATGGAAGCGAAAGGAAGAAGCTTACAATGAGTTCGTCAATTCGGAATCTTTACAAGATGCTCAGAGATTTAATCAAAAAATAAAACTTTATTTTGGTCAAGCAGTGAATTTCGAAAGAGAAGCGGAAATTTTTACTTCTCAAAATCGTTCGATAACTTCATTTTTCCGAAGATCTTTTTTGTTTCGGTTTAAATCCATCACTAATGCTACAACTAATTTTTCGACGTATGGGAAAGGACTTCTCTTCGCTGGTAATATCAGAATTTTTTGGAGATTGATTAACAATCGTTGTACTATTAGCAACAACTGGAAAAGTGCTTTTCCCCTCGCAATTACAATTTCCAGAATCGTAGGATGGAATACCGGCAGAGTCACTGTTTAATTTTCTTTTCCAATCTAAATAAGTTATCATCGTTGTTGGAGTTCCTTTCCCTGAAAGTTTCGGTCTCTATTAATTGATAATAAATTGAAAATCACAAGTCTATAACATTCTCTCGATCACCATATTATTGACAAAGAAATGATAAGGAACTGTTATCACTGTTATTGCTCCACTTATGACTGACAAACAGTAGTGGCTATTTACTTGAAGTACTGATTGCTATCTCTCAAGAATTCTTCAACTATTCAATCACCTCCAATGCCGACTTCTCGCATTCTCCGCATTGAAGAAGTCATGGGGAGAATAAAAGGAACGGATCAAAAGTTTTAAAAGTCGCTTTCGGAAAAGCATTGGTAACAGTTTAAAAATAATCAAATCTTACCATCCATCGGTGGTGATACTTTCCCTACAAACAATCCAACCTTCTCATTCTTTTTCATACTTTCCAAATTAACTATTCCAATTGGCAACTGCGACGAGACACGAAACAAATCTCGTATTTTCGTTATTATATCTGTGAATTTTTGACTTCTACTTGATGTATTGACGGCATCTAACACGCAGCAAATATTTACTCGTATGCAACGCAGTAACGTCGAACGTATTTTGTCATTCAGGATAACGTGAATGACGAAGATAAATACGCCCTGGAAATTTATTGTTTAATAATGATGACTTGTTTAGTTAATTTTAAAGCACTTGTTTTTGATTTAAATAATTTTCACAATAATTCTTCTGCCATATTTTGTCAATTTTGAAAATCTTTTTTGACTTTCATTTAGCTCTTAAAATATTCATTTTACACCGCTGTTATCGGAAGAGACGAAAGAAGGGAAAAGATACTTAACTTGGACATTGATATAAAACAATTTAATAAATAATTTAAAGTTAATTTCTAGCTTATCAATGGGAAATAATAGAGTTATAAGGATAAAATCGAACGATTATAACTTAAATAGCACATTCATGTGATTTTTGATGCTATGATGGCAAAGTCAAATTCATTTTCAGTTAGTAAAAAACATGCGATAAACGACCTGTAAGCAGTTAAGTATAGTGAAAATATATGCAAAAACAGTCCCAGCTCCTCGGATAACCATTAGATAGCCAAATATCCAAGTGACGCCTAATAAACATAGAAGCGTTGCGGAACCTTTCAACCAGCCTAGCATCTGTCCCACGCGACTTCGACGACGATGGGGCACCGAAAGTACCATTCGTAATGCAACACCAAGAAACACTATGTTGGACTGCAAATTATCTCAGTCACAGTATAATTTTAAATTAAGTAGACGTGGATAAAGTAAACGTAATTTTCCACTTAATCCTCTTCATCTGCTCGTCGAAATTTTAGGATTTGGTAATTTGCACTGAGATTTCATTGACTTTCACATGTCACTTTTTGAATTTCAATTCTTAAGACTAGCTTTTGATGTAAATTAACGATTTTGCCAGTCAGAAACAAAGTTAATATTGCAAATCTCTCTTGTAAAGTGGCGAACCACAATAACAACTGCAATAGGCCCAGCAAAAGCCCATACTGTTGATGTTTCAACATTCAACCAGCAACTGCAATAGATAAATTTCTCAAACTTTTACAAAAATTTTTCAACTATAAGTAAACGTATTCTCACTTTCGAACGACAAAAAATAAAAGTATTTTTTTTTAAAAAGTTCTTCATATTGTTGCATAAATCAAAGATATTTAACTTACTATTGGTCAGTACCATAGTTTGACCAAGCCATTCCGCCAGTAACAGCAACAATGATAGCTGGAAAGCCATAAGCAAAAAGACAGTAGATGATAGCCTTGTCCTCTTCGTCATCGAAGACCTCAGAAATTATAAAAACACAGATACTGTCTATGTCCACTTATCTCAATTTAACTGTCAACCTTCTTTTCCTCCAATTCAAAATGAAAGAATACGCATGAAATATTAGAATTAGAGAAATTAATAATAAATTACTTGCACAAGCATCGTATAGAGTTGATATCCTTCCAGTAACATCCAACAAAATGCCGCAAGAAACATATAATGAAGGGCTACAGCAATTGTACGACATATCGCTTTATTTTCAATTCTATCTATTCCAATTAAAAAAATTAATTCAGCCAATAATAAACAAAAGCATAAATTACTATGAATCATTTGACGGATGTTCCACAAGGATCTAAAAGAAATAAGATTCGTAGAACCGATTATTTTAATTCAAATTTTAAAAAACTTTTATTTTCATTTTTATTAATATTTTGCTAGAACTCTAATTGATATTTCTACTATCATTATATGTGATTTCAACTAGTACATTTGCTCGCCAAAAACTTTATTCTCAATACAGTTCTATGTATTAGATCTCACTGTAAAATCCTTCTTTATCTTTCATGAAATTATTCTTTCTAAAATAAAAAAATTCTAACCTGAAACATACGAAAACGAGTGAAGCAAGGAACAAGCATACAATCGAAAATATACAACCAATAGTGGTAATCAAATTTAAAACTTCATTAACGATTGCTTTGTCATCATGATCATACAATCCAGCTATATCCATCAAAATTGCAAAACTGAATTTGTGGGGAAATATTAAATTAAAATTTCAAGGATCTTGAAGTCGGTACAAAGTAACGATATGAAATATGTAAATATGATAAACAGATTTAAATGAAATTTGAAATGATCGCCTACCTAGTCAAATGTGTACAAGCACATTCAGTTGAATCGTTCATTGTGCGTAACGTTTTGCACCCATCTTTTCTCCAAATTCGGAAATATTAATAAAATTTTATTCGTATTGAGGTATTTCAGTGCAGTTGCAAATTTTACGCACAATATACATTTATATTTATAGGAAATACGTCGTCAACAAATTATTGGAACATAAAGTAAAATTAATTAGTATAGTGGAACTAACAATACCACTAATATTCACTTCTTGGAAACATCCCAAAAAACGCATCGCGGATTGCTCACTCCGTTAACTTTAATATGATAAAATTTGAAAATAACTGGATGACTTTCAGGTAACAGAATAGACCTTGTCGGATCATTTATAGAAGCACCTGCAATAAGTACCTTGTTTGTATTTTCCAAACGTAAGCTCATAAGAAACTTCTGAGATAAATATTGCATGAGATCTTTTTTAGTTCTAAGTCCAAAAAAATTTTGTATAAACTTAGATAAATTTTTGTTTCGAAAGTTTAATTGAAGATGTAATTGAATTATGTGAAAATTTTTTGAAAAATTTGAAGAATACCAATTACGAGACTGTTTGTAATGGTAGTTTTATTAGTATTTAGCAATGCTCCCACCGACCTGAACACATAATAAGCCAAAAGAAACGGACTCGATGGTGTGAGTCGTGATCGCTGCAAAATTTTCAAAAAATTCGCTTCAAATATTTTGCATTACTTTAAAATGGCATTTTAGCGAATTTAAAATCTTATTTGAATAGCACTAACAGGTCGGGCGAGCAAACCGGATAAGGATTGAACAAATGTGGCTTGCACCGATTGTCCTAAAATTATTGTTGATTGAAATTTCAATGCAAGCTGTTAAATTCATTCCTAAAGGGGAATTGAATAATTCGAAGACATAAACAAGTGAAAGAAAGGATCAGCAAATATTTAAATTTGACGATTTCAATTATGATACTACCGCCTAATATGGATTTTGTTAATATAATGTGTATGGATTTATTATTTTTGCTATTACTTATGCAATTTTACAACTCTTTAAATTTTGCGAAAAAAAACAAAATAAGCGTACGCAGTATTTTCAATGGCGGCATTAAGAGCACTGGTGAGAGCAAGAAGTTGAAAGTGACATTTCCGCTTTGTTCATTAAAAGTAGCATTATCAGAAGTTGAAAGAGTAATTGTGTCAGTAAAAGATGGAGCATTAAATATATGAGACCGACGAACTAATTTTGATTTCCCATTGCTAGTCACATTGCTAGACTGAACCGCCAAAGGAATTGGATTTTCTACTTGCACTTCAAAAGCTATAACCAACAGCTTAAGCATTCTTTTAAAACTTTCAAAAATCATAGAACTAATAATTTTATAATAAATTTAAAAAATTGATGGACAAAATTTTTTCAAAAAGCAGACAAGCATAGTCCGAGTTAATTTCATACAGAATTCACATTCTTTTTTATTTTAAATAATTCGAAAACGAAGTGTGCGTCGAGCATAAGCATATAATAGCTTACCCCAATTGCTGTATTCAACTTTCTTCTGTTTTTCAATAATAAAATCAGCCGTCATTGTAGCACACTGTTGCAGTTCTGATATTAATAAAGATACCTTAAGTATGCGAATGTCATCTGGCAAAGTCATCCAAACTGTTGCTGCACGATCACTCAGTAATTCATCACCTGCTCTACCATACATCTGTCAATAACACTTCATTTAAACAAAATAACAATTACTTTTCTATTTAGAAAGTACCGCACTGAGAAGCGTTTATGCTGCAAATGAATGCTTTTCAAGCAATAACAAAAAGTTGCAACTCTGACATTTAAAATGTTAAAAGTTTGATATTTTTCAAGTAGAACCTCTATGAATTCGATTGCCTTTTTGTTTCGTTCTTCTTTGTTATCCAATATGGCATATTGTACTTTCGCCAGCGATAGCAATTTTTTGCCAATTTCAACACTTCCTGCTAAGTCACCACCAAATAGCCTGCGGAATTCATACTTCTGAGGAAATCAGATCATCAAAAAGATAAGGTGGTCATCAGGGTTCAACTCTTTAAACTAATTTTATGTAATTAATCTGGAAACTACAGTTCTTGAATTTTAGGAAACAAAATAAAGCAAAAATTCAAAGATCTTATCAAATACATTTTTGAAAAATAAAAATTAACAATTGCTTAGTTGAATTTTGCAAAAACTGAGCCCATTTTCGACTGATATATTCCGCAGGCGCATTGTTATCTATCAGTTGATCCAGATATCCGATCCACTTGTGAGTACAATTTGCTGCATTCGGTTTTCCTTCCCATCCGCTTAACTTACAACTACATTTCTGCGTTACCGTACCTTTAAACAAAAGATTTAAACTGAAAGAACAACAAAATTATTTTTACAAAAAATTATAAAAATTTATCCCTGAAATACTTCAGTACCATACAAAATTCTGTTATCAAATGTAGTCCTTGAGGAAATGATGTTTGACAGATGAAACGTGTAGCAATTCGTTACCGATGGTATTTTCATGATCTGGACATGGCATTTGTCTCTCATTACAAGCCAACGTACGTGGAATAGTAACGCCGTTCCACTCGTACTCCTCACAGAATGAACGTTTCCTTCGGAAGTTCGTTCCATCCTCAGAGGAATTGCTCTTACCACTGAAAATTTTCACTTGTCTTTCATTGATTTCGAACAAAAATTATACCTCAAAAACAGGGAGGCAATCATTGTTTTAATTATTTTACACAAATTCGTTATAATCCATGATAGTACTATAATATCATACTTTCCTACACTACTCGTATAACTAATATTTTAGTGGTGTTTGTTCCAGACCGATTATTCATGAATCAACCACACGTACATTTCCTATCTGAGGAGGAAATCCGAAGATTCCTTCCGTCTGAAAAGTGTTGCTCAGCTTAATTCAAATTGAAAGTATGCAAGGAACAGGTATATATCGTTAATATAAAATTAATAAAAAGATAAAAATACCTGCTTTGTGTCCTAGCAAATATGAAAGTATCATAGTGAACAGAAAGACAGAAGGGAAGAAGTAGCACAGTGATCATAAAAGCCATCCTATTGAGAAGTCATATTAAACAGAAAGTTAATAAATTAGATTTCTTTAAAATATTGATTTAATTAAGTGAAACTTAACAGTACAATTAACGCCTGGAAGCAAAAGCTTTCCAAGGAATGCCGACTGCAAGTTTCACACCCAAAAATTCCACCGTCAACTGAAATATTATTCTACAACAGCTCTAGTCAAGTTCATGCAACTGTAAAAGTGAGCAGATGCAGAGTTCCGTAAATTAAAAGTTAGGCTTTGGAAACTTTGCTAATGTCAACATAAAATTGAACGGCAATAAGAAAGGGAACAAGATGACGCACTGGAAAACGAACGGCGGGTAGTCTAAAAAAACTGGTTTCTATCGATGGGTGTCGAAAAGCCATCGAGTGGAATCTCTGCACAATCGACGTGTCATTGTTAGCGATATTTCAATTTTCTATATGCTTAAATTTAACTTCAAAGTCTTTAAATTTAAAAACTTGAACATTTAAATTTAATGACAATGAAATGCGGCTAAGTTTAAATGACTCAAAAGCAATGTATATGAAGTTTTAAAGTTTAGATCCAAAACTTCTGACAAGAATGAATAGCTTTATTGATTTCCGTAAAAAATAAAACAATTTTTCGGAAAAAGAACTTCAAATTGCCATGTGATGATGTGTTTCAGCTCGAAGAGGTGAGCTCAGTGTTTTTCTCTACTGAAATAAGTAAAGCTCTTTGTTCTGAAACAAAGCGATCTTGCCATCTGAACTGATCTCAGCGAACACTCACAAATTACTCGTCCTGCTCAGCAAGCAATAAAAATGAACAACCCACTGATCATTCCCACTCTTAATAATTACTGATAGTTGTATTCTAACATCTCCGTCGTATGCCAAGCCTTTTTCACAATTCGACTTATATCCCTCAAAAAGGATTCTTCTAAAAAAGATCACAACAAACCTTTCAATATCTAATAATTCATCAAAAATAATTTCAGTAGAACGGGTCTTCGGCGCAAACTGACAAATCCACTGCTGACTGCTATTACAACTTCCCTGACTCCAAAAAGTGATTTCCTCCCCTATACAGTAACATTTACAGAGCGACTTGTCTTCCAACCTGAAAGAAATAAATTTGTTAATAATGAGAAATGAAGCGGAGGATATACGTTGTTCAATAAGTAATGTATGATAGAACGAAAAATTTAACAAATCCAATATCTGGCAGATTTGTTTAGAGTTGGGAATGCACCTTTCAGGTTCGTCCATCCAATAACACGAATTTCCAGCATTACCGACTTGCTTTCGTACAGCTAAAGCAATTTCATTTCCTACTAACTGACCGACTGAGATAGCCAGCTGCCCACCCTAAATGATAAGTGAGCTTGAAAAATAAGCATTGAAGAGAGACACTGCCTTTGCTCAGATGGTACTTTGTATGGCAAAGGCCTGATAAATCCTGTGGAGTCGCTTAGGTCCGTCGATTAAAATAAAAAACAAAAGCAAATTTTTTTGAAAAGTTTTATTGCGGAACTTTGTAATTGTTTGTTAATTTTTGTAGATGAAAATGTAATATTACTTGCCTCTTCTCGACATTTTGTTTGCGATTTGTAGAGTGAAAGTGGTTTGTCCGTTACATAAGGAACATAGCATCGTCCACTCTGATAAATTCCCCGCGGAGGACATACGGTCATTGGTTCTGAAAATGTGATGAAAGTGTGAGCGGAATAGCTTGAAAACAGAAATATAACAAACCGAGAAGACAACGCATCCGATACTGTAAACTGATTGGTGTTGTAGGCAGACAAGGGTTGTCCGGAAATAATGACCGGAGGTTTTTGATTCGACAATAAGTGAGGCCTTGACACCTGTAGGAATATTCACTTGAATTAATGAGTAAACCATAATGGAATTGAAGTTGAAAGTAAACTGACATGCTAATCATTGTTTGTAGACTGGACGGATGCATACATTCTTCCCAATATGTAACGCTTGTTTTCAGTGACGTAGAAGGCAAGCACGTTTTGTTGTGTTTCTAAAATAACAGGGAAACAACACCTCTATTCCCCAACGGAATAGATTTTATCACTAAATATAACAACTGTAACTGGATTTTTCCTAACAGATCTTGCCATGATATGGTTATTCCATGTTACCTGAGTCATTCGTAGTTTTACGTCAACACTTGAAGAATTTGATTTATTATAATTTAGACCAACCAACATTGGAAGCATTTCGAAATTTCACTGAACTAATCAGAAGAGAGCTTCTTGCGAACAACCGATAAGACAAAAAAATGGACTTGGAATTTTTTTTTCGTAAACTAACCCCGTAATTTCCATATGCAGAAAAATCGACATGTATTGAGCTCCCATTTGGACATGAAAATTCGAATTCATCATCCATACAGACAACACTCTGTGATTCAGATGCTCTCTCTTAAACAATTTTACAGGAGCAGAAATGTTTGGAGAAAGAAATATTAGTGTTATTTTTGAGCGATACTACCAATCGGATAATCTTTGCATACTAATTAAATATCTTAAAATCTGCGAAATTTAATAAAACTTCTAAATCGATTTGTTACAGACATTCTTCCATATAATTATTTCAGTCAAATTTCAATGTTAAAGATAATGAGTAGCAGAAACGAGTGGGTACCAGAATTGCTGATCGACTGATCGCAAAACCTTCCATTGTAACCACTGCGACATAAACACTGCGTGTTGAATAATTCATTCATTTCATTCACTTCTAAAACTGTCATTTTTCTGATATCTTATGCTTCAGTAATTAAATCGTTTAATTTATTTCAAACTACGACTAAAATATAATTGTAAATAATGCAAGTAAGATAATTAAAGATACGCGAATGAGAGGAGAGAGAGAGAGAGAATTAATTACTTTCAAGTACAGGTCGACCACAAATAAAATAATTATAATTGGAGCAGTTGACAAGAATCCAATTTCGAAACATCGATTGTGAGTCCGTTTCAATGCAAAGGCTATTATTTAACATTATAGGGCCAGTGATCCAAACTGTAACACCGTGTGCTAAATGAAATGAACTTCTAGCGCTTTGTTTTATTAAGAAAATTAAAAGAATTAAATGAGAAATCAATTTAATGAAAGTACAAAAGAGAAGAGCAATAATTTCAACACCTATCGTAAAGGTACCACTTTTTTCAAGTACACAGAAAAAAGATATGAAGTGACCAACTTATCACTGTTGAACGATTTACAACATTTATCTTATCGCTGGTATTTCAAGTCAGTTCAGAAATGCCTAATTGTATTTGCTACAATGTTTAGATTGCATTTTGTTAAACTAAATTCGAAAATCTTATTGCACATTATATTTCTTTAGTAGCGGGTATTCTTTTCAAATTTATTTGGGAGAGATGAAAGAGATTTACCCTTTTAATATTATAAAAAAACAATTAAGACCTGAAATGTCTGTGTTTATGTTCGTCAGCAAATAGCTTGACATAAATAGCTGTTGAAATTTGTCTTCAATAGCTACCAAATTACCTGTAATTTAAACTCTTGTTAAATCCATTTGCTATGAATCATTTTATCTAACGATCATTTACCATTTGACAGATATTTTATCAGACAATAAACAAATGGAAATTGTTAAACGACGTTTTGATACTAAAGAAGAAAAAATATCCAATAATTTCAGAGTTCTCAGTAGTTGCTCTATAATTTGTAAGACCGAAATTATTCACTGTCATTTTATTGATATGAATAAATAGCTTTAAAAGTTGTCAAATATTATTTAATTTGGCATATGCCTTATCAATTGTTTTAAAGAATGCATCACAAATTATTTCGGTTTTAGACGTTTCCTTTATCATTCTGAAGTGATACTGCTTCAGAGGTAAGTAACAAAATTCTAAATTTAGCGTAAATTTGAAGAATTTTTGAAATCGGAAAATCAATATTGGAACTCAACATTAAAATTAAAAAGTTAGAACGGTAAGTTAGAGTTAAGGACAAGATATTAAAAGCACTGAAATTACCGCCGTCTTTTTTGCATATTTCATTTGCTTCAAACCATGTCCTCTGATCCTTAACAATTTTATAACAGTCCCCGTTGAAGTATGTTTCTTCTTTGTAGCATAACCGATAGGCCGCTGATTCTGAAAATTGAAAATTACTTTATTTTAATAAAAAAAACCATTCGCTTCAAAATTTTCCAAGTTCTTCGAAATTTTCATAAATTAAAAAAGTGAGGTAAAATCCATTAGTTCAACAATTAAGTGTTTCAAAAGTTGGCAAGTTTCCTATCGTTCACTGAACTCATTGCACTTTTGCTAAAATCAAAAAAGGCAGACCGTAACGAACTGTGGAAATTGATTGAAACAAACGTAAAAATGAAATATCTCACTGGACGTCAGTAGGCAAGTTCCATTGTTCAAACAAACGTCAGTGTAGCTTTTGCTTTCGCAGTGAATTGGTAAATCACCGACAACAAGCGTAACTGAACGTGAAACATTTAAATTTTACAGAAGTTTACATCAATGGATATGAAGAAGAGAGAGTGGCAGTCAAACAATCCTGTTTATCAAATTTTTGCACAAAGTGATAAAGGTTGGTAAAACTGTTATTCTCAATTTGTTAAGCTTCAATTCCTGATTTCACGTAATATTTGCAGATTGTAGAGCAATGATTGCTGTCGTAGCTATGGAGAGGCATAAAAATTTGAACGAAGCTATAAGAAATCATTCGATCAAAAATCTCTCCCTAATAGCTTAAGTATGAGTTTCAATTAACCTAAAATTTACCTAAGTCATTAGCTATCACGTGACAGCAGCAATTAGAACTGTGATAATGAAGAAAAAATAAATAGCATTAGCTACAGTTGAAATATTTTATCTCACTGTAGCTAAATAATTTAAGCAACCAAAGAGCATAATGACAATTTAACAACGAATAGTTTCATTTGGACTTTTTTGTAAAATCGCAAATGACTTTGCTTAGTGTGCAATTCCATTACAGCGATATATTTTGTGAAAAATTGTCCGAACTATCCTATCTGAGAATAATAATTAGCAAAATGGTACCGTAAGAGATCATCACACACAACGTCAGCATATCGCAAAATTTCGCAGTACAAAAATGCAGTGGAATAATGAATGGAATGCAGCGAGTGACTCAAACTGTGAGTATTTATTTCAGTTCAAATGTTTGATTGATTTGTTATGCCGCACGCTAGCACCTGAAAGAATAAGTAATAATTCCCTGCAACGTTACACATACATTTACATTCCATTCTGTAAAATTTTAAAAAAGCAACGAAGTTCGATACAATGCAATATCAATACTTTAGCATTATCTGTAGGTATAAATTTTTCTCTAATCATCGAGTAAAGAGTGTTGTTTGAAGAACTGACACCCATTTTCGGACAACTTAAAATTTAAACTTTTTTTAGATAATAAAGTAGATGGTGTAAAATTTTGAATGAAATTCGGCGAGAGCTGCTCATCAGCGTTCAATTCATTTAATGAAAAAGTTCGTGATGTGTGCGTCATTCCCTTCCACCAAATATGTTTCGCCTTTTTTGTCAAATACAATAGCATAAAGCTTTCGCACTCACACATTTGCATGTGTTTTTAAAAGAATTCCAGAATTACACGCATCTTTACACGTCACCTTTGCAGCTACTTAGTTATACGAATCGATTTTTCTTCTCTGAAAGCAAATCAACGAAGACATATTTCGCTCTCAAATTGAAAAAAGTCCAAGTTTGCCATTCCGCTGATGCTTTCCGATATCAGTTGGGTCTCACAATACATTATTGACACTTAGATCACCGCTCACTGAAAGGCATAGAATGAAAAAATAAATTAAAATATGACATATCGTTGAAGCGAAAGCATTTTACAATGATGAAACCATTGATATTATATTTCAAAATGTATACATTTGTTTTGTGCTGTAACTGCGAATCATCCGATCGACCTTTGAAAAGTCAGTCATTCGGATCTTTTTCGTTTTCTTTTACAAAAGCAGTTTCAGCCATAAAGTCTTATCGGAGAGCAATTTTCACCCTTTCAGTACATTACAGTGCAAAAGAGTTTAAAAAAAGGGATTTTTAATTATTTGTATAATTTAAAACTGCCGATGACATTGCTAAATTACGTGGAAATATTTGGGTGTCAGGAGAAGTTCACTCCATCATTATGTTATCAAAAAGCTTCATAATATTTTAAGATGAACTTGATGACTTAGCAGATATATACAGCAGGCGATAGATCAACAGTATGATTTGGAATGTGTGAATAATTGAACTGTAAAGCAGTAATCTTCTATTTTTTGTGCTATGCATTGATTCGTGTTGCAAGTGAATTAAGCGTAGATGACGTACTGTTTAATTGGACAACTCTAAGAAGGTGTCATGGCCTTACTTAACGCATATATTGACTCAACAGAATTGAAAAAAGATGTGTTGCAGAAAAAGTTTAAAGGAAAAAATTAAAAGGATATTAAACTTTGTGAAAGTATGAATGCAGAACAATCCACTCTGTGAAAATGTCATCACAGATGACACAGCTCATTTTTCGATATCTTCTTCTTCTTGCAATCAGTACTACTCTTAAAACATTGATTTGCTGAACCATTCTGTTCGTTAATCCGAGTCGATTTTGAATTTTGTTTTAAATTTTAAATTCCAGGTTTGGTAGACAATGAAAAACCTTAGTGAGCCTTGTTGCTGTATATAAATTGTTCTTCGGAATGTTTTCAAAGCTTTCAACCCTTTTCCTATCTGTTCCATCCAATTACTTTTGCACCAAAAAGTTAAATTTGTAAATGTCATTTGAAACATTCGTAGACTAATGAGTTGTAAAAATGAATCTTAAGTGATTCATTGGTTCTTGAATAAAAGACAATCCTTCTTCCAAGTTCCACTTTCAAGATTTTTCTCGACAGAGAAGATTTTATAAAAAATTATACCTTACAGTTAGAATGATAAAAAATATAAAGTTGTTGTGCATAGCCGCAAAAGTCAATTGTTAGCACTAATTTCAAGGAACGAATTGTAGCATGCAACATTATCCATTTCCGGTGGCCTGAATTCATTAATTTTCTAAACGCAAAAAGGGATACTACCAAGGAAATGAAATCAATACTTTGTTCATTACGCGCTTATTCCACTATCTCCAGCACCTGTACGACTTTCGCGCTTCCTCGTCTTTTTGAGTGTAAATTCGTTTTGCAAGAGCATTTGAATATGGACTGCTGAGAATATAAAATTCGTTTAAATAACATTATCGATGCTTGTGAGCACGCAATAAAACGTCTGATTATAGTAAATAACCACAGTTGTACAAATATGCAACAATCGAGACTGAATAGCGTTCTCCATCTCGCACATACATTTGCTCACTTACCCGCTGGTTCAATTTTAGTGAAATCGGTTGGACAATTTTGTACGTGAATGGAACGAAGAGAAATCAAAATTAGAGTCCCGTGCAAATACTTTTAAAATTCAGACAGATTTAGTTAGATATTGTGTATATCATTCTTTAAACACTTCAACAAGTGCCTACACAGCATTCCGACACTATCATTACCGCAATTTCAACAATTTCTTTTTCGAATATAAAATAATTGTAACTCCTGAAACAATATCGTTCACAATGATGCGGATTTGCAGAAGTCTACTTGATTTCTATCTGATGTGTTCATCCAATCACTTTCAGAATATCCGGGCAAATTTATATATTATTACCATACTTACTCTACTGAAGATTATACCTCCCATGTGAATAGAAACAAAAAATATCATACAGTAAGACAGAGGGTGAGAAACCAAAACGAAAATAGAATTTACTCAAAGCAAACGAACATAATATGTTCCGATTAGGAAGCCCAAGAAAAATTAGATTTGAAATAAAAATAAAAATAATAATAATAATAATAATAATAATAATAATAATAATAATAATAATAATAATAATAATAATAATAATAATAATAAAATAATAATAATAATAATAATAATAATAATAATAATAATAATAATAATAATAATAATAATAATAATAATAATAAAATAATAATAATAATAAATATAAATGGCAAGGAAAGAGAAAATACGATAATACTGATAGTGTTAGGCGGACAAGTCTATACGTGACGATTAACATTGACATCAAATAAACTACCTCATAAACAAGCGAAAAAAAAGCCAAGTACAAAACGTATGAATCGCTTACTTGGCAAAACAAAGACAGTAGAAAAATAATACGCAATTTATGATCAAAAAAGCTCCTCCACAGCTTCTAAAATTACTAAATTTCTCCGATCAAATCCCAATCCAAAAAAATGGGAAAATCCAGGTATCCGAAAATCGAAATATATGACAATGGATGAGCTTCTAGCAATTAAAAACAATGAAAACACTGCAGCTCAAACCAAAAAATACATTTAGCGTAAAAGTTGATAAAAAATTGGGCGGCGTACTCACTAATTAAGCGTAACTCTTAGATGCATCCAAAATTAGGAAAAAATATCCGAAAACCCAGAACATCATCTACCAATTTTTCTTTATGGCCTTATCCAACATAAGTCCTAAATACGATCATTAAATCGAACGACCAACTCTTTAAAGATGCATCATAGATCAAAATAAAACAAAATAAAAAAACATTGGATAAGAAAACCAAATAAACACTGAAGGATAAGGAAAAAGAAAACCTTCACATGAGAAAAAAGAAATGAGAAAAAGAGTGAAAAAGCAAAATCCAAAAAGAGAACTGTGAATTAAAAAACGATTCACAAAAATTGGAAAGAAAAAGGGACTGGACTTTTTAAAACACCCAAATTATCAAAAAAAAAGATAGGCGAAACTTCACGATGAACAGAAAAAAACATGAAATGAACAAACGAGAGGAAGATTTCCTTGTGAATACTAGCCATGCCCTGTTTCTCTTTCTGGTAACAATCTGAAATGAGGGATAAAAAAAAGTAGAAAGGTGCATTTTCATTTATACATACGAATCAGTCAATTCAAATCATCAATGATTACAAACAACGCTTTTTCATTGGGAAAAAGTTATCACAATATGGATGAGATGATGAGACAATGAGAGTTCACATTTCATACTGGAACAGACTAACTGCCACCCGTTTGTGTATTAACGTGATGATACAAGTTGGAAGTAATTTAATGCAAGCTTGATTCTAAGAACAGAGTGACAGCTAACACAAACGAAGGAAGAACACCGCCTATCTAATTTCAGCAGTGTCTAGAAAGGTCCCAATGATTATTAGATTTTTAAAAAGTTGAATATTTTTTCATGGCTAACCAACCTTAACATCATTATCTAGATATTTTTCCATGGGTTCGGTAATATTTCCTCCATAATATCATAAGCACGAATTTTTTAGATGGTAAAGGATTGCTACAGTTGAATGTTGTCGATATAGCATTCTAATTAACGTCGCTGAGAGAGTCAACTAATGGTGGGACTTTTATACATAATAATTTCATCAACAAGCAGATTGAAAAAAAATATTTCGCCAATATTTCTCAAATGCAGCTTTTGTACAGTTAAGAAATTAAACATAATACATAACAATGTTTGGTCACATCAACGATGCAGCTTTTTCAACTCATGAGAGTTGATAATAGCTATAGAAATGTTTCTCATAAATATCCAAAGACATTTAATTTTATTGATTTTTGAATCTATCGACCTAAATGTCTTGATTTTCAAACACAAAATATTCCTATCAACCCCAGTAAAAAACTGCAGTAAAAGACGAAACAATAATGAACCAAACCGAAATGCAAAACACAAACCCATAGTGAGAGGTGGGACGAAAAGTACGCTTTATACATTAAAATGGAAGATGTCAAAATTAAAACATTCGATTTTCAGCTGTGAAATCAGCGATGTAGGGTTATGCGCCATTTAGCTTTCATATGAAAAAAAGATGTCGTATATGAAAAAATGACTGGATCTTTGGCATAAACAATTTTTCAAACAATACTGTCAACAAGAATGTGATGATACATGTACCGGCGCAACAAATCAGTGTTTACGAGTCGCTGGTGATACCACTTGAGACTTGAAAGACACCTTAAATTTTCGTTGGTGTTACTTCAACTTTAACTTATTGAATTTCGTTGAAAAACCTTTAAAACTGAATCGTTTCTCCAAATCATTTGGTAGTAGTTATTGCCTTAATCTAAGTTGTTGAAAAAAATAATTTTACACTCTTAATTCAGCACCTGAAGGGTTCGATTACCCAGTTGCGTCCCATTAAGTGAAGTGATTGCCGTAACTGCATCCTCATATTGTCCCATTGTTACAAAGCCATACCCTTTACATTTTCCAGTCGAGAAATCCTTTATAATCTGTAAATAAAATTCAATGAACACAGATTTGAGCTACAATTTAAAATCTTGAAAACAACAAATCTTCTATTATATAAACGTTTGCACTATTATCACAGAACTCATTACTCCCAAATTATTACTTTGACCTCTACTTCCTTGAAGTTAACTATGATAATACTCTGCACTCAATCTATAATAACAATTCTTGCCTTAACGCTTAAAACAGCGCCGAATGGTCCAAAAAGTTGCCATAACACAGCATCTTCGGTTTCAGGTGGAAGATTGTATACAAAAATACACCATCCAGTACCAACAACACTCCCACAAGGTGTGGAATTTGCAAGTGCGGCAAGCTGGACTGGTGAGGTACTGGTACCTGCAAATGGGTCAAATCCTCATTTGCAAACCTCTTTCCAGAATTAAATTATTTTTTTAACTACATACATGCAAAATGTCACCTAAAAAGAAAACTTATGCCTCTTTCTATTTGTACTTTTCAAAGAATCCTAGAAATGTTTCAAGTATGTCCGAGATGCAAATACGTGACACGATTTATAAATGTGGCTTAAATTTATACCAGTAGCAGCAGCCATTTGCAACAGTTGTGTAGTAATGAGCTCAGGACTGGATGTCGTAGCTGTAGTTGCAGTTGTTGTACCAGGAGCTCCAGCTAATGGCGTATAGCGGAAACGTCCTGCTTGTGGTGTGTGATGTATGGGACCTGCACCAATTCGACGTCCAGATGTTGCAGAAATTGAACTCAAAAGGGCGAGAGGCATCAATGCTGATGCTGCTTGGGCTATCTGAAAGTAAATGAATTACTTTGTTCATTAAAAGAAATCCGTTAGAAAAAAACAAAAAAGTATTATTTACCAATTACACCAAAGCAAGGTACTGACACATTTTGAATGTTAGTAAAAACAGAAACTTTGACACAGAACAATTTAGAATAAAAATTTTCACATATACATTCGAAAAGGCTCTACTGAGCAAAAAATGGTCAGGAACTGACCTCGAATTTCTAAAGCACAATCTTTAAAAAAATCCTGCTGCACCTTTTATCTACTTCTTAATATTATTTTTCCTTATTCAACGCTTCTTTATGGAGAAGTAAAGTGATATAAACCTGAAGTTGTGCTTTCTGAGCATTTGCTGCAGGACTGTTCGCAAATTTAACAGTTATGGGTTCTGTACAACCAGCCGGAATTCTTCCATTTAATTTTTCAATGGCATCTTCAGCTTCACTTTTCCGATCAAAACGCACAAAACCAACACCCTTTGATATCCCTTTAATTATGTTTAGAAGGAAACAATATAATGATGAATTGATACTAAAAAACATTTCTTTGCCGATTTGTGAGAGGATTTCGGTAATTTAAAACTGTATAATATGTAAAAGCCTCTTTCTTTCACACCTCCGTAAAATACACCTAATACTGAGCACAACATTATTCATTTGCACAATTTACAGCCCATCAGATGTTAATCACAGGAAACGTGTTTGTGAGACATAGATTAAAACTACATAATTTATATCTTACCTGTAACATTGTCGGAGAGGATCCGTGATGTGATGATCTGTCCAAATGGTTTAAAAAGTGCTTCTAAATCAAGCTGACTCATCGTTTTAGCCAAGCCACTCACATATAAATTGGCTCCTTTTATAGATTCGCTGCTCGGCCGCGCGAATGACACCTTAAACATGGATATGTAAATGTGTTGATTTCTTTCGCCATCACTGTTGACATCTTTCATACAGCTTTTTGACTCTGCATCAAATCAACAACTATTACTAACATTATTTCGTCGAAAATACTATCTTTTTCGCATTCCGTGATTTCTTTCCATATTTTAAGTAAAATCATAAAAGAGCAATAGGTAGCTATGTTTAAGATTAATTGAAAAAAAATAAAATTATAATTATATCAACATAAATACATGGAGTCTAGAAAACTTGCTGGTGGAACTAATTTAAACTCGTTTCACGCTTTCTTTACTGCCGGTTTCGCTAATTTCAATTTAAATGAAAATTGTAAAGATTCAAAATTTTAAAAAGCACCGAAAAACTGAGGTAGTTCCATGCAGAAGTAAAAATATTTTGCAATCCAACAACAAATAGATGTTACAAAAAAAGAACGAAACTTTAAACTGAAACTTGGAAAATCCCAAAGAAATATGAAGCAAATCAGGAAACACATTTATAAAAGAACGATTGAAAAGCGAACCTTTATGGTTTTGTTTTGTAACCTGAGACCATTCAAGGAAGTGACTGCCTTATAGGCATCTTCTTGACGGAGATAATTAACAAAACCGTAACCAAGACTTTGACCTAAAAATTAAAAACTGAAAAAATAATACCAAAAGCAGTGAAACATAAAGTGGAAACATAAATCCTAAGATGATTAAATTCAAGTGGTGTAAAAGAATAAACAAAAATATAAAAAAATCACAACATGTAAAATATAATATACGAGAAAATTTTAGCGGTGAACAAAAGAAATAATTAAAACAGCGTGCCATTTCCACAAAACGATTGTAATCAAAAGCATGTTAGAGTGAAAGTGGAAATTGGAAAAAAGCTCAGAGAGAGTAGAAGAAAACTTTATTAATTATCATCACAATAGCAGTTTTTTTTTCGAGGAGAGTAGCACTTGGGAGCTACTTTGAAACAGGACAAGTGCCCAAGAGGTGAGCACTTTTTTTAAATTTACTTTACAAAATGTGAAGTTTTTTCTTTGTTACTGAAGCTAATGCTTCCTAAATCGTATAGGATCTACATTTTATTCTGAAAACTTTTAATTTGGTGAACTTCCCGTAAGACTGAGAAATTGGCAATTCTATAAGCTTGCACGATTGCACGCTACAAAGATCTGGCAGTCCGTTCGACATAAACTATTAGTCGTAAGTAAAATATATACTTGCGGCACAATAAATGCTATTTTGTTTCCCTTGCTCAGTGAATCAGAAAAATAATACAATAAGAACCTTGACTGAATTAAATAACTCTGCATTAGACTTATTACTATAAAATATGGGGTAGATATGAACTAGATAAATTTCACATTTACCCTCGCTAACTTTTCTTATTTCTTACGAGATTAATTCCTGGAGTCACAAGTCTTTCGGTCACAACTACCGTGTCGATAGTAACCAGTAGAAATAAAAATTTGCACAACTTATTTTTTATATGTGATAGAAAATTTACATAAAAAATATTTATCTCTTAAGACTGTTGATTCACTTCACATACTTTTGGGTGTTCTTTTTAATTTTACTCATGAGTGTTATCATATGCTCTATAAAAACTGCACCCGCAATGTAAAATATCATAATTTAAAATTCTATAGGTAAAATCATATCATGAATCATGAAACTCCTAATCAGTTAATTTGAAAACATTTTAGTGTGCTTGAAATAAAAAAAAACAAGACCGAACCTCATCTAAGTATAGTTTTCTTTTATTAATTATTTTATTAATTTTATTTTATTAATCAAAGCATATTAAAATCGACGATGATGCAATGAAAAACGAAAAAACTCGGATTTAAGAATTACAGTACAAATTAATTTCCTTTTTGTTATCAAAAACTCTTTCATTTTGGCCATAGATGCCAGCATTAACAGTAGAAACAGAAACCAACCATCGTACTTGGAAAGTATCAAAACAGAAAATATTAACTTACCAGTAACTTTATCGCGCACGAGTTTGCAGGAATCAATTTCACCAAGGGTTGAAAACAATGCATGCACTTCTTCTTGAGTCATATTCTGTGGCAAATAATTGATAATTAAATTTGTTGCTTTCATTTCACCATCATTTTCCAACGTAGGAGAATTTAACGGCAACATAGATGATGAAGCATAACACTAAATCTTATGTTTTTTAGAAAGTGAAGTCTATTATTAATTCGATCAAAGTGTAAGGTTGGAAATAATTAATTAAAGGGATTACAAAATTTCATCAAATATGCAAAAGGAGGCAAAATAAAGTATCTAGGAATGAAAATCAAGCAAGTTCATGATGACTAAAAAAGAAATTGTAGGAGCGGTTTCTCCTCAACCACTGGCTGCTTTTAGAGAGCAAAAAATAATGAGGATAATATTGAACACAGCGTAAATTTCTAATAAGGTAGGAAACTAGATTACAAACGTCTCATACGATATATTTATTTAATATACTTGAACATCTATGAATCAGTTTTTTTCTCCACCTACCTCATTAATTTACCTTGAAATTAATACTTCCACACAAATTAATACCTAGCAGTTTCGAAGCAAATACATAAAAGAGTAAAAATATAAAATAAAAAAATCTATTATTATCAGCTTCACAAAGATTCGGCTATTATTTTACCTGGTTACTATTACCGTTAGAAAGAATTTGAGACTGCTGTTGCTGCATAACAATGGAACCTGCTTGACTATCCATAACTGTTTCACTGTGCCACACGCACACACCTTCTGCGTCACGGTAAGCAGTTACCAAACCTTTGCAGTAACTTTGGTTTTGTATTTAACCACTTTCCAGAATATTTTCGTTGACACTACGTAATCTTTTTCCCCGCTGAAAATTAGCGAGAAATTTTTCAAAAAGAAATAGGAGTGTCCGAACGATAAGTATTTTATAAGAAAGCATAAAACCTTGTAATCGTGCTTATGTGCAAGTTAGCAAAGTCAAAAAGAACACATTCTAAAAGCGCATAAGCCAAAACAAATAACAGTATTGAAACTTGAAAAATGTGTGAATTACCATAAAACCATAATTCGCCTTTATGAGTAGGTGATCGGATTCGGAAAACAACGTCCTGCGCCCCAAAGCTCCATTCACTCTCTTTAATATTATTTTAAACTGTTACAAAAAATAACAACTTCAACTTTGGTAGACATCTTTCATTTTAAATAGTCTTTAGCACTTACAGATGAAAATAGGCCTAAATGGACAACCAAGAGCTCCTTGCAAAATTACTAACATTTGACCAACTTCACATTGTTGTAATAAAAAAGGTAATGGAAACTGAAACCCAACTATACTATTAATAAATAACTCCTCAATACTACTGACAATATTGGTCTAAAAATCATTAAAAGACTACTTAACGTTCATCGCTTCATGTTTCTTTAATAGAACTACAAATACCCTGAGCTTGACAGAAAGAATAGAGTTTTTGAGAGAATATTTACGACAATATAATGCCAGATAAGTCATAAAAGACTGCAGTTCTTACGGGAAGCGTTATAAAAAAAACGAATTTTTGATAATACAAAGATTTTTTTGATAATATAACACAGGACAAATCAGGACAGAGTGCAGTTCTTCCAAGAAAGTATTATAGAACTTCATCAAAATTTCAAAAAAAGAGTGCTCTACCTTCCAGATTTACAATACAATAATTAAAAAATACTTAATAGTAAAATAAGTTCTTAAATAGCACTTACAGATTATAACTAAATGTTTCCAGAAAATTTTTTTGAAATGAAAAACTTGTTGAACGTAACGCTAGCAGAGTTGGTGCGCAGGAAGTGTTGTTTTTTGTATAATGAATATAATGACAGACCTATCAAATCTCAGCAATCTGACTTAAAAACTCAAACGTCAAAGGAGATTACAAGCGCCAACATCCAAGTTTATCGAAGCACACACAATACGTTACCATATTCAACGGAACTTATTTTAACAAGCCGCGAAACCTCGATATGTCTTGCAGTGCAACTTCTCTTGGACCAACAATTTATGACCTTTAATCTGCTCATTGATTTTACAGGCATATTTGGAAGCATTGGGGAGGAGGCGGCTCTTCAGCTGTGTTGAAAGTGGTGGCATTATTTAATCTAATACGTCAGTGTAATTAGGACTCGGAATGACAGTCCGGAGGTCTAGACATCTCGGGACTCTCTGGATGAAACACTATTAGAGGACAGTTTACTGATTCGTATTCATCATAAATCTGTGTAGTGTGGCAAAGAGAAAGAGGGGGCATTTTTGAAAGTTAGTACTTTACAAAAAATGTAAAATGGATGAGTTGCACATAACTCAAAAATAAATAACAAAACATTGTACAAGCTATCGTTGGCACGATGCTAAAACTGTAGGAAACATGAGAATAAGGTAACGAATTGATGGATCACAAAGCAGTTAACGAACAAATAAGTGTCCTTGATGGCATATTAAAATTGAACAAAATTTAAAAATTAGAAACACTTCATTGTATTTTTATCACTTCCTGTTGCACAAAGAGTTTTTTCAGATAGAAGTTGTAGATTTCGTTAAAAATAAAATTTGTTTTGGGTAACCTGTTACTAATTTTATGATACAGGTGCTGATATAGGTCAGAATATTTCTAACGAGGGTAATCTTTTAATTACGAAATAAAATTTGAAGTTTAAAAATAGGTGACAGACCAGGCATTTTTATTTCTTTTTACATCTGCAAAGCAATCTATTCCTGCGCAATAACGGATACAAATAGACTGATTTCCATGCTTACTAAGACAACAACAGCTTCTAGCTAAAAGTACCAATAAATCGGTTTGTCAAATTGCTAAGGAATGATTGGAAGTGAATAGATGTGGATGTTGTTGTCTCCTCTGAGTAGATCATTTGAAGAGGAATTACTTCTCTATTTGTTGACTGCAACAGTGGAATGATTGAAAGGAGGATGATAATGGAATCGGCGTAGAAACGGGTAGGGATCGGATCGGATCTCATGTCCCCTTTATCCCTTCTATGAAAGAGGTGGCAACTATAGTCAAAATCACACTGCGTTCTCAGTTAATAATGATTTACATAATTGTGAACAGTGAACTTTTCACTCGTATATATCACTTTTGAACTGCTTTTGAAAATCGAGACTTGAATAGGTTATACAGCGTTGACTTACCTCGTGGAAAGAAAATTACGGAAGCATATTTCTGGGGAAATGAGTTTCTTCTAGATTTTAATCAGTCTGAAGTTAGCCTTGGCATTCATAGATTGCAAAAGTAGGATAGGGATGGTTGATTTTGAATTCGAATGGAATATAGGAAGAGGAAGGTATCAGATGGAATATTGCGGTAAAAGATTCTGACAGTTGTTTTAAAGATATAATTGAAAATTCAAGATAGCAGCGCTAGAGATATGTGTGTGAACGAAGTGAATTTAAAAGACCTGTACATCAATATAGTAACTAAGGGTATCTCAAATGTAATTGGTATGTTTGGAACTTGTAACATGACTGACATATTTCGCTTGAAATAAAACGAGTTATGATTTGGATCATATCACTGACAGTGCAATGTATCGTCGCGGAGCGTTGCTCAAATTGCTTAATTTCAAAGGGGGCAAGTTTTTGGCATCATGGTAACATTACACGTGAAAGTGGCAATTCGTTGTTGGGAGAGATCATATGGTCCTGACAGCGAGTTAGTTTCCTAGAAGAGAGAATGATGTGAGAAAGATGCAAAAAGGGAAGGTGAAAATGTGTTTTGAACTTGAAAGACGAAATACAACGAATATTGACAATAAATTTGTGCTAATATTATTGCAATAATAGAGCTCGTCTATATCACCGTAGGAGCAGACAGAATGACAAACCTATGGATAGGCAACTGAGATTTCGAAAACTATCATTTTCAGGAAAAATAAACAGTGTAGTTTATTCATTAACCACTTCGTCTACCAGAAGATTGGAAGTTGTAATACCCAATGAAACACAGAGAGTTTGAAAGAAAAGAAACAGTAATAATTACATTTACAAATTGTTTCCCAGATTTGATATCCTTTATTAAAAATAATTCTTTATCTTTCTACACTGTTAATACTACAGGAATGGATTTTATGGAATCGAAATTACTTAAAATCTGGGATTATCAAAATACTGCAAAATAAGCGAGCGGTCTTTTGCATTATTCAGAACTCTTAACAAAAATATATATTAACGTTTCGCGCATAGTCATCAGAAATTCAACAAATATTTTTAAAGTATTACTTTACTGCGAAGTAAATAGGGATGTATGCCATCCATATATCATCATCCTACACTGTATCTGTGCATTTTGTGAGATTGTTCTTAACTTCTTAAAAACTACGTAGAAAATAATTTAAGGCTAAAGTCGCTACCTTGCTGGCTTATAAGAAATACTGAAACTTCTCGTAATATATTTAACAACAGAAATCATTCATTCTTCCTAGCTGAATTAATTTATAAATTAGACACTTTTCGTCACTCAAATCACAAGCTTTTTGTAAAAGCTGAAAGTATCTCTCTCTTAGCATTGAAAACTGTTTTCAGCTTTAACGAAGCTTCAAGATGAGGAAAAGAAGTGAACTACGTGGAAATAGTGAGAAATAGAACAAGGATAGCAGAATGATTTATTATTGATTGTTCAACTTCTAATGCTTATTTCATTGTACTAAGGGAAATTTTGAAAGCAAGCAGCTAATCGAATAGATAAAACATCTGTAAAGAATTAATACATAACTCGTCTTTTTTATTGCTCATAAAAATACCTCTGGAGGACAGGTAATTAACGCCTTTTTGGGTTTCATTATAATACACAAATAGGAATGAAATAATTGAAGAGATAGTGGAAAGCAGCAGATGTACATTCACAGCTTATCATATTTAGATCTAATAGAAGCATAGAGATGAAGTGGCGAGGAGAGTAACATAATTGCGTAATGAAGCATATTTGCGTAATGAAGCTCAAAATGTGCTGTACAAACAAATTTCAAACCTTAACTTCAATTAATTAAATTAATAGTTCACTGATACGCTTCTTTTGTTTAGTAAACAATTATTTAAATGATAAAACCGACATGTTGATGTCAAATGATATACATTGAAGCAGGAATGATACATCTCTTCACACTATTCTATTAATATAGATCTCGAGATCGAGGAGCGACAGTTGTGAAGACAAAAATCGGTGAATTGATGAAGTCAAGCAATTGAAGTATTTAAATAAACTAAGCCAAATGCGGCCATTTGCTAATTTACCATTAAAATACAATTATTTTAAATTTTCGAAAAGAAATTTTCATCAAAATTTCAAAAGTAAGAGGATTTTCTTTGGTAGAAATTTATTTCATTTGTTTTTTTTGGTGGTGTGATAGCAAGCAATTAACGGTCGAAAGATTATTTGTAGTAAATTGCATTTGAAGCTAACGGATTGGGCGAAATGAACTGAAAGGAAATGAACTGAACTGAGAAATGCATTGAAGAAAAATAGTTATCAGAAACGATCGTTCCCATGAAGCTATACTTTACTATGATTACTATAAATAATACGATTAACATACCTTACTACGATCACTATACTTTTGAGACCGCGTTATCATTTAAAATTGACAGCATCAAAAAAGGATTTATCAGAAAAGTTTACCTTTTTTGGTTTGAAATACAGATCAGTTGTTACATTTTTCAAGGAAACTTCTTTCCAAAAATTTACATCCATTACTTTAATTTGAATTCATTTTAATTTAGCACAAGAAATTTGTTAGCATTTCTGGAATGGAAATATCCCAAGAAATTTACATGAACCATAAAACATCGATCAGAAACGAATCTTTCCGCAATTTGTTATGTACGGCAATTTCCTTAAAAAAGTTGCTAAGTTTCCTCAAATTGGATAACAAGAAAGTTAAGAGAGTAGATGAAACATAGCAAAAGCTAAACCCTTAAACCAATGAATATTCATTGTTTTGGGAGACATTTTAAGCTTTCCGAATGAAACAATATTCGTTTCACAGGGGGATCAACGTCACCCCTCAGAGCCATTTCGTTCCACATGTTTTATTTCACTCCGTTCTCATTCGCTGATGATTCATTTCAAAAATGTTTTTCTGCTTTGTCACAAGTTGAAGGAACGGAAGATTGAAAAGTCTTTACCTTTTCATTCCATTTTTCATATATATATATTTATACTATATGAAATTCACATTTAACAAAATCCTAAAGAATTCTTTTTCATGATGAAGACCAAAGCTTGAATGTGAGATTCATAAAAAAAGAACGAACTTCTTGTCGCCAAGACCAATTGAAGTTATTCTTCTCCATCATTAGAATAAGGCGAAATAAATGTGCACATATGAAATCGAATTAAACAAAACTGGCTATTATGAATGTAATGAAATAGATTAGTTGGTAAATTGGATTAAATGAATTGAAACGAAATGCACAAAATATGATTGGAATGAAAACTGAGCAGAAAAGAGCAAAGTGTGACTGTTACAAGTTTTATATTGAAGTTTACAAATATATTATAGAAATCAGTTTCGATCGTTAGTTTCGGTCAATTAAAGAAGTGGTTGAGGTAGAGTGAATTCTGCAAAATTCATTGCCTCTTTCCTTTGAAATTCTCTTTATCAACTTCTTATTTACATCACAAATCTGTACACATCCCGTGAAGTTGCGTAAAGTGTGAAGTTCGTGAAATTAAGCCTAGCGAGATGATTTGAATTTTCCAGTATTGAAATGGATTACTCACTTATCAGACGTAGTGACGCTGTGAGAATGTTAGTCCAAGAAGCAGCAGCAGTGTTATCAGAATGTTATTAGTGAAGAAAATAATGATGTTATCAGGATGTTTAGCTTCCTGATATTGCATTAAAGCACTGGATCGATAACGTAGAGAAGTAATCAGCTACTTTACATTGCAAACAGTGAAAGAAAATTTCATTGCTGGCTTTTTCATAGTCAGTGATAGACGACTTATCACAAAGGAAAATTTAAAATTATTTCAAAAACAAACATCTATTTTCTAAAGATGATAAATGGGAGAGAAGGCGAGTAATTGATTGGTAAATGATCCCTGGAAAAAATTCGTTTAAATTTCGAGCAACAGCTGTTTTAAAAAATAGACCATCTAGATAGCCTTGAAAAATTGCTAAATCGAAAAAAATCACAAAATTATCCGATCAGCTGTTTTGGATAACCAAACGTAGCTCTTTTTTTCCCATCATTCTGACTTATTTCAACTTCGTTCTGATGCAGGCGTTGCAGCGTTGTGCCAAAAATGTAGCGCAGTGCTTTGTTTTACATGTTGTTTACCAACTTTCCGGTTTTGACTGGAAACCGAGGAATCACGGCTGTTTAGATATGATAATTTTTCGTAATCAACAAGCTACATGCTTTGTGTAAACTAATTTTCTGTCAAAAATTTCATCCTATAAACTTTGATTAGAAATGGGAAGGCTTCCAGACATTTTTACTAAAATTTCGAAAAGGTCATGGTGATCATCACTTACCCATTACACTGAAAACGATCAGGTGCTTAAATTTAAATTAAATTAACAACAGACTCTTTCATATCATTTTGTACTAAAATAATGGTTTAGTTGTTCACTGAATATCAAATGAAAATGAAGAGGAATGAGTAAAAGTGAGGAGAATAAGAATTTCATTCTCAAAAATTCATGAAAAAATGACAAATGAAAAATGAAAGAGGCAGAAAAGTGGAGTGTCATTTTGGATTAAAAAATATATAAGAAATAGTTATGCTCTTAATCGGTAAAGAGCGGTATTATTTAAAAACTAATAATAATGTTTGAAGTTTTGAATTATTCGGGCTCATCTCTGTCTTCAAAGAGAAGTTTCAAAAAGCGATGAAACAAAATGCGCCGAGAATCGGGACAGATATATATGTGCACGGAAAACGAAGCCCTCAAGCACGTAAACTAATACATTAAAATGAATAATTTCTTCTGTTTTGATAAAACACCGTGTAGCACTTACGTTTTGATACTGCCACTCCCTGTCCTTCATGGACAAGTGCACGAGTTGTGTCTTCAGTAGCTTGACCTATAGCTCCACCTCACTTCTGCCTCTTCGTCTTCTAATATCCACTGCTTCTCAACTCTCTTCACAGAAGCATATCTTATTTTTTGCAGTCCGTAACCAACCAGTACCAATTATACTTCTTCCAATTAGATTCTCTCTCCTGTCTTTGAAGTGCATTAATGAAATAACTCAAAGCAGACAACAGCAGAAAATGCAAAGTGACAGCATTTTTAGTAGAGCAGGTGGCGAAAGAGATGCGAAGTGACATGTTGTCGGCCGTGTTAACCTCGTCATTGCGAACGAGTATAAGTAGCATTTTGCCATATAATTTGGTGAAAGGGTGTTGAAACGTGGAGGGTGACGTGTAATACGGGCGGGATGTAAACTAACAGCGAAGAGGTGGTAGTTTTATTGGATTTAGTTTGTAAGATGCCCTTCAATGTCACTGAAATATTTTACATGAGATACACATTTGTAAAAATACTGACTGTTTGAATGAAGAGCGTTGTGCTTGGCAGTTTGTGATGTTCGTTTTGAAATGTTTCAACAAAATATTATGTATTCCAGATTGCGTAGGTGCGATGGTATCGTCGCGTTCTGTGTTAATTTGTTTACGTTCAATCCACACATCAAAGCACATGAATAGTAAGCCACTGATGTTATTCCCATTACTTGTTCCTTTCATCCATATTAAGTAGCATATTACTGTATAAGTATCCTGTCATTTCGTCATTTACCTGTTTAATGGTTCTCTATGTCCAGAAAGAGGGCCGTTGACAATGGATGGCTGGTATCCACGTGATCATATGCCGGACGATTATCCAAAAAATGAAGAAGAACGACGAGCAGCGGCAATAAAATATGGGATGAGACTTGAAGATTACAAGTCAGTTTTGTTATTGGTTGTCCATGGGAAAAATATAAATAGTGGATATTTCTAGAACTTCCACATCAACTAACATCGTTATTATGATTTCGAAGATGAGTGTATATTGCAATATTTAAATTATTATGCCCCTTATGTTATAGGCCATATGACAAGGACGATTACTACAGATATGCAGGAAATTATCCGGATTATGGATGTGTCACCTTTGATCATAAAGATCCACATGAAAATTGGAGCGATCCGCAGTACCGAAGGAATTGGGGTGAAGGAGTAAGTTGTTTTAGGCTGTCTGGATGATTTTTGCGAATTTTCATGCTTGTTTGAGAAGTTATTTTAGCGTTTCAGATTACAAATGTGTCTCACTTTTAATAAAAACATCTGGAACATATAGATAACATTTTAGCCTCAAATTTGAGGAACATTTACGGCTAATAACGCTGAAATCAAGTTAGTATCTTTGAGAGATCTGGATGTTATGTAGTACTTCCTACAGATGAAGCAAGCCAGAAATGGAAGTTTTCGCATTATCACAGACGATTTCTGTGGGCATTTGAGAGTAATATTCTAGATATTGACATTTAACTTAAATTTTTAAAAATTTTAGATGGATATCCAAGCAGTGATGCACACGTCTGATCGGGATTCCTATACCAACATTAACGATGAGGAAACTTCATTTTAAGTTTAATTTTAATCGGTGCAGGAAAATGTGTAAAGTATTATTTATTAAAATAATTAACATTATAGATTTTTTACTTTGTATACTTAAGCTGTTAGATTTGCAGTTTTTGTGTTTTAGATGGACCAACACGGTGATTTTCTGTCGTCACTTAATTCCAGCACTAATCTTTTGCTGGATTGGTATTCAAACATGGCCGAAGGGTCGTAAGTGGAAAAATGATATTGTAAGTGTATTTTCGCTGTCGTACTCATAAGTCATAAGTCTAAAAGTTCTGTGTTTTAATTTGAAAACTGAAACTTTACGCATTTATTTTTCTAACGGAGAAAAAAAAGGCTATTTAGGCTTGAAATACTCAGAAGTTTATAAGATTTCTGTTTTCAGATGCTGAAGCAATATCCTTATGATATCAAACGAGCGTATCCATTTACTGACCCTCGTATATATCCAATTACGAATTATACTTTTGAACCCAGGGATAACTAAACAAAATTGAAAATATTTGCTATTCGAAAAAAAATTGTGTCCGTAGTGTGTTATTGTTTATTTCCTGCCATTTCAAAATGTAGATTTTATTTTTTCAGAATTATTAGTGTGAATATTTGTATGTAATAAAAGGTTTATCAAATATTGTTTTTTTTCGAGTTGTTTTATTTCTATTAATTTATTTTTTATTAATTTTTTCATTTGTTTTATCTGTCAAGTCGCGCTTTTGTTTAGTATAAAAACAGCTCGCCGTTTTGGTTACTGGTGGAGATTTGTTCTATATCTCCAGCTTCTAAATGTTCTTTTTCCTTGACATGCATTCGCTTTTCTTAACATGAATGGTTTTATATAAAAATTGATATCTAATTCTTGCTCCTCTGTGTTAGTAACAGGTTTTTGTTTGATACTGAGGGTTGTGCTTGTGGATTCGTGGATGTAAGCTTTTAGGCTTATCCAAAAATACTCATTGAGCTGAATCGAGATTATTCAATAATCAGAGCGGAAGAAAGATGTTGTATCTCGAGGATTTCTTGGAATGTAAGTTGTGTGCTTGAAGTTTAAGTTTGGATTTCACTTATTTTAAATTCCTTTCATTAAAGATAATACGAGTTAAGTCTTATTACAGTACTTGATCAGCTACCGGGTGAGTTGAGAGACAGAAGCACTGAAGTTCGAATGTTGGACCTGCGAGCCCAGCGTAAGTTACTGAAAAAATCTCCACTTTTTTAAAACTTTCAGTGTCTTCCAATCATGTATGAAAGTATTGATGTCTTATTCTCCGGTTTGTGATTCATTTCAACATTTTTTATTGAGAATTGCAATGAAATGTAAATTCCATAATATTTCAGTTTTGCACTGGAATTCAGTTTTCAGAATTGCATGAGCGCGCGAACAAAGAAAGAGATGAGTTCTTTGCTACGGGTGGCACTCTTCCCCAAGATGTGAAAGTAAAGCGATACAATGAGATCTTGGAGGTGTGTTTCTAAATTACAATTTAGGATATGTTGTCTTCTAACAGTTTCTTTTATTGAGTTGTGTTGGAATAAATTCTGAATCTTAGGTTGAAGTTTGTTTTATATTATAGAGCTGTTTCCAAACATGTGTATAGAATTTTTAGATCTTTTTAGCGAAACTAGTTTGGATGTGAATTTCAACTGGAGAATTAAAAAGTTTTTTTTGTAGCTTTATGCGCAGGCGAAAGCGCTTTCGGCCGAAAAAGTAGCAATCTTAGATGTTTGTCATTCATTACTGCTGAAATATAGCCAAAAGTTGAACAAAGAAATACTGCACTTTAAACTGGAACTCGAGGCTGATAATCCTGGTATCACTGAACAGATTGAGAGAAGTAAATATTGAAATCTCCGATTGTCTGTGAATTTAAGTTTTCGACAGGAATATTTTTTCTTATTTATTTTAATGAAGCAACGACTTCATAAAAATAAAAGAAAAAGTATTTGTCTCCACTTTGTATTTCTTTTCAGATATGTTCATTTCATATTGCTTGGAATGTTCATTTTTTAATATTTTTTTTTATTTTTTTATTCAGTGATTGTTCTTTTCAGAATTCAATGAAGTAGAAAAAAATCTATTTCTTCAACGTAAAGAACGTAAGCTTTCTGCTTAAAATTTTTTTCTGAAATTAATACTTGAAGATACGTATGTTTTGATCCAAATATTTCTAAGGAATGGATGGTTTAATCACATTTCAGGAAGACGTAGGTATCGCGAAGCCAATGCTAATCTTACGGGCATGATAAACGGAAACTCAAATACGTTGTCCGAGACATCGAGCACTGGTTCCCGTGGGCAACGAGGTTTCTGTTCACGTCCATTACTGTCACTAATTTTGTGTTTTGTATTCGTACTGTTCTCTACATGTCTTTGTGGTAGGTTTTATGGTCCAAAGTTGATTTCAGGACAATTAAATGACACATGCGAAACTGGACTGGATCTAAGTACTCAGACACAACAAAGTGGAAACAATTTAGTGCTGTCAGCGGGGGCACGCGACGTTGAACCTGGACCAAGCGGTAGCCGAGTGCATAATGCTACCAACGAGCGTGATTCTGATTTGCCCCCGCTGAAGGTAATCGTGGTGAGTTGACTGAAATATAAATCATGTTGCTACATTTGTGTAGTTATTATAACTGTAAAATATGGACTACAATTATTTTACAAATGGACACATTTAATAACAATAATATGAAATTTTATTGACATATATGGATTACTGATATTAATTTTTAAGTGTTCGATTTAATTCTTAAGTAAATCCGTAAATGATCATATTAGGTGCTCAAAATAGACAGTGTGTTCAATAAGTAGATGAAATTAAGGCTGGGTAATTGTGTCATGTTGCATATCTTAAATTCCTGTGATCTACGTAGCATGAACAAAAAGCATAGTGTGTTCAGAATTTTATGCTATCAAACCATTCACAAAATTATATTTCTTACATTGCGGTTTTTTTCCACTTTGATTATTTTGCTTCCTGATGGTCTCGGTTTTGTAAATTATAAAAGATTCAAATAAGGCTAGCAGGGTGCACGATATCTTGGTATTATGATTGAAGTGATTTGCATGCATTCGCAACAAATAAAATTTCGGCACTCATTTTACAGAGACGATCTCTTGTCACTCCTCAAAAAATCATCGGTATTAGCAGTGTTCATTCGCCAGCTGCAGTAAATGCTCAGCCAGTAGCAGGAAATATTCCTGATCGTGGTTGGTTGTCTAATTATCAAAATTTCATTTATTTTCACGTTATAATTGCTTTATATGATGAAGATTTCGGGCGAAATAAGTTTTGGTTGAAAACAAGCTTGTCGCTGTTTTCTACTGCAGAGAGCTTGATCTTTTTGTCACTTCACATTTCATTGATTGGTGTAGTTTTCAATACTGGAAGCTGTCAAACTTTTACATATTTTCAAAGCAGATTTCAAAGGTGATGGTTGGAACACTAGCCCAAGTCAAACTCCATCTACCTCTTCACAAGTACAGTTCTCAGTCCATCCTTCGAAAACCACATCAAATGTTAGTTTCAAAGAGCACTTTTCCAGAAAATTTCTTGACAGTCGATCTTGTATTTGCAAATATTCGGCCGTACATAATGTTATTATGTCTTCTTGCCTGATCGTTGCACCAAAATATATTTTGTATAATAGGTACTTATCTTCTTTTATGCTTACTGGATTGTATGATTAGCTGGTGTTTTGCAATAAATCGTAGTATTGTAATTTGGAGTTTATTTCGATTACAGTTAGGTTTAATTAGGTTTGACTGATTGTGTTGATACACTCAGAAACTTTGTGGAGTGTTTATCAATTCCCGTAGTTTAAGTAAATCGTAATACTTTACTATAATGTGGAGTTCATGTGGATCATGGAAGGTTCCTGTTATTTGAAAATAGCAATGTATTGATATATGTGTTGCTTTAAGTCTTTGCAAGTGTCACGACTGCGAAAGTAACAAAAACACAATACTGTTTTAGCCAAGTACCTTTACCGGAACATCTGGACATTCTGCTCCGGGACAATCAATGATGTCACTTGCTGCCCAAGAAAGTCGACATGGTCGTCCAAGGAAGTATCTTTTCTTGCTGTATTAATTTCTATGATGATCTGCTTACAATTATAACCTTTAATAATAGGTTTACTGAAGAGTTTCCTGTTTTTATATGAACATCCTTGATTCTTCGACTAAAATAATAGATATTTATGCTTTAGGCTAACATCTAGAGCTCAGGAAATGTTGTACACTATGCAGCGATATGAACGTCGTGCAACGAGTCTTACTACTATGTGTTCACCTGAACTAATACAGGGGAGTGACGATGAATCCGATTCAGACCGACGTGTTTGGTGTTTTTGTCGTGAAGTAGGTTTTCATTTTTGTTTGAAGTACTAATGAGGTGTTAGGAAAGGGAAATCCTAAGTTTGCATAAAGGTTATGTTCTTTAAAACAATATTCTTTGCATCCGCCATAGCGTATTGTAGTCAAAGATAATCCGTATTTTAGCAAAAATTAGAATTTCGTGGGAAATTATGACTGGAGAAATAGAGGGATGGGAAGAAAACGACTTTTCAAAAATGAAATTTTTTAATTAAAAATTTGAGAAAGTATGAATTTTAGAAATTTTTGTTTGCAGAAAATTATTTTATAGTATCGGTTTTGAGCGACAGTGATTTCCAATGTCTTTTTTCTTATTTAATTTTCTTAATAGCATCAATGTCTGAGATTGAAGAAGGAAATTTGGGGAAGTTTTGTAGTATGTAGGTTTCAGTTATTATTATTCTGTTGTGCTGCTATTGACAAAACTGAAATATGTCATCATTTTACTTCCACTAATCCTATTAGTAGCAATAATAGTATATATAACATATTGGTATCATAGTCACTTCGACAGTATTCTTTGCAAATAATTACGGCGAAATGATAGTTCGTTCTTCATGTTACGAAAGAAGTTAGTTGTCGGAAAAGTGACAACTGATGAAAAAGGATATGAATATGAAAGAATATAGTAGAAAAAAATGATGTGGAATAGGACCATGTTCTAAAACATATGTTCTATAAGATTCAGGCATCCGGACTTTTAAGGTAGGCTTACGTGTATAGTGGTAAAAACAAAGTTCTAAATTGTCTGTGCCAAATATTAATATCATGCTAATCTTGTTTGAATTCTCATGGAAAGCTTAAACAGTTTGTTCAACACATAGACGAGCTTGAGGTTTTGAAGTGATTCGTCTTAAAACTCTTTAAGGCTACAATTCTGAACAGAAATAATTGTTAAATGATTTGCGAAAGGATTTTAGTGGGTGATATTTCCGGTGTTTTAAAGGGTGATATGATATACTAATCAGCACGTTTTGCGATTGTTTGATTTTGTTGATCTAATGATTTTTAGAAAGGATATGGCTCAATGGTAGCTTGCGATGATCCATCGTGTCGTTATGAGTGGTTCCATTACGGATGTGTTAACGTTATCGAAAAGCCTAAAGGAAAATGGTACTGCCCAGAGTGTGCACCAAAAAATTCAGGAGTTGAAGTGACTGGCATAACCAAGACGTAAACTGTGTTGCATTCTCACTACATTTACCAAATTATTCCTTCATTTCAGGTTTAGGTTATTTTTCTTTTTTGTAAAGCGATAACTTAAATAGAGTTAGAGTTTGGATGAATTCCTGCACTGTACACTGTTGCATCGTTTTTGTTCAGGAATTACTCTTTACTCAGTCATGAAATTACACAATAACTTTAGCTACCTGTTATTGATATTTTATCGCATGCTTTTGTTATTAGTAAATTAGTATGTGCTCTTCTTGCTGATCTTTATGATATATCAAGTGCTGTCATAATTATTATATTCTAACTACCTCATATTTCTACTTGCCGCAAAAGTTGCGTGAGCTTCCGTCTAAAAATATATTTTATTTAAATAACTTGGTGGGACACAATTCTGGTGCCAAAGCTTGGACAGTTTTTTGTATTGTTACTCGTTCTTAAATATTTTTCATTTCGTATATTTTCTGCAGGCATCATTGTTTACTGTCATTATCGCGGTTCTCTATTCTCTGAAAATTCTATTCCTAAAATTATGATGTTAAGGGTAAAGTATTTTGTTACTACTTATTTTAATCCACTTCGATGAAGGAGTAATCGGAGATGCTCACCAGCTTATTTGGTCACTGGTTCTTAGTGTCTTTTTTGCTTAGTCCAAGCTTCTTGAAACACATCTTGCCTCAGCATTCGGGTTCTCCCATTGCTCATGTCGAATTATAACTAATATACAGCCTGTTGAAAATTTTTCCTTCTCTGTTAGTAACTCTTTTTCACTTAAGAAACATGCCATCAGTATTCTTTTTCTTATTCATATTCTGATTTTTCTCATTACTGTTGTTGTTATTATTGCTATTGCAATTGTTATTATCAGCACCTTTTCTGCTTTTCTACATTTCCGACTTATATATCGCGTTTAAAAATGAAATAAATTTTCATACAATGTTTCGTAATTTTTTCTTTGAATTTTAAAACTACAAAGACCACAACGTGTAATTAAATAAGACGTAAAAAATAAAGAAAAAACCTGGAATTTAATGATCTGAAAAAAGTGAAATAACCTCAATCGCAAAAATCAATACATTTCGGAAATAAATGGAAATGAATTAAAGATAATTAAAAACGACAATAATTAAACATCTTGAAATAGTTTTTAAAATCCTTCACCTGATGACGAGTGTGATTTAAATATATATAACGCCTAGATATTATTTATTACATAATTGATTTCAGCCGTAAAATGGCTGCTCCCACTGAAAATGTAATTGAGGTATTTCTGATATTTGGGGTTTTTGATTGTACTAAGAACTTACTATTACATAATCGACCTACGAAGGTCTGTACATCAAAAACATGCATAGTATAGGCTACACAAGCCAAACTGCCTGTAAGGTATAGTGTTCATAAGGAAGGGTTCAATAAGCTTTTTATTAAAAAGCATAAAATATGCTTTTGTGATTTCAGGGAATTAGACATGTAACGAAAGATGATTTGTTTGGCTTGAATACAACAGTAATTGATTTTCTTTTTTTGTTGCACTGAAGGATATGTCAAAGAGATTAAATTCTTGCAAGATATACTGAAGGGATATCAAGAAATTCCTTGCAGATAAGAAGGAGTCCTTCCTTCTCCTATTAATATGCATCCTAACTCTTTACAATTTTAGCAAAACAGTTCAAGCATTTCGCAACAATGTGATAAAATTAATTAGCATCAGTTTGAATTTACCTTTTGGTCTTAATAAAAATTTCGACTACCTCGCAAATAATTTTGCCAGTAGTGAAAAACTTTACTAAGCTTTGCAACTTCATATTCATCCTTTTCAGCCTTCTCTTCGTATTTCAAACCAAAAAAATCAAATAACAAAACTATTTATATTTTAGATGATCATACCATTGAACCAATACATCCTGAAAATGATTGGTAAATCGGATTCCATGGATGTGAATTTCAGCTCTGTTAATCCTATCAATTTACTTTTGGTGATTATTTGCGAACAGTCGCTATAATTTAGAAAATAATTTCAACTGTCTTAGGATAACCATAAAGACGAGAAAAGAGTCGAAGATAGAGAAAGAATAGCACATAGTCACATTTTTTTTCACATCAATAACGAATAAAATTACAGAGTTTAAACAAAACAAAACCAGAAATGATATATTTCAACCTATTTTCTGAAGCTCCCGCACCAATATGGTTTCAGGTGCTCTCCTTTCGCCTAATTAGTTTTCGTTAATCACAACTTTCAACAATATCTACAGCAATTAGAGCACGTTTGCTCATCTCAATCATTTCAGTTTCATTCAGCTGTGAAATTGCTAGCAATTTTCATCATTTTATATTTGCTTTTATACGCTCTTATAATGGCAATTATCATATGTGAAAGGACTCGGTGCTACTGTCGCAATTTCCTAATGATAAGACGAAGAAAGACGGATAAAGCGAAGTTTCACGTAATATATTTTTAATTATCAAATCATTTCCTACATTGAAGTCAAAACAAACGCTCTAATCACTTTTATAGACAATTGCTGAAAATGTACGGCAAATACGCAACTTACAAGCTACAAGAGAAGGGACTGAAAGTGAACAGAAATTATTCAGTCAGGTGAAAATATTTAACAAATACAATTTTTCGTGGAAAAAAAAACACTTCACGACACTACGCATTGAAGCATATCTCTTTTTTCCTTCTTCTCAACGTTTTCATTTCTCAAATCAAAAGAGTTTTTAAATTTTCTTGGATATTTTTTCTTCTAAATCTTTGAAGTTGGAGCTGCTTGGACTTTAATATTAGTTTGGTTTCACAGTTACTCTTAAATAAAGCGTGATTTTTAGTGGCGCGAAGTAAACTGAAAGTATGATCTCACTGTAATGCATGACGAACGCTCTTTAGATTTGGAATGATCTTCGCTGTAAATATCAGCCAAATCGAGGAGAAAAAATTGAAGTGCTTTTCCCAAATGATTTCGATAACAAAAATGTGTCGCAAAATACGTAAACTGATATTCTGAAGAATACGCAAGAATATCACTGTCAGAATTCCCTTAGAATTCATATGCGACATTATCAGCACTGTGAAAACGAAGCAAATTGCATTTCTATTTTATGTAATTTACAATGCCATCAATCACTGGAATGAACGAAGAAATTTTAGAGAAAAATTTTCATTTCAAATAACATTACAATGACTGGCAAAAATTTCAGCATTTATCAGGCTAAATTTGTTACTATTAACTACATAGAAGTAGTATGGAAGATGGAAGTAGTGATTATTAGATTATGCAAATGTTTGTTTTGGTGTGCGCAATTGCGTGAGTGAATGAGAGAGTGATAACATTTATCATTTAGCACTGTTAACTTTCTCGTTTTATTTTTTATCACCCGATATAAAAATCATTTTTTGCTGTTCATTTTTCTTTTCTTTCCACTTCAGTGATCCCTCCGTGGCTTAAATGTTGGCATCATCTCCTTCTCCTTATTATCACTTTGTTCATTTTAGGCCACTAACACCAGTTTCAGGTGTAAATAAATGTAGTGTAAAAGAAAGGGAAAAACATTCTTAGCACATTGTACTTAAGACAACGTTGGAGCAATGAAATGAATGAGCGGCTCGCGGTCAATGTTTAATAAGATCATTCAGATACATGGGATTAGCTTTTTGCATAATGCGCTCTTCTGAAGCGTTTTCACTAGAAATTCGGGATTCGCATAGTGTGCAGGATACAAGCGTGATACGCAAGGTATCTGTAGGCTTAGCGAAGCGGTGGTAGTAGCCAGTACTAGTGATGAGAGCTTCGTCGAAGTGCCATTTGTCACTCATATGCAAACCTATCATTGCCAACTTTCGTCAATTATGATGGACGACCACGTATTATTCGACAAACTTATCTTTGTATCAAATATCCCTCGTTTCATTCTCAGTTCTTTTCATGGGTATATATGTTTTTGAATTGGACAGAAAGAACAAGTTCTTCATCTCAGATTTCAGTTATCGAAGTCCAAACCATTTTGTATGAATAAACAAGATGCCGTCGCCAAAGAGCCGTGTGGCTTCTCACATCTGGTTCAAATTCCGGCTTCTTGCCTACCACAGTGTTGTTTAGGAATAAAAGATGTGTCAGTGCGGATGTCCGAAATGAAAAATTATGAAATTTCGATTTAGGAAAAGTAGAGGATGAACGCCTTCCGAGACGGTTGGTTCACAGAGATAGCACCAGAATCGGCAGAAAATGACGATCCAGAAAGTGTGTTTTAAGATTTATATTGGCTAACATATCTAATGTTCAAGAGCGAAATTTTGTACTGAGTTACTCGTTGTCGTACAGTTATTAATAACTCTGATTATGATTTGTATGCTGGCACTATTTTTCAAAATTCTTTCTAAATTCTTTCAAAAGCTATACACTGTTTCTACAATGTCTTATGCTTTTAAAGCAAAATTATTTGCAGTAAAGATAATAATTTAGACAGTATCGATAACGAAATTTGGTCAGGACAGGCATTTTCACTGAAAGTTGATGAGGTGCTCGCCCACGAAAAAAGCAGATATCAGGATGTTTTAATTTTTAGGAGGTAACGACTTTTTTCTGTTTTAGTTTCTTTGCATTGTTTTATTTATTTATATCACATTAATTAAAGATAATATAAAGTTTTACGCTTACAGCAGGACACATGGCAACGTGTTAGCTCTTGATGGTGTAATTCAATGCACAGAGTATGACGAATTTGCCTATCAGGAAATGATTACTCATTTGGCAATGTTTTCTCATCCGCTGCCTCGAAAAGTATATGTTTCTTACTCGAGTTCAATTAATTTTAGTTCACTGCAAACAGAATAGACTACATACACTGTTTGGTTAATCTTTCTCCTCATCTTGTAAATAAATTGTAGAAAAATTATTAGGTGTTTGGTTTTTCACTGTTTGCTTCATTTTGATTGAGGCAGATTTCTCGAAAACTACGGGGTTCTTTTTTTGAATAAAAAAGCTGTTCTTCAGTCTTCAGTACTCTTTTCCTGTTCATTTTTTGAAAGGTCTGGAAATTTGACTGAATTAGATTCTACTGGACTGTCTCTGTGGTTTTGATCTACTTGACTTTTATTACAATATAGTTCGGAAAAAAAGTTCATTTGGTTTCCTTTCAGATACTAGTTATTGGTGGTGGTGATGGTGCTGTTTTGAGAGAAGTACTGAAGCATGAATGTGTAGAATCGGTAACAATGTGTGAAATTGATGAAACAGTAATTAATCTTTCAAAGAAATTTCTCCCGCAAATGTCTGTCGCATTTAGTAGCCCGAAATTAAAACTTGTTATCCAGGACGGTTCCGACTTCCTAAAGGTGAGGCTTGTCATTTAAATAAAGAAAAAAGAAAGCTTGACGAACTAATTTATTTAGAAACACTGTAGGAACACAAAGGAGAATTTGATGTGGTCATAACCGATTCATCCGACCCTATTGGACCGGCGAAGAAACTTTTCAGTGAAACTTATTATAGTTTAATCAAGGAAGCGCTGACAAAAAAAGGAGTGCTCTGTTCCCAAGGTTCTTTTGTTGGCTTTTTAATCGAGTGGGCATGAGTTCAAATAATTTTTGACGTTTTGTTTCAAGTTTTATACTCCAAGAATTTTCTGCAGAGGGTATTGGCTTACGATAATTATTTCTTTAGTTAGTCTGGGCATTAGAGTTGTTGTCGAATAGTTTATTGTACTGGTGCCAGTTTTTTAAAATTTAGATCCATGTAACGTAACAGACCAATTATTTGTTTATTCTCATAAATTAATGAGTCCATCTAGAAATTAGACATTAAAAAACAAAACTTCAAAACTGTCTTCAGTCAGTCTTTATTTTGCTCATTACCTACATCACGGATTGGAAAGCTCATTAAATTCTTAAAGTTTCCAACCTTAATTTTTTCAGGCGAATGCCCATGGCTTGACATCAAGTTTATTAAAAATCTCATTAAACATACATCGATTTTATATCCTCGTGTAGCTTATGCAGTTGGCTTTGTGCCCACATACCCTACTGGACAAATGGGTTACCTTTTATGCAGCAAAGATGAGGTTAATTCTAAGTGATGGATTTTGTAAATTGATAAGCGATTTTACAAATTGATGTCACTTGCAAAAGGTCCTTACAGTTTATTTTTTCATTTATAGTGAAGCCAGTTAAATTATTTCAGAAGCAGGATATTACGATACCAGTGAAGACATTGTCAGAATCTGAAATCAAACGCATGGATTTAAAATACTATAATTCTGATATACATCGTTCAGCTTTCACATTACCGCAGTTCGTAAAAGAGGTAAATTTCTTTTGTTCCCTTGATTTTTAGTTTCTGTTTGGTAGCTGTTCCAGTTCGTTGTAACTGTTTACAGCTAAATAAAATACAACGAAAGTAATAAAAATGAGTTATTTTGTCAGTTAAGGTTATTATTACCTTAAACACTGGCACGTAATTACTCTGGCCAAGATTTTTCAAATCATTATGGGCACAGATAATTTTGTTCTGTCGTAGGGCATTTTTCTCTGGAAATGCATTCCGAAAAGTTCAGTTCTATCAAAAAATCCTTCTAGGCATTATGTGTGTGACTGAAAGGCAAAAGTAAGGATTCGTTCCCAATATCGATGAAAGTAGTGAAAATCAAAGGAATATGTTAACCGCTTTTGTTGTTTCTCAACACTGTAGTTCTACAGTTGTTCCAGTAATCATCCCATGTTAATTTTCAAGTGTATCCTTAGGGAAAAGAGATCGCAAAAAAATCCCAGTAAGCTGAAGTTATTCTCATCAATCACTTTTTTTTATCATTTCCGTTTTTACAATACAGTGCACAAATGAACGCACTTTCAAACTATCTTTTCCTTTTTCACTTTGACGCGATAGTAGTCTATTCTGGTGCCATTTACGATGATGCGAATATCGAAAGTGATTTATAAACGAAGATTCTCTGAAGTCCTAACTTATATTCATATGAGAGAGATCTATTTTTGGAAGATCGAGAACTGCTGGGAACTGATTTTGATCATCTATTAACGTTCAGAGGACAACTTACTTAGAAAATATTTCGGTATAGTAGATTGAGGATCCACAGAATGTCGGAAATTGTACTTGAATGACAGTGATAATTATAAGAATTTCCGAACCAAGGAAAGTTTTAAGTAGAAAAAGGTGACACATGATGCTACTAACACTGTCAATTACAGATGTATGATCCAAGACGGCTTGGCTTGGATCGATTGAATTCAAACTGCTTTAAATTGACTGGAACAATCTACCCATGAAAGTATTTAATGTTGAAATAGTAGTAGCCACGGTAAACGGGCTGACGGTAAATGGAGTGTCGTAAATGGAAGAATTAGTCTGATGAGCTTAGTTTATTCGGGTTTAGTTCTGTGAATCCATTCGGTTGGTGCTCGTTAGTTCGTTTCTGGTTGTTTGATTGAAGGGTTATAAGCAGGAGGTGAATTTTATTCAAACTAATCGATATAAACGTTGAATTGCTGTCACCCACTTACATCGTAATCACTTTCATTATCAGTATGCTTTCTATCACTCTCACCATAACTACTGTTTTTAATATCTCCTCCGCAACAGTGAACACTGAAAATTAATTTTGTCTGATTTGTTCATTCACAGTTCGAAGACGTCTTTCAGAAATTACAGCGATGTAAAAATCCACCAAAAAACTGAGGTACTTGAGTTCTTCCATGAAACCAATTCAGTCCGACTGTCGATAAAGGTGTTTCAGGTTTGTCCCAATAGTGTTTACGTAGTCTAGATAGAAATGGCTACATTTTCAATATCCCGATATTACCACGCGTTTATTACTTCGTCAGATGCAAAACTCTTGCGCTAATATAATAGAAAATATATTTAAAAATATGGATAATGGATGAAGCAGAGAATAAAAATCTTTCAAACAAGAAACAGGAGGACTTGTTTACATCACGGGTGTTGAATAAAGTACGCAAAGATAAAAGAACAGCAGACATTTTATCTAATGATAAACACACGGTAGAGAAAAAAATCTCAGGTGGCATATTGTCAGGTTTGCACAACTTTCGAATCAAAAATATTTGAAGTAGACTAGCCTTATTTTGGTTTTTGAGCTTCATCTCTAAAATTAGAGTATTAACATACATTATGACATCTAATTCAAGAATATCGATTTTATGGATCGTAAGAAATGACTGGCTGGAGTCTGAGAAAATTATTCAGAATTTCTGATACAAATATGCACATGCGCTCGGATGGATGGGAACGAACGAACACACATTTCAGAAAATTTTTAAAAAAAGCCACTGACACACGCACATGTGCGGTACTACCTAAAAAGGCAGATAGCCGTTCAATACTTGGTTCACATTGTTTTTCATTAACGTTAACAGAATGTCAGCGCGAATTAAAATACGGGTCCCAGTAAATCTCCAAACCAATAAAAATCCGTGGAAGGCATCCATATATGTGCTGACTGTCAGATATTTCAAATATTACAAAGTAGTGAAAGTACGGTTGAAACAACTACTTCAACATATGCAAGAAATAAAAAGATTTTGAAAAAGGACTGGGATAGAAACTGCTTTTATCTGGATTATGAACAAATAGTTTGCGAAGATAATACTATTAAAAGGATTTCTGCACACACACACGACTTGCTAATTCCTCAAAAACCTTAAAGCATTTATTTCTTAAAAAAGTATTTAAAAATACCATTATGTTTATATCCCGAAATTCTTAAGACATTCAAAAGCAATTTAATTCCTTCGTGATTTTGCTACTCTTCCCCCTCCCCCAACGTTTTAAAAAAAAACTGAACCTAAAAATACGTTAGCACCCGAGACTAAAATCAAAACTTTTCAAAATCACCAGTGTATGCAAAGAGTTTTAAATTTCAGAAATAGGATAGAGAAGATTCCAAAATTGCAGATGTCAAATAAGAGCGCTTCTTCATATGTGAACTTGAAATTTTGCGAACTATCACGCAAAATTCCGGAAAACAAATATTTTCTGGAAAAAAGGCATCATGCAAATATTTAATGAAAGAAACAGCGATAAACTTACAACTGCAAAACAAATAACCATCCTTAAATTTCGAAATTAAGAAAGAGGTTGAATGACTACGAATCCAAGGATTTCTAATTCAGATTTAGGTAGATGATAAAATTTCTTCAACTACCTTGATGGTGTCAATCGCGAATCTAGAATCTAACCAAAATCCTGACGAAATCATTTTCGTATATCCAAAAGGATTCAATAATTGAAAAATTCATCATTAAATGGATCATTATTAGAAGTGGTTGAAACAACCAAAGGAGCAGAAGTTCGAGTAGATATAAACGATGCCCGTGGCGAACCCGTTATTATTGTTGTTGGTGCTGTTGTCGTTGTATTCGACGCCAGTGCATCCATCGATACTTTTTTGGGAGGAATCATCAGTTCGCTAAAGGGATTCTTCTTTAATTCCGGACTGGAAATCAACGTGTCCATATCAACTAGCTTATTGAATGCTTCTTCCAGAGTTGATACTCTCTTCTTTTCTGTCCACTGAGAAAACATTCTGAAATTCGACAGTATTAACAATCCACATAATATACTTGAATTTTGAAACTATTTTACACCTATAAAAAATCTCAGGAAAAAGTCTTGGAGAAAAAAAACAAGGTTTGCATAAGATGATCTTAGATGATGCACTAAACACACTATTTCTAAACGATATCTCTGCACTTGAATTAAATATTTTGGTGTGACCCGAAAAATGAGAAGTCAACACACGAACTGAAAAAGAAAACAGAAACCTTGAATCAGTGCCTGTTGGAGGTACGGTATTTTCATTTGTCGACCAAGAAACTGCCATAGGGAAGTGATAAGATGCAGAACCTTTCAGGACTCGTTGAGCTTGTTGTGTATCAAATGGATCGTGTTCTATTCTTGCATTAGCAGCACCCTGCACTGACGAAGCAAATGGATTTGTCGCCTGCAAAAAATACTCATATACAGGGGCTTCAGCTTTCTGTTACAGCAAATTTATTCAAGATTTAAATAAATTAGAAGATATCAGAATACGCCCGCCAACCTAAGACAACATTTATGTTATGAAGATGAGTGTAATGACTAATCTTTGAATTGTAAAAAATGATTTTGTTAAAAAATTACTGGAGAATGAGGCATATAAAAGATAGAATTCAGTTTTTATAAGATGTTTTACTAATCTAGCTTTTCTCCAAAATATAATGGAACGACGACGTAATGGCGTTGTGATTATTATGCGAATTATGCGAGATGCTTTGTATGGAATAGTCCAGCCGTAGTGAAGGCTTTATTATATGATGGAGTTTATTCTTACCATGTTCTTCTATCATCTCCATACAACCAATCACTAGCCGCTATCCTTTTCAGTTTGCTCAAAGAGCACTGATATATCTCTGTTTGATGTCACGTTAATTGCAAATGGTGTAAAGTCAAACGTCAAAACTAGGAGGTGCGAGGGAAATGGAAAACAACTAATAATAGACAGACCAGACAGCGTAGGGTGTAAAAGCTATACGAAATGTAGCATCCAGTCCAGGTTCGCGTAGAAGTTTAAGAATATACGATAATTATGAGATGAGAGTTTTTGGTGACCCAAGTTACCTAGTAGTTGATACCTACTTGTCTGAGTATGATTCACATACTGTAAAACTGGAACTTTCCAGCTCCAAATGCTGAAAGCGTTAAAAAGCATAGCATCTGATGATTAGTTTACATGGAGATAACGTCATGAAGAATAAACCACTCCACCAAATAATAAAGTCTTCATTACAGTTCGCTTGTGTCACACAAAGCCCTCCAACAGAAAAGTATTACAAATTTCCACTGTCTCCCACTTCTACACTTTTATTCACAGCTAATCAATAAAAATCTTAAACACTTTTTGCATCAAATGATCATTATTAACATAGCAGTACAAAACAAACAAACCGAGAAAGCAATGGAACGACTGCTTGTAGACGATGCAAAAGCATCGGGATACGACCATAAAACTGCCAGCGACTGTGATGGTTGCTGAATATCAGAAGTATTTACAGGGATATTTTCAGGTGGCGGAACTGTCAGTGGAAACCGGGGATTGAAGCTGTCATCAAAAGGGTCTGCTGAATTTTTCTGAGCAAATGATGAAACAGGAGGCGGTGGTAATGGTGCAACGGTTCCAGTTGATGGAAGAAAAGGTGCTGACGGTTGTACGTTAGTGAAAACATCATTGGCAGGCCAAAAATCTTCTGCAAATGTCGGAATATTTTGCAACTGATTATAACCCTGTTCAATGTTATGAAGTTCAGATTCCAAGTCTAGCAAATCTGCTACTGCAACACCATTATCTATTCGTACACCGTCTGCTTCTGATTCCTGCAACAATTAATCATTAAAGGTCTGGTTGACTAGTAGGTTCACAATATCAGTGCATGCTCATATGCAATTTCAAAATTTTAGATTTCAAACCGACTATGCCAAAAAGTTCTCGAAGTAAAAGTACTGGATAAATTCAAAAGCCCTATCCTTCTGTTAGACTGTTAAAGTTTTAGGTGACTGTTGAGAATGTAAATGTCCTCAAGCTTTGCACATACTCGTTTTTGTTGTTCTTCCTGCTTTTGTTTTACTTCAGCAAGGTGAGCTTTCTTCATTTCAAAAACTATTTGGAACATATCACGAATTGATAGGACTGCACGGTCAGCTGTCTGGGTCGTTTTGATTCCTGCAAGATTTACGGTATGCAAACATAAAAAACATTTTCAACTACCTCCTAACACCTCACGACTCTCAAAATTTACTTTGAGTTTTCAGGTAAAAGATGAATTGTTGCAGCACACCCTACTACCTAGAATAAATAACGTTCAGCATCACTTTATCTTTTCCAGATTTCGAATAGCTTTTCGACTTCTTGATCTTTATGCAGTGCTTGTTCTTGGCAGCAGAAATTCAATCTGCTTAAATTGACTTACAGCTCTAGGTAACTAACCATAAAATTTATATTTGTTATCTGAACAACTATAAATAAAGCCGAAAGCACGTGCATCTGTCGTATCCCGCGCTATAAACGAGATCCGTGAAACAGGGAAATTGTGTAAAACTGTCTGAAAATATTTACTGCACACCATTCCAAAAACTAATTAAAACAGTGCACAAATAATCTCAAATTATGAAGTCAATTAAAGACTGCAAAAGTTGCTTGAACTTCCAATGTGACGTTACTTGGAGATTTACTAAACATAAATTATCACTTATTTATTGATTGATGCAAAACTTATCACTCCAGTCAGAGATTTACATCAAGACAATTTTCATTAACAAAATTTCGCTTTTGTCACAATGAAAGATATATCAATAATTAAATGTTAAATCAAATTTAGAATCTCTGATGATCTTCTAGTGAATGCTTGCCTAAATTCGGACAATTTTTGTCTTTTAAGTCCTAACAATTGAAACAAATATTTTTTATTAAAAATACGCCTACTTTAAATGGCAGAAAACTATTCTAAAAACGCAAAAACATCTCATTGAACAGGCCTGGAAATTACCCACTTGAGTTTTTTCATCTTTAACTTTGAGGCCCTCAATTGAAATATTGAGAATAATTCGTTGTTTATGATGGCCCGCACTTTTAACAGCCGCTTTTGCAAGTCTCATCGCTTCGGCACACATTGCGTCACCTCGAGCTTCATCAACATCTCGAACGCCGATCAACTTACCTTTAAAATCTACCCCATTCCCTTGGAATCGAAACGGATCATTATTAGATAACGCTGAAAAATGTGGAAATAGCAGTGAAAATTAAATGAAGATTACTGTGTTAGTAAACAAAAACAAATCAATGTATTTTAATGTAACTGGAGGAATAAGAAATAATTTCACTTTTTTCTACGACCTTTACAACCTTTTTTCTAATATTATTTAATAACTATATTGATAAAATGTTTATGAAATAAAGTGATAACAAACAGTTCACTTGAAACTGAAATGTATCACTACTTCTACTAAAATTCAATTTCACTACTTGAACAGAAAGAACTACGTTATACGGTAACTTAACCTTAGCAAAACTCGGCATTTACTGATCTACTCCATCTGAAACTTCCGCAGATCTCAGCCCTCTCACATTTGTGAAATTTAATTATAAAATTTACATTTAATAAGCGATGAATTTTAGTCTCCTAATCATGTAAAGTTATAAAGAACCAGGCCGTTATTTTCTGCTCGCCCTAATCTTCCCTTCTCCCTGCCATGCTTAGCCGAAGCGTTCTGAATGATAAGGCCCGGTTACCGAAAAGTACTAACACTACTACGCAACCAGAGGTAAAAATGGTGAAGTAAATCAGATCCTTCACATCGACAACGATTGTCGCAGCACAATCACTACCTTCCGCATTACACGCAATGCTAACACACAATCAATCCTTTGTGATGTCTAAAACGTCAACTGTGGTGTCAGCGGTAGAGAACTACTTGGGATTTATGTCACCTTTTAGCTGACAAACATTTTAATGACAATTACATCACCTAGAAATTTATGTCACTTCCACCTATTAAGTATGTTAATGACACCCACGCATTACTGACTATTTAACGATAGCGATAGAAGGGAATGAATATGACTGTTAAAAGATAATTAGATAAAATATGAAATATTCGAAAAGAAACGAAAGACCTTTGCACTTGGTAGATGACCATTTCAGCATCGCCAGCCTTGCCCTCGGTGAGCTCGCTCTGCCATTCGACGACGATCCGTGTTGCTGCTGCCTTACTGCACTTGCAGTTACAGCTGCAGCCGCAGCGCTGCCGACACCGTTAGCCGTCGTGCTGTCCTGCACTCCCTCTTCCCTGTCATGCTGCTCCTCCCTAAGACGACGTTGTTGCTGGAAGCCGACCATATTGCGCCTTTCCCTCGTCTTTCTCTCTTTCTCGCGTTCTCTCTCAGTTTCTGTGTTGTCTCGCCTTGTAAGTCTAAGGTTTTCGCCCAATAATTCAAGGTTAATTGAAAATGTGAAATTACATTTCGCAGTATGTTAAACATCATAGGGAGCTGAATGCTTATTATCTCAAGTTTGTTTCATTATTGCTACCTTTGTAGCTCTTTACAAAATTTCTCGACATTTTCTTTTTTATCTCTTCGATATTTTCTCAGGTTCCCAAACCTGAACTTGATATGCTTGATTTCACAATTTCATAGTCAAAAATTAATAAATTTAACACATCAATGATAGATATAATCATATTTAATGAAACTTTACAAAATATTTTGATTTCAATTGAGGCCGTCAACACTACAATAATTTCATGTTAGCGTAGAAATAAACGTTCGTTGCAAAAGGAGAAATCTCTGAGAGAAGGAAGGACATCCGTTTCTAATCAACTCCATACAGTATTTTAATGATAATCCTTCCGTTTCCCTTCACTGAAAGCTTCCCTAAATTACAATCGTCTATCGTTCGTCATTTTAGATCTTTTTTATTATGTAATTTCATGTTTACTTCATTTCAATCGTTCTGTCTGAAAATGCTTTTCACAACAGTTTAGTCTGTGCTGTGCCAAACAACCGAAGAGTCCTTTCACAACACACTTCGATACGAACCCAACAACAGAAGGGAAAAACGAATTTTTTACAATTAAGAAAAATCAACTTGGAAAAACGTTTATTGAAGACTTCTTTCCCTTCACTTAATTCCAGTAAGCATGGAGACTGTTCCTCCATAAATACTATAAGTTTTGCCAATCTTTGCGCCAACACCTTTTTTTGTAATTGCTTATTGAGTTATGTAATTTTTTCCTTCTCCAAAGAGACTGGACATTACTAACTGTTGGATTAAAATGAATCTTAACGAACCATTTAGCTCATCTTTTCTGTTATCACACTTATCTTTAACGGCTAAATTACAGTACGCCAATTCATATGCAGGTACATTTGTTTGAAAACCAATTTTATATTCAGTGATCACGCTGCAGTTAGCTTTTCCTTTACACAACTATTTCTTTCACTCACGTGAGCCGTGCCTTTACACTGCTGTCTTTTCATATATCTATCCTTCTATGTGACAGGATTTGTGAGACTGTACTTGTTGTAAATCACTCCTACTCTACAGATATAGGTAGAACTGTGTATGAAACATGACTGCCCACAGTTTTACTCACACTCAGTGCATTTAAACGAGGAGGATCTTGAAATCGACACTCTTTCGAACGAAGGCCATGACGAACAATCCTTCCAAGTGGAAACCTGATGACCTGCTATATCTTACAACTTCAATAACGATAAACCTCATTATCAATTAAGCTTCACTACTCTTCCACTGTGCCAAACCAAAATTCTCGCAATTCACAACAGCCGATATCAAAATTAAGAATGAAATATAGTTTTCTTAAATTTAGCAGGTAATGCTCAAATAGTTTGAAGAGAAAATGCATTTGTAAATGGAAAAGCAATGGATTTACCTAAACTAAAATGCTGTTAATGTCGGCAAGCAAACGATTCTATTACGAAGGAATTCCTGCAACATATCAGCAAAAATGATGCTCTTTCCTATTTTCCCATTGCCAATGCGGGATGTGTGAAAGAATTTTTAAGCTCATTTTTCTCCCACACATGCATTACGACACAGCAACATATGACTTACCATATGCCTATCGGTTCACACGTTGAAAAGCACTATTTTTCGCAGCGATAAATACATACGAAACGTACAAAATTTCTATTCAACGCTTTATAATGTGTTTGAAAACAGCCAGGAATTTCAACAATATTCCTAACAGGTAGAACGAGGAATTTCTTGGCAAGTAGATAAGTAACTCATTTACAGTATGCCTGAAATTAATTTTAACAAACGTATGACTAACAAATTTTATATTGCTGTGGAAAATTTTGGTAAAAAGACTAAAGTTTAGGTTTAATTTTTCAGAAAAGAATATAATAAACTTTCTACTACCCGTCGTTTCTTTCGAGCAATCCGATAAAGTGGTTCAGAGCAAAAATCAGCGATGAATTAATTATCTAATTTGAATAAGAAATTTTGAAAGATCGCTGAAACACTAGTTAAGTTTTTAGAAAAATATTTGAGGCAATTTGAACTTAAAAAAAAGATGTTTATGATAGTTGGTAAATACAGATACTGACCGAGCGAATGGATATGATTGAGAACATTTATGATGCCGAAAATGGGAATCCGTTTCGCGAAAACACTCTAAAAGGTCAACGCGCCAGTTATTGCCAGTAGAAGGAGAACAGATTTGCACTCATTCAAGAGCAAGTTAAAAAGTACCTGATGACAGAGTAGAGTAGTGTTTTCGATTATATATTTAATTATTGTGGATTTCCGGTCATTCCCGACTGAGATTGTTTGCATGAATAAAGAGACTCAAGCATGAAACATTGCGCTATTTACCTTTAACTACCGTAAAGATTCACTCCGGTATGCACTTCTTCATTCAAATTAAGCGTATAACAAATTAGGAATATAAATTACCAAATTCTACAGGAACCATCATATTTACTATCGGAAGGTTTTCTTTTTATTACTTTGATTAGACAATATGAACTATTTGAAGAGCGAGTAGACCGGAAATCCTGAACAACAATTCTTGAATTCCGCAGTTGAGTTCCTATGATTTTTGGCTCTGCTTAGAATCAAATTAATTGTATAACGATTAGTGTTCGGATCGTTTGACATAATGCTTATCTTGACGTGACGTCGCATACAGAAAATGGAAAGAGGCTTGATGCTATAATATTAACAGTCCATCTACATCAGTCCTGCAAAGTGAATTGAAAAAAAAACTCATCACTGATGTATGTTAATGATGAGCTACTCTGTTGGTGCCAATAAGATTAGCAAATTTTATTTCAACGGCTTATAATTTTTCTTTCTCAAAATTAACTTGTTTAAATAGAGTAATTTAAATAAGAAAATCTAATATCTGTCTGTTGCTTAAATTTCGCTTTTATTTTTATTTTTTGTACAACATGAAGGGGGAAATTTAAATCTTAGTTGTTAAGATACGAAGGGGAAAGGCTAAAAGGCTATAGAAGGGCGTCATGTGACAGTGCAGAATATGGAAGATATCGAAATCCAGCCTTAAGAGAGGAATAAAAATAAAGCACCTGAAATATGAAATAGGAAAAATGAAATGACGAAAGAGAGGAAGACATTGTCATTTTCATCTTTCTGCTGTAACTAATACACTCTTTTTAATTCCGAAAGCCAGGGAAAAATTTTCGGTTTAATAATTCAATATAGACTTTGAAATTTGTAAAATCTTTGCTATTAGCAGCTAATTTATTCTTACAACTCTTCATCCCAACTAGGTATGATCATTTCCTACTACTACTACTATCATAAACAAAGTGTGTTTCAAATTTGACAATTGCAAAGCACAACGATGAATTTTAACCACTTAACGGCGTGAAAGATCCTGTCTATAATTTTTCAGCGGTTTATAAACTATTAAATAACAACGATAACATTACAAGTCATGGAGTAATAGTTCAAAACGGGTTTTGTGCAGCAACGATTTATGGCAATAAAAATTTCCTTCTAAGCTTATCAATAAAACTAATACTGTTAAAAATTTATTTTAAGCTGTCTCTCTCTCTCTTTTTCTTTCTTTTTTACTGACCAGTGAATATGTGAGGGAAAAATTAATATTCAATTGAATTGAAATAATTATGCAAAAAATTTCTTTTTTGTCACATTACCAAGGTGGCAATCATCTATAACAAATTTCACACTTTCGTAACAAAAAAGGATGAAAAGGAGCGGAACATACAAGTAGAGAAATAGAGGAATTAATTTAACTTTTAAATTCACTCCACAAAATCTCACAACCATTTGAACTTAACTTTATCGGGGCGCGAAAGTTTTACGTCGAAAAGAAAAAAGAAGATGGATTTTGCTGGTAAATGGACGATGAAAAGACAAAAACTAATGTTTCGACCAGAGCAGAAACCGGTCCTCCCTCTGCAGCCTACCTTTTCTCATCGAATTTCAACATAATACGTCGAAACAAATGTAGCACAGTAACAAATGAATTGAACTGCTTATCTATGAAGGAGAAAGAGAACAAAGGCGAACACGTACTACACATCAAGGAGAGAGAGAGAGAGAGCGGTAATTACGATACCTGTCGTCATTCCACCCAGTCTACCTGTTGGATTGCAACGTAAGCGTTAGAAGCAAAAAGATCATTTAATTTAGCAACAATACGGAAAATGTCTACAATGATAATGATGGCAATGAATGAGAGAAGTGTAATATATAAATAATTTAATTAAATGCTCATTGGTTAATTTAATTTTTTTTAGCTGAGAAATTCTCTAAATTGAAAGATAAGAGAAATCCAACATAAGCTGATGCTAACGATGCTAATGTTTTTGTTAACTTTGAAAATTTAAAATTTTTCTTATTTATCTTCACTTCTTCTATGTCTATGAAATTTCAAGTTTACAAATTCCATCAACTGTTCCTACATTGATTTTATATTTGCACATTCCTTTATAGAACAAAAGAAATAAAAGGAATCTAATATCAAAAGTTGTAAAATTTAAGACATGAAAAGATAACAAACTCCTAAAGTTAAGGCCTATGCAAGGCGTTGAAAGACACATTCAAAAATTATTTTGCTCTGTAAGTGAGGTGTTTACTGATTAAACTGATCGAAAATTCAATCGTAGCAGGTTGAAATAAAAAATAGCAGGGTAGTAGTACACGATAAGTGAAAGTTATTCGTTGTATGTGAAACTGGAAGGAGAGTATTGGAAAGAAGCAAGTGAAACGTAACTAACAAGCAAATTTTAATAGTTGGAAATGTTAACGAAGAGCTTATTGGACTGACAACGCTTCTTTAAGTTCAGCACTTTCTTGTTCGATCAGAAAAAAGAGACTTACGTTACTCAGCTTAACGCACCAACCAATCAACGACAAGTTTTTCATACTCGGCATGTGTAGCATTTCAAAAATTTATTCCATGCCGCGATGCAATTTGGAAGATGTATTCAACCAATTGCTTACAATTATTTAAAAACAGGTATGAATTGCAGGAGTATTTTTAGGATAGTTGAAAACAAACAATTCGAAGAGACGTTGCCTCAAATGAGTGAATCATGTGGACGCGTTATCATAGCATGCTTGCTGACAGACGTTCCATTAATTTCATAAAAAAAGCATGAATCAGGCACAGACTGAAGAGTTGGAAATAGAATCTCAATGCATCGCTAAACGCCGCTTTTCACAGCTTTACATGGTTGATACTCCTCTATTCACGTATATAGCTAGCAATCTTTGCTGATACTAAAATAACCATAAATGGAAAGTAACAAATTATAACATCAATTAACATTTCACTTTTATAAAGAGAGTTAAAACACCGAAGAAAACCTTTGTAAAATCTTAAGGAGCAGTAACGGACAATTCCAACTGATCAAGAATTGAAGAATATTTTGCCTGATGGTTGTATAAAGCGATCTGCAACTTCCCAAATCGATCGAAGGTTGCCAGCTGGTTGGTTGGCGTGCCGAAGTGGATGAAAAGAATGTATATGAATTCAGTAGGGAAGTGTTAGGAACATGTTACGATCCGATTCCGATTGTGGATAGAGGATGGGTGGAAGAAAACGATGCACGAAACTATCGATGATACAAACAGTTGATAGGAATGGTTGGAGAGAATTGAACATGGAGGAATAAACAAGTGGATGGAGTCATATCAATTCACGTCCAGAATTAACCATCGTGATAATAACGCCGATATCGATGGGGAATTTTAACGTACCGATTGAGCTCTTCGAAGAAGCGCGATCGAATGGCTGAGCAACGAACTGATTTATTTGGCAAACAGGGAACAGATGGACTAATTGATTGATGACTGTAAGGTAGTGATGATTTTATGCACACCGGTTTGCAGTTCCATCCTTTAATCAAAATTCTCTGATTTCTGAAAGCGATTTTTCTGAAATTTTTTTCTTTTGGAATCTTTGAAATCTCATTTTGGATGGAATGAGTTGCTTCTGACAGGGAATTGGAATGTTCGAATTTAGAAGATTTACATGGAATGAAACAAAGGAAAAAAAAACCAACACTTTGGCTTATCATTCTTCGCATTCTAATTACATTAACTTTAGTTTAAATACCGAATAAAGATCGTACAGGTAGAAAGAGAGAAAGGTCGGAGTGAGGTTTTAAAATAAAAATGTAAGTTTCAGAGAAGAAAACAACAATGAAAATAGAAAAATTAGTTAGTTTTCGTTATCTAATAATTGATGAGTTTAAATGAAAAAAGAGTTCAATTTTAGTGAGATATGATAAATTAATTCAAAATTTTGAGAACTATCATCATAGAGTTGAAGAGATAGAACTGGCAGAGAGGTGCACGATTCCCTATGAAACACATAAAATTTCGCATTATTGTGCACTAATTGTAATAAATTTTCGGTCCGTGAAATATTGAAATAAACTTTTCCTTTAATGCTATCGTCAAAACTAAAGGAAATGATCAAATTAGAAGTCATTTATGTGATGAAGTGAGCTTTGATTTAATTTAAATTTTGCTTAACAATATTTCAATGAATATTATCCAGAAGTTTCATTTATAGGTGTCAGTCAGTGTGGCATATTTCAAAGTGTTCATTTAAAGATACAAAGATCATATGCACTACTAACACAAAGGGATAACATTAACATTACTGCTGTGATACGATCAGAGAAAGCAAAAAAAGACGAATTAATCAAACGTTCGTTTTCAAATACTTCAAACACATCATTGTTTACTTTTTTATGCGCTGATAGTGAATTTTCTTGCTCCGTCTCATTTCCAACAACTTCAATTTTGAAGAGAAATTATTTTGTACAATTAAGAAGAAGATGGAATTAAGTAGAGATAGCTCACTGATCGCATAACGATCAGCAATCATCCTTGCTAGCAGTGAAAGAGTTCGAAATGCTTTCAACTCTCATATTGCTAACAAAATCCTACAACTACTAAGTGATAAACAAAAATTCGAATTTAAGTGAGTTTTCAGATGAACCACACTTAAGTATTGAAATTTGTATTAAAATGATTCTGTAACAAAATTGTCGTGAAAACTTTCGCATTCTTTAACACCTCCACTTTTATCTCTAAATTTGTCATTCAACAATCACAACTAAAATTATCTCGTGTGATGTCCAGAACTAGAAGAGGCCTATTCTGAATTCTACAGCTATCATCATACTTTGAAATATTTCCGATCATACGGTTTAATGTATCCTAAATAAACCATCCATAACTTCACCAATTATAATAAAGAAATTGCGAATCTGAAGTTTTATTTAAACAATTAACTCTAACGAGGAATTGGCGATATTCCTTTCTTCGTTCCATTAACTATCGCATTACATATCGCTGAAAATGAGCCATCAACAGGAAATGAATAAATAAATGTACATGAACTGTGAGGGAAGTGGAATGAGTGGTAGACAAAAAGTAAACAAATAAAATTCATCCATAGTTTACAGCACTCTAATTGCACGATGCTGCCGAAGATCGTCAAAACTTTCTGATTCAATGCGTAACAAAATGTAAACCAAATATTTACAGATTGCTATGAATCCAATTATTTATTGAATGATAAGCAGAAATGTTGACCTATTTCATTGACAAGATATTTCGACAATAAATTACAATTAGAAGTTTAAATTGCAATTATTACTTAAGCTATAAATTTAATAATTATGTGTTACTCACACGTGATAGATCCTGTATATATCGAGGCAACTTTAACTGATGACAAGTATGCAGTACAGCGGCCTTTGGAATTAGGTTATATACGTCAAAAATTTTTAAATTGTAGTTATTTGTGAATGCTATTTTTCACCGAATACCATGTAGAAGTTCTTGCTTACTTTGCACAAACGAAGTTGTATGTTTACGTTTGCTGTCGTATGAAAGGAATATTCCTTCATCCTTTAATTAGTGTATCGATGGCCATCAGTTTTGCTCTTTTATTAGGATAAAATTAAAAATGAAGTTATATTAACCGTTCTTTCGTCTCTCGTACTGCAAACCATTTCTATTTCTATTTTAATTCTGATATTTCTGCAGTTTTGACTGTGTGATTCGCTTTTGCTGGAAAAACTACAAACTGTTTGGAAGGCACACATTCTCTTTCTGTTCCATTGATTTCGAGAAGTTGCTAAGGTAAATTAATTCCTTTTCTTCAGTCTTCTGGACAATACAATTAAACAGTTACTTCTTCCTAAGATTTCTACTACTAATATGCATAATACGCATAGGTAAAAGAATATCGCAAGAAATGACACTAAAAGCGCAAAACCAAACAGCCATAAAGAGACTGGGAGCCTCAGGAATATCTCGGAAATTAGGTTACCTCACAATCTCAACAGATTCTAACGAATTAGTAAGGAAGAAAAAGGTGTAACTTTTATGGTAAAACCACCAAACGAGACTTGTCCAAATGCAACCCAAACAATTTTAAAACTTGTTGTCTAAGCTTCCTTAAATGCGATGTGCTCCACGATTATCCGTAGTTAAAAGTAAGACAGATAAAAAAAAATAACAATTGCCAGGTGCTTTTCAGTGTACTTCCAAGGTCAAGAATAAGTAAGTAATTACAAACCCAGCGCTCTCCTAAAAAAGCTGAGAATTTCTTTTGCGATTACTCATTCTTCATACTGCAGTTTTACTTGTTGAATAATAGTACGAAAAATGTGCAAAATTCAAATGAATTACAAATATTAATTTCATCAAAGCTCAGTAAAACGGCAATGAATTTCTTTTTTAATCTGAATTTCGATCAAAATCATCCTAATAACATATATCGCAAAACGATCGAATAATTCACTCGAAAAATAGTTGAAATAACAAACTAAATAATAGGCATTAATTTCACGTTTCTAAACGATTAGAAACTAAATGCCTAAAATATTATGGAGGAAATGGAACTGGCATAAGTGAGGGCAGTTGATTTATAGACGACTTCTAAATTGTAAATTGCAAAAGTACATTAGTAAAGTGGACCAGTGGTCTAACAAAACAAACTTGAATTTTTCATTTATGACTTAAAACAATAAAACAGTTTCCATGCCTGTCTCCCAAACATTTCCCTTTTCTCCATGGATGGATACAATTAATTGCAAAGAGGAAGGTTTCTTAAAGCAGAAGAATTTACATTAGTACGTTTTTGAAATAAATGAACAAAACGTCTCACTCCTCATTTTCTATCTTTTTTTCACATCTGAAGTAAATAGTTATGATTTTAAATTTATCAAAATTCCAATATTCTTCAAAAATTCAGGACAAAATTTTCGATAAAGTAGACTGTTAACTCGAAACTTTTTCAATACATTAGTTTTAACACTTTTAACATATTATTGCTCCATCAAACTTTTCAGTGACCGTTCGATCAGTTGCCGATGACCGATTCGTGTGACGCCGAGCTGTGTTAGAATTGATCGATCAAAAGATAACAAACGGGCACCGTTAATTTGAAACTGCTGAAATTTCCGGGAATGTTCCGAAAGACCCAATGTTTTCAGCCATGCAACGATATCATCGGTTGTCCAGTTTTCCACTTGTTTATCGACAAAATTGTTACTCACAGACGAATTTGTGTGATTACCTGCAAACATTTTATTGTACGAAATTGAACTAAAGCAGAAAACTTGTGAAGTTAAAGATTTTTTCAATTTAAAATAGACTTTCAAATAAAGCATCATAAATGCAAGGAAGGAAAAAAATTACAGGAGCCAGACATTTTCAAACTGCCATATAGAAAAAAGCACAAAGGAGTAAGGGAAATGGAATGGAGAAAAGATATTGGGATTTTACTGAATACAGTTCTAAATTTGGGAATGAGTATTTAAGTTGTGTCGAACAGTATCCAATAACACATTGCAATTTTATAAAATATTGAATAGTAAGCTTTTCGAAAATAGTAAAGAATGACGGGCAATCAGATGGAAAATATATACAGCACCGATGGAACAATATTTCTATACAGCTTACTAGATTCAATCATAGTCTCGTTATCGGAGTCTCCGGTACCGCTATCCGGTTCATCATCATTGCAATCAGTCGGTAAAGTTACTGAGGATTTGTTGTGAAATGTTGAGGACAACAGAGCAGTGGATGATGCCCGTTGTTGACGACCCGATAATGATTGCCCGCTCAAAGTCGACATCGTGGAGTTCAGGCTCATCTGGAGAGAAATTCAAATTCCATCCAGAATGTAAGGAAAAGAGAGCATAAAATTGAGTAAAGAAGCTCTTTTACTGGTAAATGAAAAGCAGATAAAGTACTTAATATTAATATTGAAAAGTTTAAGCGCTTTATGATAAAGTAACCTTCGGTTACATTGAGTTGATGTACTGCCTCAATTAAACTTCTTGCTCAACACAATCTCCAGAGTAGGTCAGGAAACTATCTAAGTTTTTAACTTAAATCAACACAGTTTTCAATTTTACTGAGTTAATTTTCTCGACTTCTCCGTTTGGAAAAGGAAAAATAAGAAATTGGAATCGCTCAAAAGTGGATCTCTTCAAAAAGCCTCCAAAAACTACCTGAACTTCTAATTTTTGAAAGCTTATTTCAAATTAAAGACAAAAATCGACAATGCATAGTAGCAGCAAATCAGGAAAGATTTTCTGTATCCGAAAAAGAAACGTGCACGATTACTAACACTCACAATAACACGCTTCTGACTTCATTGTGTTCAGTAATAACATGCAAGAAGAAAATAAAGAAAAAGTTAAGCAAAATGCCAGCTGAAGTATAAAATTGTATCATGCCTACCGAATCATGATCACTGACAACTTGCGATCGCTGTTGAACGACTGGAGGTAGCAACGAAGGCGGTGGTGGTAGTAATTGTTGTGAACAACTGCTTCTTTCGGTATATGTTGAGTCACAGTTTTCTTCAAACTGATTAGTGATCAATGAAACATGACATGCTGAATTGGAAACAGATATATTAGTGGTTGGTTTCGTAGATCCTGGTATCGTGATTACGGTAGCACCAACTACTGATCCCATATCTTCACCACATTCTGACGGTTCAAGCGAAGTACGTGACGATGTATAGCTGAAAACGAAAATTATTAAAGTCATAACATTCAAGATTGTCAGAAAAACAAACAGTCATAGCTGCAAAACTTACCATTAGCGTCCTTCGAAATACATGATAAGATACGTAATATGACAGCAGGAATCTCAATTCTAGCGTAACTTACGGGAATATCGAAAACATAAACATATTAGATTGTCTCACCCACTATCTTTTTTCGATGCAATACTCGTTGGAGAGTGCTCTGATTTTCCAATTTCCCATTTCGTTGAACTTGGCACGTTTTGTCGAACTGATTCCGACAAACTCAATCCACCGTAGCTGCTACAAAATCATTTACTTTTATAGAATAATCTTTCGCATCTTGAAAAGTCGACCTGTTCTATTTTTATAATAAAGTCATCTGAAGGCAATTACATAGAGTTCATCATAAACTCATCCACTAGGATAATATACAAAATGTATTAAAGAAACCAAACCTGATAACTGTAGCTACGGGAGGATTTTCCAATAAGAAAACAACTTTTTTCGATGCGTCATTACTGCTACTTTGAGCAACCTAAAATTTTCCCAAAATATAAAAATTTAACTGAAAATTATTAAACTCTCTTGACTTTCAGTAAAAATAAAAGCTTACCTTTCCTCTCCTTTTTGCCAATGCATTACGCAAATCAGAATCAAATCCACATGGTACGGTTGCGCAGTAGTTTGCTGATTCACGTCGTATGGTAGGCTTCAGTTTTACCGTTGATAATGTTTCACTACTAATCGTCGGAGAATTGATAGCAAGAGTCCCCGTTTCCTTCAATTCAGATTCTCCACGTCCAGCGTCATTTTTAAAAGACTAAAAATTAGTTCAACTGTTCGAGAAAAATAAATCAGGAAGACCTTTACAGTCAAAGAAATCCAAAATTTGTACAAATTTTAACAGAATTTAATCAATAATTATTTGCCAAATTATTGTAGCGATAAGCAGTAAATCATACAAAAAAGCTGTCGAAAGCAACCGATCAATTTATTCCCTTATATTAATTAACTCACTGAATAAGTATGCATTTAATTAATGGCGAAACAATATTTCGCAGTTTTAAAAGAATATATACCACAGATTTCGTTGTTGCTGCAGCTGATTGAGGCAAAGGTGGAGGTGGAGGCGGTGGCGGTGGTGGTGGAGGAGGTGGAGGTGGAGGTGAGAGGATTGTTTCGATTTCAAGTGGAGATGTTGGTGCTTCTGCAAGTGAACTGCCTAACGTGGACGATGTGGATACTGTGGGAGGCATGTTATTCGTCAAAGTATTACTATCATTCGAGGATGATGTGACAAAATTATCAAACAACGGTTGAGGTGGCGGGGGCGGTGGTGTTTTTGGTCGGTCAGTGGGTCTAAAAGGTCGCGAATAGTCCGAGGTGGTCTGAAAATTGATCGAGCTATGTTGACTGACTTGTCCATTAAAAGAAGTCAGTGAAGGCGGTTCATTAGCCACTGACCGAGGCAAATCTATAACAGAGGATCGGAAAATGAAATTTATGCAAAACTTTTTAATTGGTTCGAAGAATGCAAAAAAAGTCATTTCAAATTGAAATGCAAGAGGGGAAGAAGTGGCTTGGATTTATTCACTCGATGACACTTAACAATTACTGATTCCCGTAATATTTAACTACAACTCACAAAGATCGGAATACACAAGTATCGATCCGAAGAGTTATCCAAAAACATCAAATTCTACCACATATACTCGTGATAAGTTAGATTTCTAATAAGGGAGAGCAAAATAAGTCTGTTTCTCAAATATCTGAAGTACTTCTGCATCAGCATATTATGCACTCTTATTTCCCTGAATCTGTTCTTGAAAATTTCAGAACGTAGATATTAGGAGAAAAGGAATATTAAACAGTAACCTGGTGAAGAGTTAAAGCTTTGCATTACTGAAGGAGCGTAACGGTCATTACCAATTATTGGTGGTAAAGCGGTTCGGCACAAACCACCTTTCTTATAGCGTTTTAGGTCGTTCACCGAGCTAAACTTCAAACCACTTCCGTTTAGTAGTGGATCCTGTAGTGTATTACAAGTAAGTTCATACGTATAGCTTAACAAGAAGTACATATCAAAACAAATTTTTTTTATTATAAAATAAGTTCTCGCTGATACGACTTGTAATTCGTAGAATGGCAATGCAAAATCATGAAATCTGAGAGGTAAAACAAAAAGTGAAAAACCTCATGTATGGGAATGGGTTGAAACTGTGAAGTGCCTTGTCCTTGCCGTTCCATCAGTCGTTCCAACTCTTCCATTGAAATACGTTTCGAACCATTGATTCGTTGCTTTACAGATGCAAATCGTTCGTAATTACTTTGATTTAGCGCTTCTACCGATTTAGCAGAATTTATGGGTAACATACTATTACCATAGCCATACATATTACCTGAAAAGTTTGACAGTGCGGAATTAAGGACTTCATGAATTTCATTAAGTGAAAGAAAAACCGAAAATTCAAAAGGATGGTAGTATATGTGGAGGATTTTAAATACTGACTTTTTTGGCTTGAATACTTGCTCAATCGATGTGAACGCTAAAACTTTTTTCCACTCCACCTTTCAGCACTCTTTTAACCATTTTTCAGAAAAAATTAAATATATTCCGAAACTGGAATTTTTGAAATAAACTGGAACCAAGAAAACGGTACCAATTAAAGACAATACTCATGCGACAAAGAGACGAGTGGAACAGAAAGCTGAACATGCAACACAAATTTGCCTTCTTTAGTCCTTCAGGAATCTTTTAATTTAAATCATTTCCCATATCAACACCTATAGCCATTTATACTCTTTTGGAAGATCTTTTAGAAGCCAAAATTTAAAATTTCAAAGAAAAGGTAGAAGCAACGAAGAACAAAGCGACATTAATGGTGCAACTAATTTTTCAAGCATTCCCTAAATATATATTTGATCAAAAAAGTGTCACTTCAAATTAGCAATCTGACAAAACCATCTAAAAGAACGGTTCTCGAAACTATTATTCTACTTTCTGAATACTAATTAAACTGCAAAAGAAACGTTCATACGTTTCAGGCTAACGAAAATTCTGGTTGATATAAGTAGAATAAATTTACCGTTAAAGCGAAAATTTGTAAGACGACGATTTCGATGTGGCAACGAGTAATTGATGTCCATTTTGTGGCGTGACGACGTAGATGGACGATATTCTCGAACTATAAGCGTTTGCATGCACAACAGAAGCATGTTAAGTTGGTGCTTATACTTCTTTTATAATTTTCAAAGTGAAAGAAAATATCGGAAAAGATCAGCTAACACAAAAGGACGATAAATGAATTGGCAGAACACAGCCAACACAGAGGAACGACTATTATAACCGATAAAATACTTTCCTCAGGAAGTTTTTTTTAATATTTTTTTTCTAAAGAATTCTAATTTTACTTAAATACTGCACGAAACATTTGTTAATTAATCCGATCATATACGTCATTGTATTTTAAACACAGGTAAGCTAATGAAAGGTTTTGCTTTATCTTACATCAAAAATTAATACTAAGAATAAACTGAAGTAAACAAAAAGAATGTATGCTTCGTATAGTTTGAGGCATCATGCTATACTTGATATAGACTGATCTTAATTAATTTGAAAGTCCAAAATTTGAAAAACTACTAACCTGTGCGAGAAAAATTCACCGGCATTGTATTACCAGGTCGAAAAGTGAATGAACCAGGGTCAACAGTAATCACCTAAGTAAAGAAATTTAAATTCATTTTTGCTTCTCAGATGATAAGAAGTTTGTTGCGACGTGATTTACACCTTAACACTAATTTTTCTCCTTAATAATTCTATTATTCACCAAAAGAAAGAGATACAGCGCGATGTGTCGAAGTATTAGAGCTCAGCATTACTTCAGAATGTTCAGTATTGCAAATAACACTCTCTCAGGAAAGTTCTACCTTTAATGTTACCGTATCTCCCGAGGATTGTATTAATTTGTGAACTTGATCATGTGGTGTTCTGTGCACATCGATACCGTTCACTTGAAGCAAGAAATCGCCAGGCCTTAAACCAGCTTTCATCGCCATTCCTTGCAGGTCAATCCCTTCGAATTTTTGCAATGCTGGGTTGCACAATGTTGGAGTGAAATTTCCGGCTTCTGAACATACGGAACTTGGATCTATTCCAAATTAATATTAATTTTAAAACATTTTTTCTTCGCTGTAGTCTTAAATTCCATTCAAAATTTAATAATTCAAAGTCTATACTCGTTCTGGTTCAAAATTTAGTTAGTGACTTCATTTCAAAATTAAAATAAATATGTTGCGGTATATCAGAAGTATGTGTGGCTATTAAACGATAGTGAAAACAAACTTGTAGCGCCACGTAAAACGAATCCAAAGCCGCCCTTACTATCGCGTGGTATTACAACGATACGTGGTACGTTCACTCTGCAAATGGAACACTACTAGATTAATTCAGTGAGTAAAAGCTTTTTAGTTTTTGCAGTCTTCACAATCAAATGAATAAGATAATTGCCAAAACTACAAAAAAAGGTTCTTAGAGAAGATGTTCAACAGTCGATGTCAATTCAATGTTATGAACAGTTCCTGTGATCTTATCGATTGAACACTGAAGATTTTTAGAATGACCGTTGTTTGTCTATCCAGTCATCTTCGATTACCAATTACTGTTTGCAGTTCACGTTCATATTTCAAGATCAATTTTATAAGACTTGTTCCCAACTTATATTGAATGAATAAACACGCTGAATCAACTAATGAACGGTTGGAATTACTCGATGATACAGTATAATGTGTGTACGCCTCCTTAAACTATTTCATCCAATCGCCCACGCTTGATTGGTTGATACATAAAATTCCGCAGACGAAAAAATTCCATCTGTCTTCAAATCACTGGTCACTATAGCTAAAAACTTAAATGATCAGGAAAAACTTTTATAGATGTGTACTACACACCCAAAACTATTGGTGTTGAGTAACGGGTACGCGGGATATCGTCGCATGGTACTATATCCATTACCAACGTCGCCTGGGCATGTTTTATAGCTGGATATCGACACGTGACTTGGTGTTGGACTGGCTGCTATCTACAAATGAAAGTGTATATTTTTCAAGCCACTGATGAATGAGTTACTAACCTTCATACTGTTGTACTCAGATGGTCATTAGTAACGCTAGTAGTATGAGAGTGCAATTCGAATTATAAATTTCACATTTTACATTTTTGTTCCAAACGTGGAATTAAAATTATTTTATCAAAAATTTTACCGCAGATCGATATTCACTGCCACAAAGTGATGCCTGACTTGAGGAGCGTTGACAAGCTGGCAGCATTGATGAACGTCTTCTGGGATTGAAGGTCGGTTTTATGTTATAAGGTACTGAAAATTTTACATATATATTTACTAACTTATTCAATTTTACCATTCGCAGTACTAATTTTGTCAAGATATTCAGTTTCTTTGGTTAAGAGATAGACCAAGAAGAGATAGACTTCGTACAAATACCACAGAAACAGAGACATCTGCTCTAAAATGTTTTGAGAAGGTTGCTCGAATCTTAAATGCATCAGAATGTTCCTATTAAAAAGGATCTACTGAAGGAACGATTCACCGTCTACATCAACAAAGGTAGAACGAACCAGTGGATGAAGGATCGTGGTCCAAAACAACTTTCGTTACTTCATGAGAGCCAAGAATTTCTGCCACATCCAGTGGTGTTTGACTTTGCTTGTTCACGACCGTCGGATTAGCACCACGAAATAGCAGTAAACGTGCGCAATTAGGTCTGAAAAATTTTTAATTGACAAACTTAGTACAGAACTGTTGACGATAGAATGTAAAAAGCAGTCTATCGTTTTTTTTAACTAACGAAAAGTTTTTTTTTGTTCAATTTTTATGTTGCGAAAGTGGAGTTTGTAAATGAAATGCTGCAAATAGAGATTTTGAGCTCGAGAGAGAAAAAGAATCAAAATCAATTACTTATTATGAATGGCGCAAACGTGAAGCGGAGTATTCCCGTTGACATTCTGAGCATTAATTTCAGCTCCATAGTATATCAAATAATCAACATGTTGCACCAAACCATTTTTGCATGCCTACAAGAAAAGAAGAATTGTTTTAATTTTGCCTGAAAAAAATTAGCATTAATGAACTGAAATAATAAAGTAACTGAATTTGAAAGAATTTGTATAAAATTTAACCTACGTATTCCAAATCAATTTGCTAAAGTTACTAAAATATATCCCTAAAAGACCACATTATTTCGACGAGCAATCTTCTTAAGTTCTACAAGTGTGTAAACATCAACTATCAAGGCCAAGAGGAAAGCAGTAGTTCCACAAGAATTATTATTTCAATTACACTTCTAAAGTTGAATCCTTTCTGCTCCTTACATAAACAGCCATTTCTTTGGTTGTTAATAAATTCTAAGTTAATAAAGTAGGTCTATGCTAATTTCGGATTTCGTCCCACAAAGGTCATTTTTTTTAATTCTATCTTATAAAGCCTAAAGAAGTAAATAGCACTATAGGAACAACATTACAAAGAAAATATTATCGCAGGACTTATTTGACGTCTAAAAGATACTTCCAATTGATGGAGAAGTTTCGATTGTTATTGCATAAAACAGAAATTATCATAGCAATGTGAATTATATCTGTCAGTTCATCCTATTGGAGCAAAATTGAGACTTAAATGAACAAAATTCCTACAACACTCATTGAGTAGAAAGGTCAATGTATTCAAATATCGACTGAAGCGACATGTCACTTTTCCTACAGCTCTCAAAGGAAACAATACATCAGGAAAAAAGAATGAAACATAAATTTCGCATTTAGTTGTAATGATCCAATCGTACAACCTATAAGAATATCTGAGTACTATGTGCTGTGAATTATAAACAAAATTAATAGATGGGGGGTTATGCATCTTTGTGCAAGGAAAAAATTGTTTTAGAAATTTTTTAAAAGAATGTAGTGAATAAGAAAAGTAGCTGAGCATATGCTTTTTCTCACCGAGAAATGTCCTTTCCATTCAACAGGACAGGGTGAGGTGAATAACCTCCACAGGTCATTGTTGATTTTCGGGAAATAAAAAAAAAGTTTTGTTGAAAACAACCAATTATCGAATGGCAGCAAAATTACATAATGATACATGTAATTGGCTAACGGAAAGAACAGTGGAAGTAAGTGGTGAGCGGTAATGGTTTTGATGGCGGTAATTAGATTTTGGTACTACAGTGGATGATAATCATAGTAGGATTGAGTTGATTATGAGATATGAAGACGGAGAATTCCAAATAAGAAGCCAACAATAAAAATGAAGAGAACGTGAAACGTTGTCGGTTAGTAATTATTGTCTTTTAATAAATTGTAGAATTCAAAAAGTTCCTTCCACTTCAAAGAAAAATGCTGGATGGATGAGATTAGGTACAGCAATAAAATACTGTACTTTTGAAGTGTATGATTTGTATAGAAGGAAAAGATAAAATTTTTAAAATAAAGAAAGACGGAAGAATCATTAAATCTTCCTATCCTTTTCTCTTTGTGGGAAAAACCGAAATAAACTTAGCACAAATATGTAGAAATCTTTGAACAGACTCATTACGTGTAATAAGCGTGAATTTGGTTTATAATTCTGCGATCTTATTCTGTAATCTATCCCTCCATCAATCACTGTACTGAGACTTTTTCATTAGCTGTTAAATTTAATCTTTAAATTTTATAAACCTTGCTTTGATGCATGAAAAAATTAAGCATAAGTTATGAAATTCTAGTTCAATAAAGAGTAGGTGGAGCCGACCGGAAAATCCTGTGTGATAAAGATCAACCGATAATGAAAATAGCTGTACAAACCTGATGTATCTCATGATTTCCATCCAAATCAGTTACAGCAATATCTGAATAATTATAAAGTAACATTTGAGCCACCGATGACTTCGAACTGCTTTGCAACATGTTGTAATAGAGTGGTGTCAGGCCAAGTGGATCACGACAGTTTGGTGATGCGCCAAGTTCCAGTAAACAGTTCACATTTTCCGCCAAAGACCAATATGCTGCTTTATGCATTGCTGTCTACAACACTGTGCAAAATCATCAACATCACTTTCATTAGTTGATATTACAGAATTTATCCATAGTGATATACATTACTGATATGATAACATCATTCCATAGAGCAATCAAATATCAAAATATTGTTTAAAACTTATTAAAATCACATTTGTGTTTTATGAAGCATTTTCTTCAGCTGTCAAACAAAACTTCATCTAATTCAAACTCAAATTCAGTCCAAAAGATTTCAAACTTAATAGCTAACATAGCCAAAAATTGTATTTCCATTTCAATCTTAACATTTCAATTAATCATAATTAAATTAAATAAACTACACTTTCTCCAACTAACACTTTTCTTGAAATGATCTTATGGAAAATTAACCTGTCCATCAGTGTTTCGGAAATCAATGTGTGCACCATGTTCCACCAGAGTTTTAATAAAATTTTCATTGTCTGGCAATGAACAGACCATTGTCAGTGGTGTCTTTCCTTCGTTGTCATGAAAGTTAGGATCAAATCCTGCATTGCACATTTCTTCCACCTTTTTTAGCTGTCCAAGAGCAATGTGATTCATGAATTTTTTCAAATTTGACTGAAATATGAATGTGACTGAAGGAAAAAAAGGTTTGAATGCTTCTTAGGAATAAATTATCCTTTTTTTCAAGTTATTTAATAAAAAGGAATCATTTACAATTGAATAAATTTACCTTAGTATGCAATTTTTCCAACTGCTTCTCGTCAATATTTAACATTTTGTAGACCCGTTTTTTGTATTTGAGCTTAAATGAAAAATTTTGGGTGATTGTCGGATGCTGAACATTCATGTTTTAGGAGACTGAATTTAAAGATCAATCGGAAAATTTTGGTAATAACTCGTCGTTTCGATTTATTTCAAATGTTTGCGATTATTGTTATTGTTGTTGATTTTGGAAGTTTTGAAAGGGAAAAAAGTTCCGAACATAAAGGACTGTCAGATTAAAATAACCTCAAGGTAAGGGACGCAATCGTGAAATGGATATTCACGTATCGGACGGTCTTCTAGCAGGAATTTGCCAGCACGACCATTGCAAGGTGGCAGAAATAAGCCATAGTTGAATGATTGAGGTAGCTCCTGTAACATTTAGAAAAGTTAGAGAAAAGTTAATAAATCATTAGATCAACTTCTCTTCAGTTGTTGTTAATATTTGAAAAAATTGTAAGGCTGCCAATATCTTTAATTCATAAATATAGCATTGTTATCTCCGTGAGTTCTAAATAATCTTAAATGATGAAATTACAGCAATTGGTAAAATTTGTTCAATATTTGAGCTACCGAAATTATAAAGTCAATGAAATTATTTAAAAATATATTAAGTTATTGTAAATTATATGAGGTATCCTTCATGAAAGTAAAGAAACAATTGAGGAATGTTAATACCAATAGGAATCTCGACAGGACGAGAATGCTTTATTAAATTAATTAAAAAAAAGTTCGAAAAAGCTCGGAAACTCAGCCTAATAATACGCAAACTTACATTTTGAAGTGATTGGATGAGTCGACCTTTGATTTTCCAAATTTTATCCTCGAAATTCACAACCAAACATTTCTACAACAATTTATCAATTTTCCACATCAATCATCAACAAGGCAATTTAAATTATTCATTTATAATTTTTACTACAACAAAATTTCGAAGGCAAAATATTCTTTGTTTGTGTAATTATCGCTTATAAATAAAAATAATTAAATATGCTCTATGTAGAAATCAACTTCCGCACAGATCTTACTGTCACCTAGCACTACCATAAGTTGTTTGCTGTATTACTTTTGAAATGTGAAAGTATTGTTTTTTCCTTTCAGCAAACAAACAAACAAAACAGATTACACGTGTGTACTCACGCATGCTCTCTCACTTATTGCTTGCATTGCTTCCTCAAAAGTGCATGATCGGCCGATAACTTGCTATTTTACATTTATTTAACCATCACTTTCATATAATGACGAACACATAAATTTGTTTTTTGAAACGTATAAAAAACCCTTGTTACGTGCCTTATGAAAATTTTACAGTCTGTAGCTTTGCGCTTGCTGGCTTATTTGACCATACAACATTGTTGTCAATTTTTTCCTTTCAAACTTTCAATTTCAAGATGAATTGATCAATCGGCGATTAAGAAGAAGACGCATTATGTCACAAGAAAGAAAGATATTTTCTCACTAACCTGAATATGAAGTTCAGGAATGAAAATTTGTATATTTAACACATCATCGTCCGCCATAATCATCAAGTTTTCCACAACACTATCATGACGTGCTTGGTACAAATAAGCTGTAAAACAAACAACTTCTACGTCAACCGTTCAAGAACGATCTTAACAAACGAAATTTACCGGTCCATTTATATTATCTCATCAAATATCTCTGTTCCAATTCCAGTAAATAGCTAAGCAATACTGATTTGCGCAATATTTCAATTAAAAAGCAACAAGTTTTCAAACTATGATACCTTATGAAATAACTTTTATACCATTTGAATAACGAAATAACGCGGAAGTTAAACAATTTCCGAAAAACAGATATTTTAATAAATTTAGTATATTCTAAAAAATGCATAAGCTATAAAGTATCGATGAAGTGAAAGGAGACTGAAATTCGACTTTCATTCACATCACAGCCTGAAATACTTCAAATCGTATTCTATTAAATTATCACTACTGAACTTAGTGACTGCACTACCCTTTCCTTTAAGTTGTGACTGTAAATTTTAATAGAGAAACAGAGCATTAAACAAGAACAGTTCTCTGAGTGCAAAATTACCACTTCGGAGACGTTAATGGCCTTCTATTATTCACATAATTTTTCGATCAATCGTTTTCTAAAATCTTTTAATATCACAATCGTTTTTTTCTACATCTTTTTTATTCACAAAATTACTATTAAACTTATATTTTTAAAATCTTAAAATTTACTATTAAACTTATATTTTTAAAATCTTAAAATTTACTATTAAACTTATATGTAACAGTTAAATACTCCAAACCTAAGAAGGATATATTTGATTGAAATGATACAAAATGTTTAAATAAATTAAATAGTGCAAAATTATACGCTTGATTCTCTGCAAATACCAATGATATCATTTTAATTTCTTAAATTACCAAAAAAATTTCCAAAAGTGACCAAATTTTTGGTATTTTTTTTGCACACAAACTAAATTAGGACATATTTCCGTTGGAAAAAAATGGTAATGTTTTATGAAACAATTTGCTTAGAAAAGTGTAATTTATTTTAATAATTAAAAATTGATGCTTTCCCATTTTTAAAGCGCTTGCACCTAATTTTAGGCACGCTATTCGTTGAAAATGTTTGTCTTTCAACGAGTGAACTGATGAACAGGTAGTTTTCCACAAATTAGTTGGCAATAACTTGAAAAAATTTTGTCGCGAAATATCAGAGCATTTGCAGATGCACATAGCATCGGTGGTTGAAAATAGAAAAAAAAAATGAAAAAGTAGCTCAAATTATCGAAATTCGATCTTTAATAAAATTTTTTATTGTTGTTTCGCAGAGATTTCATAAAATATGTGAAAGCAAGAAATTTGTTGTTCAAGTTTATCACACTTCAAAGAACAAAGATCCTTTTTAGCGATAAACTTTCATTTGTTGTAAAGTGTCACAAAAGGAAACAGTTTTGGTATTTACAATCATTTCAGTGATTATGAATGATAGAATGACAGTGACAGTGATAAATTTTACAAATAAAAGTCATAAAAGGAAAAAGGAAACCAAAATTAGCGCTACGTTATCGGAAATATCCTAAGAAAGATAATATGGAATAATTATTTGGAAGAGGCGATCGGCGGAAAGTTGCACGAGACCGACCCCTTTCAAACCTGTTGACGCCTGAAGATAAACAATTCTTAACAATCAATGGAATTGTAAAAAAAAATGCAGCAGTGTAGGAATTGGAAGAAAGCGGTGCTTTTTTGAAAATTCCTCTAAATTTGACAATTCGTAGAAATTTATAAAAAAGATTGGAAAGAGAGCAATATCATAGATAAGAAGCACTTTTGCATTATTTTGAAAGATAGTAAAATAACATGTGATATTTTAATTTACAAGGATAATGTGTTTGTTAGTCAAAAAAAGTGAAGGATGGGAAAAAAGAACGAATTTTGAAGATTTCTTCGACGAAATATCTAATTTAAATAAGTTTAAAATCCAAACAGTATCTTTCCAAATGCTCGGTAGAATATGCTACCGGACGAAAAGTTCTTTCAACTCTGTTGATGAAAAATGACCTTTGGACACATATCTACACCGCATGTAATACTTCTTTTGCAAGATGGAAAGAAATGATCCTAAAATTAAATTTCAGCATTTACCTTAACTTCCATCCTAACTAACATCACTATTACTCTAACTTTATGTTAAATAGCTGTTTCTCATTAAAAATACTCACCTCTTTACCCAATTCAATTCTAAGCTAAATAAAGTCAGCAAAATCCTCCTTCTCCACTTGGAAAATATTTATTGTAAAGATTTTTAAAAGAATTTTTCCGGAAATTTCAGTCGGAGGGTTTCTTCTCTTTCTGAACAAGAAACTTCTCTTTAGGAACGATAATTCAATTTTCTTGAATAAGCTATAGAAGGAGCAAATTATGCATCCGTTACATTCAACTTCCGCATTTTTCGGAATTTCAGGTCTCTACTTTTACTTTAAAGATTAAACCATCCACGTCACCCCAAGTGTGGACTCACTGAAACGGAGAAAATGGAAATCTTTCATTTCTCATGCTATTTCCTGAATCATATTTGTCTGACATCTAATTCTTCAGAGCAAAATTTAGAATTTTTCGTCTCTGAACGTATCAATCAATCATCTTAATTTGACACACATTAATTAATGTTTGTGCGCAGGAAGACAGGCAATCAATGAATTTATATATTTAATTCAATTCTCCGCTAAATCTGCCACACAATTCAAAATCACAAAAATCAGTGCGTGAAACATTACACACACACATGCGTGCATACATACATACCTATATGCATGTACATATTAATCACCTACGTTTGTCTAATTAGCATGTAATAAAGAATAGTGAATAAGTGAGCGAGTAAAGATTGAGAGTAATTTTGAAAGTGTGTTAGAATCGATTTTGCCATAGAGAGAGACAGGGAGATGAAAAGGAAATCTTCCAATAAAATGTATGGAACAATTGAACGCGACTAATCTTTTTTAAAATAAAGAATTTGAACATCAGTCTTATTTGCCATAAGCGCTGAAGCTAAAAGTTTCTTTTTTCTAAATTTCAAACAATGTCCCGGGAATGTCACTGATATCAGTAGCAGTGATATCAAACTGTCCTTAAGGCTCTAATGCGATAACAAATCAAAAAGTGCAAAGCAATGAAAAATATCAGATCGTTCGTTTGGCAAAACAAAACAATAAACAGCTACGGTATACTGGAAATCCCCGGTGATTCATCGGTGGTTTTGGGAGAAAAAAAAATTAATAATTGGAAATAGCTAACTGCCAACTGTGAGTTATCCTTCATTTATGACACACAATAATGGCAACAATAAATAAATTCGCCTTAATTTTAATAACATTTCGAACTTCCAGAGATGACGGATATTTTATCGCTCCTCGTCCTTCAACTGTTACCCAAAGATACAACGTATGAATATGAATGATATCAGAACGATGTTATTTACCACAACAGAAATCAACCTCTTTGAAAACCGACAAAATAAGCACAATTTATAAATTTAAAAAGGGAAAAATCCATTTCATATTAAAGGAGAAAAAAATCCTAATCATTCAAGCAATTAAATTTTGAAATACTGAAGCGTTAATTCACCAACCATTTCTACCTCACTGCTTACATTTATACTACGATCGCTATTTTCCCACCGGTCTTTAGACCATCCTCCCTCCAAAGCCCAAAGCAAAATCTCTTAATTCTCTTACTTAGCTAAATACTTTATCAAGAAAATTCTGTTTGTTAAAACGTATATTTCTGCTAATGTTCATGTACACATTGGTTTGACTGAATTCAAAAAAAGAATGAAATACATAAATGAAGCCGTGGATGATCTTGTCTTCGATCTTCCCGACAGCAATCGTTATCACCGATTATTTTACTATCATTGTCATCTCTCACAATAAGTAACTACTTTCATAGCACACATATTTTCCACAAAGATTTATTTTTCATTAGAACACATGCAAATTTGCAAATCGGTAAATTGACAAGACCAAATCCTGCAAACCCATAAACTAGTGAGGTCAAATGATTGATCACATACTGAAGCAATGAATTCAATAAAATTTAGATTCAATTGATTAAAGCGATGGGAAAATTTCAGACGAACGTTTAACAGTCATCGAATTAAAATTGCTACAATATTAATCAATGGGTAGGTTGATTGATATGAGAATAGACACAACAATTAGTTAAAATCATTTTTATCTCTCTGTTAAATGTTAAGAATTTTTCCACGGCATCAGAATCATCTGATCGTTTCTAAAGTATGCGATCCTTTCAAATTATGCGGTTATATTTCAAAAAGGAATTCGACACACAAAGTTTAGATTTGATGAAAAGAACAATCTTCGCTACCAATAATAACCCAAGTTGTATGAGTGAAAAAAAAGAAATGAGTGAAGAGATGGGAATTAATGTTTTGTTTTCAGTCACTGAAAGTTCAGAACGACCTGGGCGATATTCTTTCATTAAATGTGATGAGAACATACTAATTTCATAATTGCTCTTCCATATAAGGTGACAGATGTCTTCTGGGAAGTTTAATGACTGCAACGATAATTCCTTACGAAACAAAAAGATGTTAAGTTCGAAATGTATGGCGCAGTGGTTGACAACAATGTACAATTATTGCTCTCTTAATGGTCGTAACCAAATTTACAACTCTCACTTATTGAATTTCATTTACAATTTTTAAATCACAAAGGACTGTAAATTAACAACCTGAACTGCCTCTTAATTATTATGAATTATTTCTTATAACTGTAGAATTCATGGGACCCATTTACTTGTTATTTCAACTATTGGATAAAGCCATTCTACAATAATAACGTCTTTGTTGTTGAGTCATCAAGTTAGGAAAAGCTGTGCTAACAATGTTTTCCTTACTTCAGGTAACAGCACATCGCTTAAAATCCTACAGGTGAGTGCATCACTGTGTCACTTGCATTTCAAACAAATCAACTTTCCACAGTTTCTAGGTTTTTGATGTAAATGTATCCATAAAGTAATACTTCAGGAAATACAATAACGATCAGTGAGATTCAGCCTGAAGAATTGAGCACATATCGCTGTAAATGACTTGAAAAATCATAAACGTTATCAGTAATTACTTATCATAAACGTTATCAGTAATTACTTATAATTTAACACAATCTCAGAGTTCTTGAAAAAGCAAAAATACAGCCATTTCTTGCAGTCTTTTACATCAATAAAAGGAAGAAAGAAAAAAAGAAAGAAAGAAAGAAAGTGTCGTTATAATTTTTATTTGCCGTCAAAGAGAACCAAATACGATTGACATAATATGACAAAAATATCACGTTCATTACAGACTTGACTTATAGAAAATAGTTTGTACGACGAATAAAAATGAGTGATGGACAACGGGTGGTTTTTTTTTCCTCTCTCTCTCTCTCTCTCTCCCTCAGATTTTAAGAGTGTAAGTTGAGAAAGATAACAGTTAAGGAAAGGTATGCATTTAACAGGTATCCATGGAGAAAGGGAAGGGAAATGTATATGAAAGGTACCGATAAAGCTCGCCAAGTTAGCAAACAGTGCACGAATAAACAAACCTTGAAGAAGCGCATACATTTAACGAGCGTATAGCAATGATCGAATTTCCCTCATCCCAACGCCTCCTCATTGGATAATATGAATTATTGAAGAAATTTCACACTTGTTATTTTAACTTTTAAAAAAATAATTTCAATAATTTTCATTAATTAGAAGAAGAATGAGACGAGAAAGGAAATTGTAGTTATTTTTAAAGAATCGAAAAATATATTGACATTTCTCAATTGAATGATTAATAATATTACAGTATTTTGTATAAAATCTCTCGAATTGTAATTTAGAATAGTCCTTTTTAATTTTTGTAGTAGAAGGATAGTGGACAGGTAATATTTCGAATGTTACGCTGAGAGAAAGTATTATGGCATATTTGTTCCCTCTCGACGACAACGTTATCAGCAACAAGGAGTGAAAAGAATCGAAAATCAACGTGCATTCCTTCGAAGGAGCCTGAATAGCATGGATGAGTTATTAAGTAAATAAACATAAGCCGAAATGCTTTCACCTTTTTCTACCTATTCTCTTCCATAAATGCAATAAAACGATTGTAAATGAAAAGGGAAAAAGTTTTGTAAAGATTTCTGCACAAAAATCAGTCATAAATATTGTAGGATACCATCACACTTTCCTTTCCTTCAATTTCTCCCTTTTTTTGAAATGTAAATTTAGACATAAATAAGAGAGAAGAAATTTCTACAATAAATTCATCTTTTCGGTTGAAAAAAAAACAGTAATTCTAATTCAGTGACAATCTTTCAGAATATAATTTCCTAGGAAAACGATCATAGATGTAGCCGTCGTATCAATTAAAATCCTTAAATTAAAAAAGATCTTTATTAGTTACTGCTATACATCATTCGACGATGTAATCAGAAGTTTCTCCTTCATTATGTTCTCAATTGTTAAAAAATTCAAAACAGCATCTGCTTGTGCAACGACGAAAATGATATTTACAGTGCAGTATTATTTCATTTAATTCATTTTTTCACACATCAAATTGTCATCAATTTGTTGTAAGTACGTGAAATACGCGAAAGAATATATTAATATAAATATAACAATGAAATAAACGTAAAATTGAAAATGTTTGTTAGGCATTCGCTGTCGCATTAATTTTTCATTGTGGAAAAAAGCTTCTCAAAAAAGGTTAATGCACCAATGTAAAGTGAATTTTTGAGAAAGTCCAAAAGATACGACAAGGAATGGACATATCACTGATTTATTGGCCTGCAAATTTAAAATGCTTTTTGTTAGCCTAAAGATGAAGAAATTATCATTTTGATCGATAACTGAAGAAATCATTTAAATATTACCGAAAATGTACAATAAATAATAAATGAAATGAGTAGTTAGAGGAACCGTTGCTATTTATAATGGAAATAAAACCAATAAAGGTAAATTACCTTCATCGTCGTGCTTTTGTGCTTTTTTTTAAATTTAATCCTCAGAATTATATTTTTAACTTTTTGTTTGGAGAGAATTTTGACATTACAGTACTGACTTGTGATTACGTCGTAAGTCGAAATCTAAATAAAAGTTATTTCATTACGTAAGAAGGAATCAAGACACTGCAGTTACTTGCTAAATTTTTTTTTGAACTTTTAACTGATTGAAATCGATCATTTCAATTTTATTATTCACATCTGTGTTCATTAGATAGAAAAATTGTAGTAAAACTATCGAGAAGAGAATAAATGAAAGTGATGGGAGAGAATTAATTATTCAAAAATCAATTTATCTTATCAAACAGTTCACAAAACAGATTATTTCCAAGCTAAATAATCATTGTAAAATAATTTGAAATCTCAAATCGAATCATTCGAGCATGAAATTACTGCGATCTGCGCTGATTTTAGCATAATAAATGTGGAAAAAAGTTGAAAACAAAATGATGCAAAAAGAGCGCGGTAAAAGTTAGCGCAAAAATAAACTTCGACGCTAAATGAGAAAAGGAAAAGAAATAAAAATTCACACGAGAAAGTTAGAATGAGGTAAAATAAAAAGTAATAAAGAGAAGAGAGAGAGAGAGAGAGAGTTTAGAGCTTTTCCCTTTAGACTCAGACTTATATAATTATAAGACATCCAAATGAGAATTGTAAAGAAAAAATTAAGACAGTGGCAGGAAAAATCAATTCGAATTATTTTTCGAGTTAGAGGAGAGAGCTGAAACAGTCCGGCGACAGCGACTACGACAATGATCTATCGGATGGACGACAGCGATAATGGCAATATTGTAGGCGAATTGTATTGATTAGAACGATCTTTTTCCTACTGTGAGACATTTGACGAATAGCAACACAGAATTAGGAACATTGAGAGATTGCAGTAATTATATCGTTGAAATTTCACTTCTGGATAACATCCACAACTAATCACCCCTTAGGGCATCGCTTTTCAGGTCTTTATAGCTATCTGAAGCGGGAACGGTGTTATTTCAAAAGCATTGATTAACGATAAGATAGAATTTAGGTGTTTGTAGAAGTAAAAATGAGAAGTTGAAGAGTCAAGTAGCTATGGTATTTAATTCAATTAATTCCATTCGAGCAGTTAGCAATTGTAGCGTTTGCTTCATTTTTGGATTATAAATATATCCTTCAAATATTTAATATTTATGGACGAAATTTCACGAAATATTTACTTTGAAAGAAATGAAACTGCTAGTGCAAGACCATTGACTTCATGAAATCTCACCCATCCTGCACCCCTCCCCCTCCTTATCAAAAGCAACAATCTTGCAAAAAACTTCTAAAAGCCCTTTGCATCTACGAAAGTTCTGCTACCATAATAGTTCAAAATTTCAGTCAGTGCTTCGTATGGGAAAATGCGGTCATAACACTTCAACCTGTCTGAAACATTTTAATGATGTGAAAGGGAATGCGTGATGGAGCGATGCATACCTCAAAATAAAATATCACAACATTTCATTTATGAATACTGAAATTCAGCTTATGAATTATTTCCATTATTTGTAATAAAAGTTTTACCTATCAGTTGGTATGTATAATAAATACCAACTGATAAGGCGAAAGATAAACGAAAATTTCGCCGCCCATTGATCTGTAGGAACGATAAGGAATTGGACTGAGAAGTGCAAGATATATTAAAGATTTTTGTAACTTACAGTATGCCAGAATTGATACGATACAACTGGTACTAACCTGACTTCATTGTTAGGATATGCTTGAAAGAAATTGGAAATAGAGTGGATAGTTGAATATAACTGAAATGAATTAAATTAGGCTAAGTCTATGAATTTTAGAGAGAAGTTGGAATTGTGGAAAAGTTAGTACGGTCAAAACAATTCGAATAAAGAGCGATTTCTGAGAGCTGTAAAAAGGTAATTTGATACAAAGAAAGACCTTTAGTTGAAGTTCTTTTAAAGAAAGGATAAAATGGAAATGAAGGAATTCAACAAAGAATAGAGGAGGAAGGTGAGAAGATGGAAGGTAAGGCTGCACTCACACTACCAACGTATCTGTCCTTCAATAAATTCATTTCACGCAATATTAACCTAGCTTACTGTTATGTTTCATTATCAGCATTATTTATTACTATTATTAATAATTATTATTACTGTTATTGGTAGTAATAATAGTAATGCTAATGTACTAATAGTAGAAGTGGTCTAACACTGGAAGTAGTAGTAACGACAGTAATATAATATGTAAATGATAATATTAAACAATTAATTGTAGTGATAATGGTAGTAGCAGTAGCAATATTAATAGTAGGTAGTGTGACATGAGGATGACCCCAAGCGGTACGAAAGATGAATGTTATTGAGTTGGACAGGGAGCAGCTAGACACTGTGTGCATGCTAGAGAGGTGACCAAACGTCACGACAGGTATCCAACTATTTAAGTACTCACCGATCCCTAGAGGTGGACAGTAGATGGTAGAGCTGTGACAACGACGACAACGACAGGAACAACAGAGTGACAGGGAGGCAAGAAGATGGACAATGCTATCTGAACGAAGTACGCGCTGCAACAACGCTACAACTTTGACTCTTTCCTACTCAGTACACACAGCGACTTCACTACCTTATTCACCATGTTCATCTTAACAAAGTAAGAAAATAATAACTTACTTGGTGAAGGCGAACTGTCCTGCAATTTTCAGCTCAAATGTAAACTATTGAATGAGTGCAGAGAAATCTAAAAACATTTAACGAAAATCGAGCAACAAACAGTATAAATTATCTTTTGCAAAACATTTCAGATGTGTTGTAATGTATTTGATTATAAATTAGCACGTTTAGGGTCAACAGAGCAATTGAACAGAAGCAGCTTCTTCTTCATTCTCTCTTCAATGAACTTTTCAAATGCAATAAATTATCCAAAAACTAACAACAATCGTTTGTCCCATAAATATGAAAGTGACTCATCCTATGTGATAAATAGGAATTTTTGTTATTTCCTAGGCATTCACAAAACAAATAATGGAAATGTGCTGTTTGATTCATGCAGTATGATATGAGTGTTTTATGTATGCTTCCATGTGTTCCCATGCTGTAACACAGGCCTGACTTTAGCAGTAGGAAAATTTGAAATTTATTGAAATGGAAGCACACGTTAGACGATTGCTAAGGACATAATAGCTGAGTCGCTTGATAGTGTCCGACGATGTGCTACAGAAATACGAGGGAGCAACAGAGCGATTAATAAATCTGAAAGCATTAAATGTCGAGGAAGTCATTTTAAAAAAAGTTCTTTTTTCTTGTTGAAAACAGTGGATGAGTCTATTGGGCATTGAACCTTTTGGATATTTACTGATTTTATGTGGAATTATTGAATTAAATCAAACAACAAGGTTTTTGAAATTGCTCAGTTAGGAACTACCTCATTAGATAAATGTATGGATAAGCCGCATCTTCTAAAAAATTGCATCCGTCAATTCATTAGTAATATTAAAGATATTTTCGAAAAAGTTCAATGTCTTGGTGATTCAAAATCTCTTGGTGATTTTTTTGAAGATTTGATTCAAAAAAATTAAAAGAAAAAGAAAAGAAATAGACGAAACACATCTTAAAATTGAAATTTCAAAACAAGGAATGATTTTACATTATCTATATATCTCCTCAAATACACTAAAAGGTAACGGAGACACAGGTGACTGACGACGTGTCATACTATATTTTACTGAGTGCGTCGCAGCACTAATAACTGCCAGATGCTTGAAGATTAATTGATCATTAACATATTCTTTCAGAATTTTGGGATTACATTCTTTTCATTTCCTCTCAAATTCTTAGAACTCAATTATTTGGCCAAAAATTATGAAATTATAAAATACCATTTCAACTATTAGTAAAACAACGTATTTCTCTTTTTTTCAATGGAAAAAAAACTTTCCAATTTCTTTTTAAAACAGCGATGGCAAAAGCAATGTCCACTGATATTGCCATCTATGAAAGTTATGGGACTAATTGTAAGAACAAGCATTGCTAATTTTCAACGAAAAGTTCTCGCAATAAAATCTTCAAGGAAAGGTAGACCTGCTGGTTGAATAAATTAGCTTCATAGCAATTATTATTTTTCAAGTGAATGTGCAACGACCAGTTTGCATAAGTCCGTGGAATTTCACGGGAAATGAAGTTATTGTTTGGCAGTGTAATGTATTTTATGAGATGAAATTATATTTTACGATATTACTAATAAAACTAATTTGTGGTTTGAAACTTTTACTATACAAAAATATTAAAAAAATGGAAATCAGAGGACAAGAAAAGTCAAATTACCGGGATTAATATTATATTAAAACGACCTTTTAAACGGATACTTCAAAAGTGAAAGGTTTGCTAACTTAATTCGGTGAAGTTAATTAATTATATCCTATAAGTGACCAAGTTCACCTTTAATTCAGTTAAAATTTATTCTTTCGCATTTTAAATTTGCGAGCAATCTAGTAGCATTACTACATTAGTCTTGCGACTACCTCTTAAGTACACTTTCAGTGAGCAATAAGATGTGGTTGATCTCAATGATTAGTGTAGGATTGTTTTCAAATTGAAATATAATGGCTCTTCTTCTCATATCCTTCTAGCACAAAGATTTTCGGAGTATGCAGCGCTGATTATCTCAGGCTATTTTGAAGTGAACCTTTATTTACGACTCTGTTGAAGGATACAGTCGTGAACGTGAAAAATATTTCAGCTTACCACTTTCGAAAATGGTATGAAAGTATGGTGAATTTGAAATGCTACAAATATCCTTCAATTTTGCTCGTCCAAGTAGTAATGTATTATTGAAAAGGGATGATATTTTGTGTAAGTTCATTGACCGGTAAATGAATTTGCCGGATAGATGAGAAAGGAAGACATTTACTGTCTTCGCTAAACAACAAGTAAAATTTGAGGGAGAGAGAGAGAGAATTAGAAGGAAGAAATAAATGTTCGTGGAGGTTTCAACAGCTGATAATTCAACCTTGAAGGATTGCCAATAATTGTCCTCAACAGCGATAGAAAATATCGCCATCATTGTACTCTTCATTGGCATTGCTTTATCATCGCCATCCTTATCAATGTTGTCAATAACAGCAGTAAGAGGGAATAACAGCAAAAACAGGAAAAAACGCAAAAATAGCGTCTTAAAATGGACGAATAAGCATAAGGGAAAACTTAATTAAATTACACGAATCGATTTAATTATATGCGCTAACGCTGTTTCAACCATATCTACTCGAATTTACAAGAAAACATTGATATTACGCATTTTAACAGTTAGCATATTAAAAGTGTCATTAAATAATTGCTTTCAATTCTCGAACTTATTGGATATTTTTTTAAGGGAAGGCTAATTTGCATACAGTAGGACACATATATTAGAGCTATCACAGGTAATTGACTGTTTATGAGAGTGCATGAGATGATACGACGGTGATCAGTACATGAATTTTACTTTAAATATCTCATTTAAAGAAACAAAGAACAAAGAAATTAAAATTACTGATTTTTCGCCCTCCTATAACGTCGTACTTAGCAGCCAAAAAATTTTCCTCCTGTTGTTTTCTCTCCTCTTTCCCTCCCTCCCTCTCTCTCTCTGCTACAGATTTTTCGTTTGATTTTTTCGTGTTTGAATATTTCTGCAAGAATGACACGCTTGTCCGTGAAAAAGTTCGGAAATCTTTTCCAAAGATTACTGATATCTGAAAGTATTTAAGTTGGAAATTCCCGATGATACTGTTCGTACTTCAAACAAATTTGGAAAATATCAACAACAACCCCACAGACCAAAAGTATTTTGCTTTCCTGTCGTATTTGAAGGAAATTCTTTTATTCAGTTGTGTTTCCTAACTTCTGAAGCCGCTGCTTTATGACATTGATGAGATCGTTTAATCTAATTTAAAAAGTGTTTTATCATTAAAATAGTTCTACTTCGGATCGTTGCAAAAAAAACATATATATTAGTAATCGACCGGTTTACTGGCTAAAATCCTTTCTTTCAATGCAAATTGTCACAGTTACAAATATGTCTTGCCTTGTAAGGTCAATTTTTCCTCTTCCTGGAATTTCTTCATTTCAGGATTTTTAACGATAGCTCAAATAGCAGCAGTGATGTCGGAACAAGTCCACTGAAGTTATAAATTTACCTTCTCATCGTAGTGAAGAGTAAATGCGTATTTAAAAAATGTCAAGAAAATTTGGAATATTTATTTAACATTTCTGTTTGCGAATACATACAGCACTTAAAAAAAATTGCTTTACAATTAAGCCACCTTAATCATTAAACCGATAACTCATCGATGTATTCATGGATGTCACTATTTTAAATAATTTGAAATCAAATGCACATTTAAAATAAAATATTGATCCGTGCAGAATACAATCATCAGAAAAGTGAAGAACTTCGGAGGATTCCTTGCTTTACGATTAGTTTATACTTTAACAATAATTATAATTACACGTATAAGAAGAAGCTTCTAATTCCTTTCCTGTCATATTTCTATCCCAATTTGATTCATATTTCAACAATAGGCTGTGATCATTGATTGAATTTAAAATTTTCTAACGTAATTGATTATGATTAGTTGATTGCCGATTTGACCAGTTGCGTCAATCTGACCTTAATTACAGGTTGTTTTCGTTGCAGCTAACAACTGCAGCAATATCGGTGTTATTTTGAAACTCATGTGAAGCATTTTAAACGAAAAAACGGCAGCCATTAATTTAACTAATAAAATATCCGTTGGCTCTTGGACACTTTTATATCTGCGCAAAAGTTAAAACACATTGTGCACTTCAGTTCATGTCATATTATTGAGAAGATTTCAGTATAAGTACTTCTTCCCTTATTGTTTCTTCTTATCAGAAGGTTATGCTTATCAGTTTCATCTTAATTCTTAACATAAATCATTCATTTCATTGGAAAAATGAAAGAAAAATTTTATGCTAAAGTATATCACTGCTTCTGCATTTTCTGATTAAGCTAATTTATATTTGGTGCGCTGCACTGCAGAATAACGATGATTGAAAGGTTGTTAAATGGATGGAAGACCATAACCTTTGGAAGTTACCAGTGATGTTATCAGGATTTCAGTTTTCAATGATTGCAACGAAATTTAATTAGCAATTTTTGATTTACCAGTATTTCGATGATTTCCAAAAAACTTCGGAATTTCTGATCTAAATTATTTCAATAATATGAGTTTTAATGTTCCTTTTGATATTTAAATTGATTCAACAAAAACAAAGTTTATGACAGATGACGTGGAACTAAACATTGAAGTATTCTGGCACTGTTAGAGTCCTATGGAAGTACTGTTGCCAGTGAAGTTATCAACAAATCCATTCGTAATATCAATTTACACGTGTTATAAACGAACGCATTCACTTCTCGGTTCATTCAATGCTCTTTTACTAATTACCCATCGCTTTGTTTATTAATACCGTCCTCTACCCCTTTGATTTCCGGTTTCTTTGTCTTTCTCAGCGTAATAATTTCCCCTGGAGCTTCCGACCGGATGTATTAGTTAACGTTAATTATAAGTAAAGCTTCTTTAGAGTGGAGCGATAGTGCTTTCTCCCTGCCTTCTCTTCGAGATTCTACTCATCTCGAAGAGAATAAAAGTATCTTTTGTGCGTTCTTGCTCGTTCCATGGAAACTTTTGATTATGTGATAAGACACGAGTAGACAATTTTGCATTACTGCTATGCAAACAAATTTCCTCTCTTAAGCGTACGGCAATAATAAAATGTCATTGACGTACGTATGAAGATAATGAAATGAAGCAGACTCACATTCCTCACCTTAACAACAACAATTCATAAATTCGAATCTTTGATGCTATCATTAAAGAAATGAAAGGCAATAGATATGATCATGACCTTCTGAGGAGAAAAGAAAGTGTTAGGAATAGGAGGAGAAGGAATATGGGAAACTTATCATTTTAAAATCTTTAATTTTCAATGTCACTTTGTTCATTCATTTCAAAAACTCCACGTTTAAATTTTCAAAAGAAGCAATGCGTTAATTAACTCAGAGTCTTTCATATTACATTTAACACTTTCAGATATAATGAGAAAAATATATTGAAATTGCTCACTAATTCGATGTCGCTGCCCGTTATTGTCGGAAAACTTTCTACAAATTAATAAATGGGAGAAGTGACTTTTGAGAACTTTTGATCAAATTGCATAATAATCTGCGTGTCTTTCGTTTCCTTTCACATGCCAATGGTCCACGCGAAGTGTTATCAAATGAAATGAATAAAAATTTTCGATATGTTAAAATTAATTATAATTCCTCTTCCAACAGCAATTCACCAACAAAGCATAGGAGAAAAAGGTTTAATTGACTATTGCTTTTGTGAAAAATAATTGGATCAATTTCCGAGATAATTTATTCGTTTTTCCATACGTTACGCTTCATTTTCTACCAAAGCGATGTTTTTAAATTTCAAATTTTGTCGAAGTTTAAGGTGAGTGAAAGGAACATCCGCTGGTGATAGTTTGCAATAATTTTGCAAGCGTATGGCTGTTAAGCAGGAATACAGGACTGCAAAGTTTGCAATTGATATTAAGTTATTTGAAAGGTAGAAGAACAAGAATATGGCCATCATATTGTCAGTAACATTCAAAACATTGCAAAACATTCACTATTTTATAATTAATTTAGTCATACGATGAACTTCATCACTTCAACTGACCGTTATCAGGTCATCATCATATCTTGCAACAATGAGATTATCATCACATCAATGGGATCCGCATAATCCACTTCTTCATGCTGTCTTCTCGCAAGAGAAGATGTCTACTACGATGAATATGGGCCATTTATCCGGGATGGAAGAAAGGAATGAAAGGTAGCGAATGAAACGCTGAAATGCACCGAGCAATATCCCTTTGTAAATGCCGTGGCGCTGTTTGCAATTTGCTAAAATGAGCTGTGGAAGGCAGTAGAACAAGTTGTCACCAACATGTCATATCATATTTTTTGTTCTTCCATCATCTTCAGCTATTATTTGATAATGCCTGGATGGAGTTTTCTGTTGCAGACGGAAATGGCTAAATTGTGCCTAAAGGAGAAAGCTTTTTGTGTAACAAAAGCTTTACAGGTACTACTGCCTTATCACATATCATCCATCCATGCAATAATATGCAAATTGAACTACTAGTCATTGCTTACACTATTTTGCAACATTTTTTCTACTCAATTATTTTCTAGAAAAATATTAAAAGGACAAATAGTTTCATTTGTCAGTTCGATGAGTTAATTCATTGGTAGAAATTCTGGTTAAAAAGTTTATTTCTTTAATATTCGATGTACGTGAGAAGTGAAATGTTATTCAACTTTGATTGCAATCACTTTTATTGCGATATTTATTTAGGGTCAATGCTATGGCAGTAGTGTCAAAGCAGAAACACTGAGACGAGCATGTCCATGCGCTTGCGATATTGTACATTTCGATCGAATCCAGTCGTGTTGCAAAACAGTCGGTCGACGAGAAATGGAATTTTGCTTGCCTCTGTGTAGATATAACACTACTTTAGATGAGGTCGGTCTGATCACTAAAAAGTTTTTTGCATTCCATTGTTTATATGACAGATTTCCAATAATTGAAGAGGCAAGGACGCTTCATACTTCTCCGTTCATTATTGGCAACAGTTAGCATAACTCTCCTTATTTTTTACTTATATCACACTAGTTTTTTTTATTTCCCCCTCCTGACATGGTCAGGAAGCAGGGTCGCATAAAATATTTGGAAGACAGGATAACTTCATTAATGGATTTTGTACTTGATCGATCTACGAATTACTTCACTGAGAGCGCTACACTCTGGAAATTCCTAATTAACTGTAATGCGAGGGTAATTACAATAAAGTGTAAAAATGATAAAATAGATGATCATAAGAGCAACAATAAATGTTTCAAGAGATTTTTAGCTCAATTCGGGTTTGGGCTATAAATGTGTCTCCCAATTAACCACATGGGCTTATTGCGCCGCTGATGCCGCCGACAATACGGCATGTTGTAAACAAAAAGGTTTTTGCCTCTTTTCTTGTAATTCATTTAAGGAATCGTAAAATACATAGATCGGTTTAATTTGCCATAAAATATGTCACTCAATTATTATTGATTTTTGTTCAACGATTGCCGGATTGTTTTTGGAAAATCCTTTTCTTTGATTTTATGTTTTTCTGGAAAGAAGTTAACTTTTGTGGATAAAAATTCAAACGTATTAGTGCTAAGTTGATTATTTAAAAATTTCAAAGTGGACTGGTCAAAGGACTTCAGAGTGAGATAATTAAGCGGTCAGTCGATTAGATCGAAAGATTTTGAATGACAACAACAAAGTACTGGGAAGGATTTTACATTGAATAATGCAATTAAGAGATTAGATATGAGTTACACACAAACTCTCCTTATAATCCAGTTAAAATGTTAGAATTCTGACCATGATATGCTATTCCTGAAGGAATTATCATTCCGGGTATTTCACTGTGTGATCCAGTAATTAAGGTCAGTTATTAAAGGTATCGCAACAGAATGTTTGAGTTTTTGCAAAGGTGACGTGCCAACGTGCGATTTGCAAAGTCTTTTCACGTATCAACCCTGCTTGAGACATATCGAAACGATCACTCACTGCCATGTTAGCTCTTCCAAAAATTTTTCAAACGCTTGGCTATAGCATTTAATGGATGCTTCAGGCAATGATTCTTTTGATTTTGTTGCCTTACTGATTTGCATTTCATTTCAGATGGAAAATTTGTCCTTAGTGCCACGGTGGAATCCAAATTGGGCAGCTCGTTGTGAGTGGGATGAAAGTGATTGAAGGAATCCTCCAGGAAGGAAGCATTAGAATATTTAGTGGAGTTGTTGCAAAATATTGTTATTTGAATTGTTGCTGTGAACAATGGAGAAGACCCACTGACTTGAGGAAAAGTATGGCTCTTATTAATGTTTGCGAGTAAATTTTAGCAAATAAAAAGTGCTTGTAATCTTGGCTAGTAGTTTCTAATTAATTAATTCTGTAGTGTAATTCAGTTATCTGATCAACGACTAGATTCAGTCTTCAAGGATAGCACTGATAAAGCATCGTATCAAATCAGCACAAAGCAATTCCTATCGCTGTCACTGCAATACACAACATCTTTTGAATATGTCAGATCTATTCGCAAAGATAAATGTTGAAAAAATGAAACTTTTTCTCTCCATGTGTCTAAGAGTAACATGTAATTAGTTCCTAATTTTGTCCCAAACTGATAAGCATAGACTCCTGAAAATTCAAAGTTAAAAAATTAATAGATGCAGCCATGACAGCTTGTGATATCCTGGAAGTTCAAGTTCAGGAAAATAGCTATTATTTCATATTTTCAGATTGCATGAAAATAAGTGTTTCTTAAATTGTTGCAGAAAATAGACTCATATACTTGTCAAAAGTTTGCGAAAGAATTTACAAAGTCTCCAACCGCTAAAAAACTCTTGCAGTTCTAATACAAACTCAATCCGCTGGTTACTGTAAAATCAAACAAAATTCAACTATTAAAATTACAACCTGCAAAGTACAGGTTTCCCGCTCAATTCATCCTTTATGAGGAAATTATAACAGAAAAAATCCAAATATTTCGGGTTAATATTGTTTAATGAGGAACTCTCGTGTTTTGAATTAGTCATCCGAAGATATTAAATTTATCTGAATTTTTGCAATAAAACCTTTTTCATTTATATCTGTTAATTTCTCAAGTTGACAATTCCCGGTCGAAATATGTATCACAATCGGTGACCTCCTAGCTTTCTGTTTAAATTATTTCCGAAATACAGAATCTTCGTAAAACTCCTCCGCTAATTATTTCAAAAGGAAAGTGAAGCACTTCATATTTTCCATGATGTATAACTTAAGAAAGACCCTTCAACGAGTAGCATGCATACGGACTAGAAGCATCTTTTGCCTCTGAGATGTTAATTCTCACTGCTTGTATTTTCACAGTCCATTCCCTTTCCAACATTAGGTAGTGAATAGTAGGATAGTTTTCCATTTGTTATGTAGCTGAACGTTGTTACTCAATAGTATTTTGTTGTCTTAAATTATTTCCTTACAATAGTAAATTTTTCAATTCTATAAGTGTCGAAGGATCTGTTTATGTCAGAATAAATAATGTAACACAAAAATGTTCTTAAAAAATTTAAGCACTGTAACATTAAAATAGAACAAACTCAATGCACAATACGAGACCAATGTTTCATTTGAGGCATATAGACTTTGGGTACCAAAAAAACAAGAAAAATAAGGGAAAAAGCAACTTAATTCCATATGAATTAATTTATAAACAGTTGTATGTACAACTTAGTCCCCTGCTGTGAAACAAAAACAAATTCAATAAAAGTTATGAGGAACTGCCAGTTTAAAAAAGTCGAGGAGGTTTGAAGAACAGATAAAAATGGACATTCCGTATTTTGAGAATATAAAGAAACGCATTTTAAAAGAAGACAGCGAAGAAAAAATTTTAAAAAAAGAAGTAGGAAAAAAAAAGAAGAGTTTTCTAATCATTGTCAGAACGACAATGATTAGAAAACGACTAGGGACGAAAATCAACTTCGGCATTTTCAGGATTGTTATCATCTTTTGTCTTCTTTGCTTTTTTTTGCTCATCTTCAGCTGGTCTTTTTAATTTTTTACGTACCAAACTGCTAACATCGTTAACAGGCATCCCTTTTATCGATGACTTAAGTGACACTTCCTTTTCATCACCATCCGCAGCAATACTTTCCTGAAATGTACCAAACGTTAGATTGCGCTTGACAAAAAAATTAACACCTGCGAGTTTAAAGAACATGTTTGAAAAAGAATGTAATAAAAATGGGTGAAAGTGATAAGAGGAAAGTAACGAAAACAAATAAAAAGCTGTTAAAAAATTGAATAGAAATGAGAAAATGATTAATCAAGTAAAATACATCCAAAGAAGCGAAGCGTAATTTGTCGTTTTTATGCAGATCTGTGCATAATAAACGAAATATACATGCAACTGGAATCAATAATAGTTTTAATTCAACGCAAATTCACAATACCATGCATCATTAGTTTTTGTTCCATAATTATAAATAGGACTTACTTTTGTTAAACTTCTCGCACTCTCCAAAGAATCGTCAATTTTTATTTGGATTTCGGGCAGAAGAGATTTGAGTTCATCAACTTCTTTCATAATTTTCTCTGTTTCTTCTTGACTTTCATGTGCTAATTGTGCTTCAAGTTTCGCTGGAATACGTACGAAACACTTTTTTCTATGCCTTTGATATCGAGATAAGATTCACACCAGATACTCCCTCTCAGGAAAAAAAACTTACGTAAATTTACATCTTCTGTATTTTTAATTTGACAATTTGCATAGGTGAAGAAATGAAAAGTGAATAAAGAATGCTGCAAGCAAAATTTAACTCGCCTAATCTATCCTCCAGAATTTCTTTTGACTTCCCAAAAACTTTAGCGGCATTCTCAAAATCTTTGGAAAGATTGTGAGTTCGCCCTTTTACAAAATAAGCTTGCGCAACACGTCGATCACCTCCACCGAAAATGCTTTCCGAAAGCAAGATACAAGCATCAATATCATCAATCGCTTGCTTATAATTCTCTGCATCGGTTGCGCAATCAGCGAGGTCCAGAAGAACTTCAACTTTCTTTTCTTTCCAACCTTCTTCTTCTAGATGTCTGAAATTTAGCTTCCCAATCCTAAGTATTAATCCAAATTCTGAACAACTAAGTGATCATCGAATTCAAAACATTAGTTTTTCCCTTCACATATTATACACAATTCTACTCCATTATTTTTTTCAAGGTGTTTATCAAATCATACAAAAATTGAAAGAATTAAATAAAACACTCACTTATCACAAATGGTTCGCGCTACTTCTAAATTCTCCCACGCCAGCTGCAGATACTCAACATCTCCGGAGTCACTGGATTCATCCTTATTGTCACTCTCCTCCGAAGCTTCATCCTTACTATCGTCAACTAATTTGTCACCCTCTTCTTCACCTTCAGTTTCCTTTTCTTCCCTTTCCTCATCCTCCACATTATTATCCCTCCTCCTTCCTTCAGTCTTTCTGTTTTCCTTATAATCCATAGTTTTCTCTTCACATTCCATTTCATCTGCAATGTATTTACAGCAGTAATGACTTGCATAAATTTTTTTTAAAAACACACATTACAAAACAACTGTTACCACTTTTGACTGTACTACATTTCTTCGTTTGCTCTTTTTCCATATTACTTTCACTTTTCATATGCACACTTGTTTCATTCTTGTCCACATTATTATCCTCCTCTCCGTCTTCCTGAAATTTAGTGCGTACTTTCATTAAATCAAAATAACAAATCATTTGTTCACAAGATAATCCTTTTTTTGCTAAACGCAAAGATTAATTCTGAAAAATTTCTGACCAATTTGGAGGAAACAATAAAAGGATTAAGAAGTTAATTTTTCTACATGTTTCATAAGCACAAATTCCAGTTGCTTAAACGTAACAAATCACGAAAACTTCAAAAAATTAAAAAAAACAATTGAACTTCCAATAGAATTCCTTTTCTGTAACATAAGTATGTTAACAAAAACAATGTCACTCATACGAACTTACCTCTTTATTTTCCTCTAACATCTTTGAAGAATTGACTCGACAACAGGCAATTTTTTTCTCCAACGTTTCAGCATCCTCTTCCTTTTCTACAAATTCAACCCTTTCTTCTAAATAAGAATTAGCTCGTTTTTTAAAAAAAAAACATATCTAACTCACAAGGAATCAGAAATAAAGAATTTAAGTGAAAAAATTGCAAGTGAAAAGTGACCGGTAAATGATTCTACTTCCTCGACATCATCTTTTTCGCTGTTCTTCTTGCATGTCTCTTCGTCAGTAGTTGCAATACCCTTCAAAGCATTTGAAAAAACGCCGTCTTCCAGTCTGGCTAATTCAAGCAATGTCTTGCCATAATACAGATGAGGGTCAAATGTTGGGATGGAGAAATATCCATAAATGTTTACACTGAAACTTCAAAAGATGCTGCTTCTACTTTATCATATATTCTACACTCTACCATTTGACAATAGCTATTTGAAGCGATTTCAAATACGGCAAAAATTAAATTGAACCTCAACAACTGTAGTCATTAATTTAATGCAACTTTTTTGCTTCTATCCAAGCATAAATATATTCTTGAACATAAACACTAAGTAAAATTTACGAGAGTTCAGCAGCTTCGCCCAGTTTCACTTCGGCTTCTTTGAATCTTCCTGATATATATGCTTGTTTTCCTTCGGTCAGAAGAGTTTGAAATTCTATAACGTCTCTGAAATTGTATGGCCGCATCAAATTTTAGTCATCGAAAAATTTGAAGAAATATAATATAACAGAAAACACAAAAAAAGATAATGCTTCAAGTCAAGTCTGTTAGACTGCAAAAGGGATTGACGTAGAATTTAAGCAAAAGAAGGTAAATTTCGATAAAATGATTTACTAACTCCTCGTCCTCCTTGTTCATAAATCCATCGTTCCTCGAGATTGGTGCCATCGTTTACGCTTTACTGAAGATGCACACGTTACAAGCGACACACGTAATCACACAACAGTCAACGCTAAGCTGGTACGTATGTAAACTCTCCTTTCCTTTTCTGCTCGGTCACATCCACGCTCCGATTTTTTTCATAGCCTTACGGCCATCGTTATTTGTCGCTTCTCATTGCGTAAAGTTTGGGGGTCAAATAGCCAAAAGCGCAGATTCCTCAGGATCGTGGAGAAAATAGTCGTTGGGAAGGGATGGTTGCTGGCTAATTTGTTGTCTCTTTTCTTGGCTGTTGTGATTTCTCTGATACTTTAATGGTAATGAGTATAATGGTGCTTTCTTCCAAATTTAACAGTGACATAACAGCTTTTTCGGATGCAGTTTTCTACCTGCCGTTTATGAATTAGGGTTTCCCTCAAAAACTTTTTCAAAAAATCGTTATGGAAAAAAAGCTCCGTGAGTGAATGCTTTAATGAGCGAAGCACTTACGTCGACCCCTACGAATCGCTTCATTTTAAAAGAAAATTGTATAATTAAGTCCATATTATAAATCTGTACTGGGAACAATTTCAATCGTTAAATTGGCAAATTGCAACAAAAAAACATAGAAAGATTCGAGTGTTTTATTCATTATGAATATTTACAGTAAGCTATATTTTGATGACATTTTATTAGTATTTTATCTCTTTGTTATTTTAATGTATTGCAAGCAGACCTCTATTTCATGAATTTATTTTTGATTATGAATTACGTTTTTTTGTTAGCTTAGCATATTTATTATATTTTGCGATATTTCTTTGTAATAATTTCGGTATCTATATTCTGGCCACAACAAATCGAAATATTTCTTTTTTTTATAAGGATGTTTAGACTTTGAATTAAACATGTTCAAACCGAAAATCAATTAAAGTAGAGGAATAGAATGGTTTAGGATGACGTACCATATGTTACTAACTCACTAGTTTATCAAACAGTCGTATTTTTAAGGTCGATTTTGAATTGTAGATATGTTTAATGATAGAGTGATTTCCACACTTCGAGCGGGAAAGAGAAATGAAAGTGACAGTCTCATACATTTAAAATATCTTTTGTTTCAAATAGCTTAGCTACAAAATGGTATGAATTCCTAAATTTCTTCCTTTCGAAAATATAATTTCTCATTTGTGTTTGTGTGGTACTGAATTGGCTTGCACTCCCGTTGGTTTAAATTTGCCGTCCACAAATCTCCCTACCACACATGAAACCATCGATTGCTGTAAAAAGTTTTTTTTTAAAAAAAATATTTAGTTGAAAATCCAAACAAAGAAATAAAATTGTTGATTTAGTGCACATTGCAGTATAAAGTATACCTGGAAATATTCTGCCTATTTTACATGGAAGATTTACTGTGAAACTGGTTACTAAGAACTTTTTAAAATTGATCAATTTTCAGTTTTTAAAATTTAAATCACCCAGTGTTGGCTGTTAACATGATGTTATCCTATTCTTACATTAAATCCAAAAAATACATACACTTTTCCTTGCTCGTCTGCTACTTTCCTGAAAACCATCAAATGAAAACTTAAAACCAAAATACAGTTTGTTTTCCTATTGATCATTGAAAATTATTTGTGTAACTAAAAGTTTCTCACATTTGATTCGTCCTTCGGTGAGCTGACAAAGTTATCGTGAGCGAAGTGACCACTTGTGGATGAGATCGTTTTCATCTGAACATTTACGTGTTCCACAAGAAACAAGAGATATTGAATATCCTTAGGGGACATTGTCGGATAGTGGGATAAACATGATGATGAATTTCCGTTTATGTACGTTTATGAGAGTATGCTGCTAATACTAACAAGGAGAGTAATACTTCCTAGTAGTAGCAGCATCATCTTTTACGATAAGTTTCAATTCATTCCAGTATGATGACTTCCTGTTTATACATACAGAGAGACTTTGACTTGAAGAGGATTGTGCAATACTTCTTTGGCTTTTTGGTATTCGAATGTTTTTTCTAGTTCTTGTGCCGAGTGGTGGTGACCGGCTTACTGGGTTCCGGATTTGTACATAAGTCGCCGATGACTGAAAATTTAACATTTGGCTAAGTAGAAGAAAATGAGCTGTCTGAACTTAATTTGTAGCCGATAAAGACTGGTATATATTTTAAAACTGTGACGGATATACATGCTTGAAAATAGATCCTCTGAAAGATTTTTGGTTGCGTCCAAAGCGTCCAAAAGTCTCGTTTTCTAGCTGTTTTATTTTAATGAGTAGCTAAAATTTCAAGCTCCAATAGTTACCCTGAAATCTTCTCAAATTTTTTGCAAGTTAGGATCCTTAGAAAATGAAAATTTTACTGATTTCATACTTCTATCAGTGATTTCGGTGAATGCCTTTTCTGTGAGCTCTTGTTCGGTGCCCCATGTATCGTATGCGTATGCCTGCATTTTCAAATCTTCGAATGTAGTCTTAAGTTGTTTAAAGTTTTCAAGCAGACATTGCTCTTAATGCTATATTATACAGCTGTTCTTATCCTCTATCAAGGTTGATTATTTTAGTCCTTTCTCTGTTCCAGGACCTTATTTCTGTTACTGTTTTGTATTACTCATTCAGTTTTGTCCAGGTAGACTCTACGATATTACTAATTGCTGTTCTCAGGTATTATTCATACCTGTTGCACTCGTTTGGAAGGACGGAAAACACCTCAGGTTTTCCTTTGAATGAGTACTTGACGACAATCTCAACCTCAGCATTCGACTCCGCTGCAAGCATTTCCGCTCCGCTCCGAAACTTTTCAAAAATTCGCTGCATTTGGTTTGAGCTGAGTACGCTCTTTGATTGTAACAATGAGCATAAAGTCAAATATTTCCTTTTTATTTATTTCCCCAGCATCAACAATTTGCATACGTTTAGGATTCTTTGCTTGAGAGAAATCTCAATAAAATGATAAATTACTGAGGGCTGTTAAACAATAAAACTGTTGAAAAAGTTGTGGCACTGCAAAAAATATAAGATGAAAAAGAGAGAAATCTTAATATCACGAAATATGGTCAAATTTGAAAGAAAAATAAAATAAAATGTAAAAAGCATTATGCAGTTATTTATGGAAAAATAATGACTGCATACCGGAAAAATCCGAGGTACTGATCACTAGTCAGTGAAGTAATAATATAATCTAACAAAAAATCCGAAAACTAAAAAATGCAGAAAATAATTTATACTTAATGCAATTCATCTGTGAATGAAAATACTAAGACAGTCAATCAATAAAGTTTTCATTTAACAACTATTCAATTTTCTGGGTGAACGCGCTGGTGGCGCTATACGTCCACCCCAACAAAGTCGAAAATGGCCTTTTCGCCACTTGATGTTTGGATTCAGTAGCGCACGACACCAAGTTGGAAAAGACATTGTTTCGCGATACAACCAAATAAACACGAATTGTGCAAAAGAAAATGGCAGCGGTCCGTTCTGAAATATATGAATACAGTTCAGCATGGATTGGCAATGAATATTCTCTCACTAAAAATCTCGCTAGCCATTATAAAGTCACGTCAGCTTTAGATGCAATCGCTTGAATTATTACCAGTAGAAATTATGAGAGCAAGGATAGACCAGAAGATAGACCAGTTATTGAGAACTCCCTTTTTCTCTCGACTTGAATATAATTTCTTAGTGAAACAAAAAGAACGGGAAAGGAAATTATCAACCGTGACTTATCCTAAGGAAGGTGTGAATGCAATGGAATGGTAGAATATAATGTCATAAATCAAGTGAGCAAAATCAACCTGAACAAGGTGGATCAAGATGTAGTCGCAGAGGATCCAGTAAGTGAAATGAAAAATAAAGTAATAAAAGACGTAAGTTGGTGATGATGGAAAAAGAATTAGAACAGCACAACATCCAAGTACGCTCGAAAGAAAACAATCTTGCAAAGGTTCCAATATTATCGTATGAGGCAACATTGCTATACGTAATTTTATCCACCTATAAATAAATGCAGAAACAGCCTTAAATATCACCATATAACTATAACTGACAAATTCACTCACACTGAAAAACTCAAAATAATCAATAATATTCATAGTTTTGATATTAAAGTAATAAACGATTCAAAAGATATGCCCTAATTAATGCTAAAAAACGTTCAGAATCACTTGTGGTACGCTTTGAAAAGATGTCTTCGAAAAAATCTAGTGCGAACCTGCATATACGTTCATGAAAAGTGTTCGGATCAGGACTTGCTGTGTTTTGCATCGCAGGTAGACCGGAAATGGCAATCTTCCACCCTCTTAAAGATTATAAATTCTGAATGCTTTAATTATGAATCTGATAAAATTTGTCTTTAAAATTAAATTCAACAAACTCGAACTATTACACAAAGCGTTACTATGGTATTCCTTGGGTGAAAGGCACCTATTTACATATTTTACAAATAAATGCAGCGATTTGGCTCATCTGCTGTTATATCAACGTTCGGTTCTGGTGACACTGTGATGCAATTTCCAAAACAAAATTGTCAAAAAGACATGCCTTTCAGCAAATGCAACACCGAAGAAGTAATCCTCAGCAAGATAATCACTGAAATTTTCCATGCCACCGGCATCCTCCAAAGCGCATTTTCTCATTAGTGATGACATTCCCGTAGAACAAATAAAACGTAAACAATTACCAGCTAAGTAGATACGAGCATGTCCCGTACCAAAATATACCTGAAATGGTGGTTGTGAAGTAACTCAAATTCTTCGATTATCTTATATTTTTAAAAAAAAATATAACTTGTAATATGTATTCAAAGAATAGTGTAGAAAGTTTTCAAGTCGAAAATTTATAAAAACTTGATTTATTACCTGCTCCAGATTAGCTCCAAAACCTGGTCTATCAGCGCAAAAGGGCATCTGTGTTACTAATGCTACATCGTCTCTCATCGCATTTACCATATCCATAAGGGCGTCTTCACGCACTGGAAAAAAACGAAATCCATTCCCAAATTTAAATACTATGGATTCATAAACTTATAATTCATTTCATATCTAAATAAAAATTTGGCGACAAAGCTTACTATAAATTCCACTATCGCTGACTAAAATTAATGGATATTTCGAAGCTCGATATGCAGGAATCATATTATCAATCTTTGGATTTAATCCAACATTACCACCGCCTACAAAAAGAACCAGGATCCAAAGTTTTTAAATGTTATATAATTCAGGAAATTAAAATAAAAAATAACGTACATAAAAAGTTGGGACTGCAAACACTTTCTATTTGCACAGAAATGGAACATATCATAAAAAACACTTTTGAATTAAAAAAATGAAGTGAACTTAACACAGAAAAGGCGTGCATCAATATATGGATATTTCATCATTAGAGCTTCAACGACTTTTCGGGAGGGATCACTTGCATCATGTAAACAGAATAGTAATTCATACTGAAAAACAAATGAGTTTTACAATGTTTACTTATGCTCTCTTACAATGTGAAACAGTGTGTTTAAAAATTCATATCTCAAAAATGAGGAGAGTAGGGAATTGCTTCCGGCTTGATACCTAATGAAATAATAAAACGGAAATGGAATTTCTGACTATAAAGCAGTACTATTCATGTATTATATTACTTTGACGTTTACGACTTAAACATAAACTTGATGACATTTAGAAAAGTTACTTACACAATGATATTTCAGCCTAAAAAAACTTTCGAGGTTAAAAAATAAATTTTCGTCAGTGCCAACTAGCGGTTTGATAATCGACACCCCAGCTGTATCGTTCCTCATAGTTATCGGTCGATGTAAGCGATACTTCCTACAGCGCAACAAAAACGTGACATCCAAAAAGGGATTTCTTTTCAAAGCATTCCTCATTTTCATTAAAAATAATCATTTACATATTTAATTGAATTTTGTGTGCGAAGGCATTACGAAAGAGTTTTGATTTGACAAACGTAAGGCACTCAGAAAAATTTGCAAATGGAAATAATTGAAAAAGGCAAAAATATACGCGTAAGAGATTGCGATGATATGAACGATGTAGAGGCCACAAAGGAATAGCGAAATGCTGACTGCAAATGGGAATGCACAGCTCGAGATGAAATCTACCAATGTACGTGTGATTTGCATCTGAGGCCATCTGAAACAAATTCACTCTTCTCATGCTTGCTGGAGTACTAACAGAATAATGCATGAGAGTATCTTTAAACAATATTAGTAAACTGGGAGCAGTTTTACTAAACCCATGAAGTTAAAGACTGCTAACGGGTTTGTTTATGTAGAAAATAAAAAGACCAATATACGTAAAGTTTAGTTTCACTTTTAGTAAGTACTCCATAGCAGAAGGCTAACAACATAGATGAAGAAATACCGCAACTACATGTGAAATCGAATTGACAGTAAATGAGGTGCAGGAGATTACACCCTATTATCACAGTTCCCAATAAGTAGCGAAATTTAATTTCCTTCGTAAAGTTTCAAACTCTTGCAATTGAAATTTCTCTGCAATGTTAACAGAAAGCCAAACTCGTCTACTGTCCACTGACGATAATTTCTTTAGCTGAAATCCATTTTTCTCTCCTTTCATTAAGATCGCAAAAACTAATGAGCAGAGCACTCATGCAATGCTACATAGACCTTAATCATTCCTATCGATAAGTAACAAACTTAACTAACACACTTACGACTGATTGCTTTCGTCACGACTGACTTTTTTTTTAAATGAAATGACTGAAATATGATAGATAAAATGAAGCATTCAATGTTTTTGGAAAAATCCAAATGAGGCCAGAGGAGAAAAAAAATGACTTTTTATTAAATAATTGCCATTTAAGCGCATATATGCAAGATATAAAGTGTGGAATACAATTCTCGCCGTATAAAAGTACATAAATTTGGAAAATGAACGAACATACAGATAACAACTTCAATAAAAATACATAAATATTTATCAATCAATGCAGTGCGTATCATATTCGTTTAGCATTAGTCGACAAAAATTTTTTGAAAAATACAGTCTGTGAAATCTCGCATTTTTTCTTACAAATAACGAATACAACTTCTAATTTATCGTAAAATAACATGAAAAATGGCAAAAAGTGAAGAGCCGTGGGAATCAAACTTGCAAAACTGATTCAGGAGATAAACATGAATATCATTACTGATCTTTAATAAACACTTTTATTTCTGGCAATTTTGCCATTTAAAAAATCGCAGAAGAATGTAAAACAAACTTCGAAAATGTTTGCGGAATCATCGTAACAGTGAGTCATATATATCATTTCAATCACTGATATACGTAGCACATGTTATAATGACATATGAAAAATATTTCGTTTGAAAGAAAACAAATACAGCAAATTTTAGCTGTACAGAACGATAAAGATAAGACGAAATATATAGATGTGTTAAGCTTAAATATAGAATAAAAAGAAAAACACTGGAAAAGGATGAATTACAATTCTAGCCTCGAAATATTACTGTCATTTCTGAAATTGTTTTGCCAACTATCCATCTTATTTTAACTCACAAAATTTTTTCCTCTTATTGCCACCCTTAAAGCCTTCTTTAATTCTTTTAAAATTCTCGAATCATAGTTTCGTATTGTGAAAACAAGAATAGCATCAGAATATAAAGAAAGTCCAGAACAGAGGGTATAAAAGCTGCAGATGTTGCTTCAAATAAAAAATAAGAAGTCCCTCAGTGTAATGATTCGCCGACTGTGAATGCTAACTTTAACTTCAGTATGCCAGTTTTTAGTAGCCATTTTTATTTCTGCTTGGAATATTAGAAAAATCAATTCAAAGAAAGTGCAGCATAATGAGATAAAACTTAATTCACGGAAGAGAAAAAATTCTTAAAAATATTCATAGAAATCTACAAAAACAACAAACAGAAGCCATAACGCTTGCCCTAATTGACTTGAAAAAACTAAAATGGAGGAAGATCACTTCGCTCGTTCTCAAGAATTCCATTTCATAACAAATAAAAGTTTTGAAAATTACATGTATCGACCAACAGAGGAAAATAAAGAACAAAAAAAACTGTTGAATATGTAAAACTGAATAGCAAACTAAAAGCAATCCATAGATCGAAATATTGACGGTACGCGAAGGGAATCTTAAATAACGATACCATCGTAATTTATACTGGAATCGTTGCTTTCCATATGAGTTCTGATATGCGCGATGGTTAACTAAAGAATCTTATAAAAACGTCAGCTTTTTCTCAATATTCAAAATCTTTTCGTGATATGAAAAATGTTCTTATGAGATCAATTCGGAAGAGTAAGCGTGTTACCAGAAGCATTATTATTGCTAAGTCTCCGATTTCAACTGTACATATTAAATAATTTAGGGAATAAACACCTTCAATCGATAATATTTTACTTATCATATAAAGAAGACTGTCCATAAGTATGTATCATTTTCAAAATAAATGTCATCGTTACAAACCGAACTACCAATCGGTTTTGCACCCTCATCTCGCTAAATATCCAGAAAGACCAAAAAATTACCAAATTATGATTGAAATATTTTAAATAAAAACAAAACGACGACGGTCAGACAACCACATCTGACTTTATTTGACAACCAAAATAAAAGTTTTCATTAAAAAGTAATCATTTAATTAATGGATCTCAATAAAAAGATTGAGGTAATCGAAGTACCAAAGCGTCGGACAAATTAGAAGGTCCTAAGCCCAGAATTTAAATTCTGAATGATAAAGTTTGAGATTCGACCTAAGGTAACTGTAAACAAAAAAAATTGAAGTATTACGTTAAAGTATGTAGTAATTTGTTCCGCTTCGCTTGACGGCTCTAGCTGTATAATCAATTCACGAATTTTTCCAATAACCTGATTCAGTATATCGACCGTGATCTGTAATGAGTAATGTCAGAGATGTTATTGTTGTGAAAGTTCAATTGAAATTTCATTTCCCCCAAGCAAATTCGAATTTCTATTTCCTTATCCATATTTGTGAATTTCAGCTTTTAAAGGTTAGATGGTTGGAATTATTCTTGAAAGACCAACCTCATTACATCCATCTTCATAGAAATGAAGGTAGTGACTAAAAACAGTTATGTAAAGTTGTACTTGAACAACTGGGTCCATGCACTGTGATGCAACACGTAAAGCTTTTTTTAAACAGTTTACAACCTAAAAAAGGCATTGAATATTGTCTTGAAAAAACGTTAGCCTAATAGTTCACTTGTTTTAGTCTTGATTTTTTCCATAAATTTATTTGAACATTCTGCATATGTAGTTTTGTAAAGCGCTCAGCACGAACTAAACGCAGTACTATTGCCAATCATGTACTTCTATATTTGCATAACAACAATGAACAAACTGAAATACCTGAACGGAATCTTTCATTGCAAGATCTTTGTCTGCTGTATGGCCATTCCAAAACAAGTGTGCCTTAACAAAACAATCGTTTCATTATAAGTTTCTTTTGTTAATATGTTATTTTCAACTACTTAAATTTGGCTATGCAAGGTCTTTAAACTTTGATCGTGTCCTAATAGCAGTGCTAGCTCATTAAAATGATAAGCTGTTTGTTGCCTGATTTCAAATGAAAAGATCTCCTAATACTACTTCTCATGACATCACAACTCCTACCAAACACAATCCAGTTAACTTACTACTAAACATACTGCTATACACTGGTCAGCTTTTTTGAAAAGTTTAGCAGAAGCGTGGGCGCACTGAGTACGTAGTGGTTCATGATTTTCTTCTGTGAAGCATTTTACTCGCTCGAGAGTACCTTCAGTTAAAATGCAAATTCAGTCACAATTCAGTTTAAAAGAAAATTCAGTCACAGAACAAAATTTGAAATTGTGATTTATCATTTTTAATAAGCCTCAGAAGCTATAGTTCTTCATATTGTTTGGTGCTACATAAGCATTTAAAAAGACTATAAATATTAAAACCAAATTTAATTTTGAAATCACATATTTAATTTTGACAGTCTTGAATTGAGGAATATCTACTACGAATTATACGAGCATACCTATAAGTAGCGACATTGCTGCCAGCTGTGTTCGACTATCAGCAACTTCCTCCTCATAAATAGAAAAAGCCTGTAAAAATATTCTTAACAAATAATGCAGCAGCTTTCGTCATGCTTTTTCTGTACAGTACAGGTTTAAAAAAGCTAAAAAAAATAACAACCTTGGAGAAGAATTCATATGCAACAGTTACACTGTTTTCAAATTTGATCTGGTCAGCGACCAGTACTCCCTGCAAAACCTAATTTCATGTAACCACAATTTCATTTCACATTAATGAATTAGTTACTGCAAAATTTCTCTCTCCCATGAATAAATGAAAAAAAAACCTCACTTAGAGGTATTTTGTACAAGAATTTTGATGCTGTAATGGTTATGATTAAATAAATAAATTAGGTGAGATGAATCATGCATCGCACTGCAAATTAATTCCTGACGAAAATCGATCAAAAAAATGACCTGTAGATACAATCGGATTGGTAACTGTGAAAGTTCTGCTGATGAAACCAGAGCGTCTACCGTATGCATACAAAAGACGAACATCTTCTTCAGTTTTGTGTCACGGTTTTCCTGGAAAATACCACAGAACGCATTAAATGGTAAAAATTTAACATGATAAAAATAAAATAGGAACATCTAGCTAAATTTATAATGAATCTACAAACATCTCCGTCTCTCTTATATTCGTTTTCAATTTTTTTTATGAAAAATAATGGGCAGCGCAACCTTGCAGTTGAAATCATATTGTCTAAAAATTTAACTGCTTGAAAATAACAAACATCAGATTCAGTTGCACAACGAAGAATTAACTGGTATAAGGCAAAAGTAATAGTAGGCAAGGAATACTGAATACGGTAACGTCCACCAGCACCAAAACGTTTTCTCACAGCACTGATTATCTGCAAATTGAATAGAAAACAAATGTTAGTCGGCGAAAACGAAAATAGATAATATTTGTAATTCGAGATCCTCGTTTAAGCACCGTTTCGTAAGCAACTTTTACGCTGTGTCATGCTAGTCTAGGCTATTGATTGCTTGAGTAATGTTTCTCGTTATTTTCCAGCTTTACTAACTCAAGTTACTGAAAAGTACCAAAAACTGTTGATCTGTTGTTGGAGCATGGATGAGATTAACAAATCTTGAGACAAGGGCTTGCTCTTCAGCAAAGTCTTCATTCATTCCTAAATCATCAGGTTGGTCTTCCTGATCCACCAACAATGGCTCGATTAAATTCAATAATTTCTCCACTGCCTCCATTGTAGTTAAAACTGCATCCTAGAACAAGAAAAATATCACACTGTGTCTGCTACAGAATACTTTGGACCTCTTAAATATATTTTAGAAAAGTATAAATTTTTGAAGTCAGATTTGAAAAATTTCCTTTCCACCTGTCAAAGCAATTTCTTTGTAATGGAATTAAGCAAATAAACTTACATTATCTACCATCTTCCGTAAAACATACGCTGCTGCTTGAGTTCTTCCACGGTAATCCATCAATTCTAAGACATCAGCATAGTGTTCCAACTGGAGGAGTTTGTCAACGTTATTGTATTGATCCACTGGGATTCGTAAAAGTTTCATTATCTCACGGCCAACGACGCTATTGTGTGGAGCTCTAAAAGGAAGAAAAGTATAAGAGAATATCCCAGTAGTGTCTACATCCTGAAGTAATTACTATAATTGAATGCTGGCAAAATGTAAATTAATCTTTACCTTGCCGTCTTAAATTTGGTAAAAACGTTTGCTGTACTGGCGAAAACTATATCTGCATAATCAGTTTTTTCTGAATAGCACTTCAAAGCAAAGTTAACGAGAGTAGTCTAAAAATTAAATATCTTTATGAACATGTCCAAACAAAGCAAATAATCTAATCTAGTGCTGCGTTTATTAAAAACTATTGAAATATTTTCTGACCGGAAACATTGGAAGATAAATGCCAAATATTCTATAGAAGCCAAAGTGAAGTTCTAAAAAACAGACTTGCAATGAAACGACATCTTCCAATGGCATTCCTTCCCTGCTCATTATCACCGATTGTGTCTGCTTTGAAAAGATCTCAAACAGTGGCAAATCGCTAGGAATTTCAACACCTTCAGTTGATGCATAAATGGCAAGCCGATCAATTAAAGCTATGAAAACATTTTTTATCTGCAAACGAATTAACTTGATGAGTGGGACTAACACATTAACAGGTACAGTCACATATGGATTTCAGTTATAAAGACTGAAGAATTAATTAGAAATTGAGAACTAAAACGAAATAAAGTCCACCTGCACACCCTGATCCAGTTCTGAGCAAGCGTGGAGAAATTCATGCAAAGTTGCTAAGTGGTACTCATCTGGAAACACCTGAATAACACATTCCATAAGATATTCTTGGGAAATCGCATCTTTGCACGACACGGCTTGCTCCAGGATTCCTGGCAGTACGACCTGAAAAACGTTGAAATTGCGGGACTTATTAATTTCCAATCAGTAAGAAGAACCTGAAAACAAATGAGATAATGAATGCTAATAATTAATACATTTCGAAACATTGAAATGCTCCAAAATGTGTTTTTTGAAAATATATGATAGTATTTTCAGTAAAATAACGAATGTACCTACCGCTCTCTGCTACATAGAGCAACAGATTTTCGGTGCACTGGAACAAATAATTACGCAAAAAACCTTCAAAGAAGCTTGAAAAAAATAAAGCTGCAAGAACTCGAAACAAACCTTGCGATAGATATCAATATTTAGATTTTCCAGTTGCGAAAGTCGAACAAGATTTGTTCCTACCAAGATTCGCAATTCTCGTCGTTCACGTTCACGCTTATCCTTTTCTCGACTTGGCCCTTGATGTTGCATTCGCACCCATAATTTATTCATTTCAGCAAAATTCACCATAATGAAATCTATTGCATCTCGTACGTCTCCATGATCGCTACTAAACAATCTTCATACTGTGTTGTGATGTAATTTTTGGCAAATTAACCGAGAAATTGATTAATGAATTTATAATACCATAGTCAGAGAAAAATGCCTTTAGTTCTCTTGCGTTTTTTTATAAAATTTAAAAACTACAGATTAGTGTGTACTACTTCCAAATCTAAGACCGCAATTTCAGTAAAATAATGAAATGTACTTATCGCCCTCTGCTACATCGGGCAACAGATTCCTGGTGCACTGCAACAAATAATTACGCAGAAAAAGACCGCGAAGGGGGTGCTGCACACCGCGACACATCTCAACTAAATCCTTCAATATATCTCGAGCATTCGCTTCCCCCAATCTTATATACACAACACCAACAGTTACTAATAAATACCTGTAAAATATTCTATTCCAAACAATAACTTGGTAAAGCTCTTATAATGTTAAAACATTAATAATAGAGTTCGAAGAACAGCTTGTCTACCTTGCTTTGTATATATCAAATACTATTTCAAAAATTGCTGTGCAAAATAACAGAGACTTACTGCATATGCACACACAAATATTCTTTTAAGTTACTTTTTCCAAATACCCAAAAACTTATTTTGTTTCGTAGCACTTCAATTTCAGTATTTCGTACTCTCATAAATTTAATAAAACAAGTAGAACTATGCGGTAAACACTTGCAAAGAGAACTTACAAACGAGGGATAACATTGCCAGCATATTGTACAAGTTCATACAAATCGGCGACTTTTCTTCCTTTTTCATAATCTTCAGCGAGATGTGTTTCTAAATGTTGCAGTTCATTTGTTACATCAACATCTGAAAATAATTTCATACAGCAAAATTCACTTTACAATTCTTTTTCGAGTCTCATTAACCAAAGCATAGTTTAAGACTTTAATTCTGACTGAGGTACATTTGTTCATAGCAGAAACAGCAGAAAATTGTGATGAAATAGCAGTGGATATACTACAGGTGGAAAGCAATAAATGATGTAGGGCATACACTGCCACAAGTAATTCGGAAAAAAACTGCCGTGCGTTCAAACCAGAAAGATTAAAAAATATACTCATGACGTTTTATATTTTCTACATCAATGAGGACCATGATTTAAGTACCATTTGAGTGCCACATCAGATTTTAGACTCACGTCTAACAAAAAGCTTTCCAAAAGCAAATTCGTTAACAAAATCCGCGTGATGACGTCAGTCTACTTATAGAAAAAGCTCCCACTTGGAATACTGAAATTTTTAAACTCTCACAAAGCCTGTAGTAATACTTCGGTGTAAGTGTCCCAGTCCGCAACTCCGCAAGCATCTGTGATGCATGTTTTAATGCATCCATCAGAACACCTTTATCCAAACATCGTTTCATTTCGAATGATAAGGATCGCACAGTGAGACATGCTTCTTCCAACAATTTCTCCTGCTCTGACTTCAACATAAGAGCATCATCACTTTTCGTCATTGCTTTTCCTGAATTTGCTTTTTATTAATCCTCGTATAGCACTGCTTTTTGCATGAACAAATCAGCTGCCCCACGAATTCTTCAGTGAAGTATTGAAACTACTCGAAACTTAGGACATGAATTCAATACTAAGTTTGCCGATTTCAGTAAATGATGCTAATTCCAAGACAGATCTTGAGTGTGTCTCTAATAGAATATAAGATTAAATGGACACAAATACATTCTCCCACCAAAGCAATTTAACTATTTAAAATAGAGAACTCCACTTGAATTAGTTTTATTAATCAATCGATCATATGCCACAAAATTATAAAGTAAATAATATGTCGAAATCAAGTGATAGTCAATAGGATGAGTCGAAAATTATATAAATTTACTACTGATCCTAAAAAAGTATTACAAATTCCTGTTTTGAATTCTATCACAATATATAAGCAATTTACAAAACATAATGATCAACATCACTTGAAACTGGAAAAGAAACATTAGATGTTCGGACATATGCAAATCACAAAAATTGTGAAACTGAAAGAATTATTAAAACCAAGAAATTAACCTACTAATATTTGAATCGAGCAGAAACTGCTAATTCAATCTATAAATACAAAAGCACAAAACCCAGAATTAATCACACAGAATTAAGGATCATTCTACAAAACAGAATATCCCAAAATCATTCTAAATGTTATCCAATATCGTAAAATTTGTACAGTGTAAAAAATAACAGAAATTGCTTTGAATGGTAAAGATGAAACAAAATTCCCATACATCAAGTGTTGGTAATTTTTGGATAAACTACTAAATATGAAAATAAAGCAACCTGTAGTTGGTCAATAATTCTAATAACTCATTTAGAAATATAGACAAAAATTAAGAAGTATACAACAACGTGATCAACCTAAAGAATATTATAACTTCCAAGCAAAATTGTAAAAGTAACTTGTATATGGTAGAACAAAATCAAAGATTCCAGGTGCATTAACAAAGTTAATTGAAGCATTTCGTTTGCTATAAAACGCACTCCGGAGCATGCCTTCATAATGCTTCTAAAATAACTGTACAGTTATCAAGAAAAAGCTCAGGAATCCTTTTTTGTCAATTTTAGAACACAAAGAAAAATAATCTGGAGCATGTCAAATTAAGAAGCAAGGATATAACCTAACTCAAATCAACCGCTGTACTATTACAATATCAAATAGGATCTTTTTCAGATGTTTTTTTTGGAAAGAAATTTAAATTGGTTGATTGCTTCATCTCACCTCATATAGTTTTATCGACTCATAAAATCAAATGTTGATAAATATGGAGAGTTCAAAAACATGGAGTTGTACAGTCGATGTAGTTAGAACATTAATGTATCTGGAACATATAATACATTTAAACAAACCAATTTGCATAAGGCATCTTAAGTAGTAATATTTCATGGAAGCAACGTATCGAAGCATTGGTTCCATTAAAATGAAAAGAGTGACAGATTCTTCGACTAACTAGAATCTTGAAATTTTGCAATTCTTAAATATATTAGAGGAAGCAACTGATTCAGAAAAGAGTGTATGGCTAAATACATTACAACACTGCTTCTTACGATGAACGATTAACACAGATACTGCAGAGATTTCAAATTACAAGCAACAAGTACATAAGTAACCTGCTCATACATTTTGATGCTCACCAAACACGCCTTGTTCGCTCCATGTTATCATTGAAGTCGACATCCTATATAACCGAGTGAACTGAGAAATTCCGGTGCAAGTATATCACCTGCTTCCTGGTTTGACGATTTCATCCTTCCAAAGACTTCATATATTCCTTTGAGAAATTTTGCTCTGTAAAACATACCACCATTAATCGACCAAAGATGTTGATAGTTCTTGCCAATGATTAGCACTGCAACTCGATATTTCGATATTTCCAAGAAAATAAAAATCCAAAAAAAACAAGTAGTACGAAAGTGCAATAGATGACTGCAGTTTATTGAGACAAAGGATAAAAGGGCAGTGCCATTATAAACAACAAATTTCATTTATTCCTTTCTCTTCCAACTTTTCAACAATTGCAGAAATGTTGCAAAAGCACCACAAAAACCCAGAAAAACTCAATGGCCAAACTATTTCAACGTCTGCAATTCACTGCTCCCAGAAAGGAACCACTCAATCGAACCGCTTTAGCAAGGTGGCATACCTTCCTCTAGTGGCTGATGACGACGTGGATTGTCGCTCTGTTCGTTAGTCGGTTGGCGGCAACGATGGAATTGCTTGCTGTTGTTGGTGCATTGAAATATACGTACATACATAATACCATCTTATATCTCTGAATTACGCAGAAGTACTGATTTTTTGAACGTCATATTTGAAGGAATCTGACGTTCAAAATCCGAGTTCAAAGTTCAAAATCGTCAGATCCGAGCTTTTTGAGGTAGGAACATATTATGCAGATGATAAGTGAAAAACTGTCATATCGAATGACACCACTTCAGTGATAAAGTGATAGACGATCGTGATTCGTCTATCATTTTTAATTTTACTTTCCCTTCCCTTCAAATCGGCAAATAATTTAGGGTTACTTTTCACGCTTTTAGCATTTTTTCACTTATTAACACAAAGTGCAAAGTGAAGCAATGTTTTGGGCTTAAGTTTGATGGTCTGCAAGCTCTTTTTTCTTTTCTCCGCTCGTCAACAGCTTAATAAAATGAACTTTTGATTAGATGGAATAGTGATAATCTGCTGTTTACTTGGATAAAATCAACGATAAGCTGAATATAAATATCTTAAAACAATTTGTCAGAAAGCCTTTTAATCCATCTGTTTTCCTTCCTAATAAAATCATCCACATTTAATAGTTCTGAAATGCTCGAAAAATCATCTCTCTCATCGAATGAATGTCTTTCCAGAAATTAAAGGAAGAAAAAAAGTTTCCGAAATAGCCAGCTGCATATACAAGAGAAGCAATGAATGGAGAAGATTAATGAAAAAAGGTGCAACTGACTGATTGTATTCAGAATTAGCTGATCGTCGAAAGACGATCCGACTAATCTCGATATGAAGCTGATGCACTAAAAATTATTTTGTCGTTAGTGTCTCTTCCAGAATGCAAATTGTTTAGCTAGCGTAAAGGCAATCACAAATCGTCTCCTATTTTTTAATTCATCTAATATCATAAAAAAAAATTTTATTAATCAAAAATAAGTTTAGTACGTTACTGTAGCATATTTCGGTAATTTATTATCTCAAATTGATATTTGTCAACATAGCTTGCTTGTCTCTTTTTTTACGTAATATTTGATCAGTAGTTGTCTAATTAATTTACTTAATATAGTCATTCCAATAACACTTCCTTTGCGATATGCTACAGTACCGAACAACGGCCCTCTAAGGTCAACTAGTTTGCATCGCACTGCTGGATCTTTAACGGTGACATGTAAAATAGATTATTTGAAGCTTTACACAAATCTCATATTTCTCGACATTGCCTACCTTCTTTCGTCCATTACTGAATGAATGATCAATTTCAGTTTCAATCATTTCAAGTTATGTATTACAGTAAATCCTTTTATTCGAAAATTATGATCTAAATTTCATTGTTTCACATATACAGTGACTTCTTATGAATGTTTGATATTCATTGCAGAGTCTGACACATTTAGCAAATAACCGTAAATTGATCCGAATTTGTAAACGACAATTCAGTTTTCTAAAATGCGTGACATTAAAATTCATTTCCTTAATTCTACTGCTACTTGATTTTATAGATTAAATTCTAGATCACGTGTAAAGTATGAACACTGCTAAACATACAAACATTCTTAATGTTTATTGCACACATCATCACGAACCATTCTTTCTTTTATTCTTCTGGCGACAACTTTGTTCTGTTAAGTGTAATTTCAATAACATTTTATGCTTTGAAAAACTGATGACGAAAATATATGGAAATGTGTTCTTTTTTGATCAGTTCCCTCGTTGTTTTCAGATAAAAAATTAATTTAATGCAATGAAGTTGAAATCATTTCGACTAAATTTAGTTACTCGAAGAAAAAATTGAATTTTATTCTGTTAGTTTCAGAAATGTTAACTGTTTTATGCAAATTACCATTGCTTTTTTTGCTTTCAAGTCTTATCAGACTTAAAACACAAAATACGGATGAGTCGCAGTTTTCCTTGCAAAATTTCACTAACATATTAGTGGATATATCTGATAATAGAACTGCCAACTTCAACGACCATACTGATAAACAATCGGATGTCGTACAATATGCTAAAGATGATAAGGTTCTCATATTGATCTTATCATAAATTCTGGAATTTTAACAAGTATATTGTGAAAAATTTTGATAAAAAGATAGTTCAGATGATGGAAGCAACAGGAAAACGGATAAAGCTTAAAGTGGGTCATATAGGCATTGCTGAGGCTCTGCTACATGAAGATAAAATGCTACATGCATCACTGGGCGATCTTTATAAGAACAAAGTAATTGATAAAGGAATTGACATCGAGTTAGCTATTTATTTTGCAATATTTTAATTTGTTATTTTCTAACTGTTAACGTAAGCCTGAAATTACAGCCTATTTAAATGTCACTCGTCTTGAAACTAATGGTAGACACTATAGTGGAGCGTAGGAATGAATTGAATTCAGGATTTTAATGAAGTCTATTGATTTTGATTGTTAGTTATCAGTAATTTTGAAAGGGAGTAATGTTTTATAGGATTTCGTCCCTGCCGGGATGTCGTTATTCATTAGAAGGTGCAGTAGTTGCAGCCGAAATGTATTATAAACAAGAGATTCGTGCTTTCATTGGCCCATACTGCTCGAAAGGTTTTCCATTCACTTACTTAATTTGAAATTAATTTTCCTTAAAATCCTCAATTTGCACCGAAAATTAGTTAAATGCAACATTTATCAAATTATATTAGTACACATTTGATAGGAAAGGTCCGCCATATCTTGCAGAATTATTAATTAGAAATGAAAAAGGTCTTCACTTTTGTGCTACCAGAAGTCAGTACCTATAATAACAACTAGAGTGCAATTCAGGCTCACTTACTTACTATCGGTGAACTGGTTATCTATGCAACCTTTACCACTGGATGGCCAGAGATTGCTTTTTTATGAAATGAATAACCAATGAATGTTTGTTATTGTAAATGATGGAAAATGTCCCACGAAGAACATTAGCGTTGCTTTTGATAATTTCTCCACCTCATATACAGCAATCCCTGGCTGCCTATAAAAAGTCTGACGCAACTGCGTTGCAGAATTGGACGTTGTTGCAAAGATGGCAACAGTCTGGAATGCACCGGTCATATCATACACAGCAAGTAATGGCCTAATTGATAAGACGACTTATGGAACTTTGGCCAGAATTTCTTTTACAAATATGAACTCAGTTGCTGAGGCTGTGGCTGCACTTTTAACTCATTACAAATGGCTTAAGGTTAATTTGTTTAAAACATTAAAATAGAAAGTAAGAAAAACTTTCGGTCTTGTCAAAAGTAGCTGTAAAATATCGTATTGATTTCGCACTGAAACTGAAATCGTTTAATATGTATTAATTTTAATTCTGTAATGATTTTAAGATTACTAATATTTGTTCAGTCTGAAGAAGAAATTTGAATTTACTTAGATATTACTTCCATACTTTCAGGTAGCGGTAGTTACAAATAATGAAGCTGTCAATCGTATAGCAAACTTGGAAGAGGTACTGAGAAGACAACATATAGTATTACTTAAAAAAGTGGTGTTCGACTCAAATTACACTTCAGAAAAGATGATTGAAAGTGGTGCGCTCAATCAACTTCGCAACAGCGCTCGAAGTATGTCACTCATTTGAAACATTTTCCTTTCAAAGTAATATCCTTTTGTATTTTTTAAAAAAAAATCATGCTTTGATTACGATTATAAGCTTTCAATCTTTCCTCTTCCTAAATAGCGGCTGTTTTTTTAATTGTTCGATCTGTCTTCATTGGTTAGAAAAGTATAAAACTTAAAGCTTTTATCAAAACAAAAATACACTGAAAATAATAATTTATTTGGTAAATGAGCGCGAGGATATTTTTAAAAATTTAATTTTATAGTTATCATTTGTTACTTCTCATCAATGCTACAAATGAGCAGAGAGTTCATGGAAGCAACGTATAACGTCGGCATGCATTCAAATGATTTTGTTTATATACTGCCGTGGATTCGAGACGGAAAGAAAGACCCTGTACCTTGGATTGGTGCCTCCGGTGAAGTCATGAAAAAAGTTAGAGACCACTATGAAAATGTTATTATGGTACATATTTTAAACACTACAAATTTTAAAGAAAACGAATTTGAATTCATAGAATGATGATAGGAAGATCAGAAAATAGTTGAAAGATATTTCATATAAATAAAGAGTGGATCAGAAATATTTCTATTAATCCTTCTAAGTTTGCTTTAAATTCTTTAACTTCTAGCCAAGCATGATACTGGATTGAATTTCACGTTGCTAGCGTGGTTACTTCTTCCTCATCTTCTCTCTTTTCTTACATTTCACTATTCCACCTTACTGTACATTGCAGTACTAATTCCTAAGAGTTACATTACTAATCCTTCCGTTAAATTGAAAATTAACGCACAGAACTGAAACATCGTATACTGCGCCAAACTACTTTATCACGACGATAGGTTACTTTATAACAGTACTATCATACATTAGTTCATTTGCTTTTATTTTTTAACGAATTTAAGCAGAGTGAATTTTGAAAAGTTAATTAATAATTAACGTATATCAAAGTTAAAAAGTTTGAAAAGTTAATTAATAATATTCATAAACTTTTTATGTTGATGATTCGACTGCTTTCGACAGCGAATACATTGTCAAATTTTTGTCTAAAATTGAATCGAAAGGAGTGTCACGTGAAGTTTTGGATATGGTAAGCGTAATGAGTATTTCATAAATTAATTGGAATGAAAAAAAAACAAACGAGTACTATCAGGCGGTTTTTAATTCAATAAAAGCTTCTTACTGATAATGTGAATTGATGATCTATCTGTTATCAACTTCTTATCAATGCACTTTACTTCAGAATGATATGTTCACTTACTTACACGTATACGATTCACTGTTATTGTATGCCCATGCCGTACAAGCGCTCTTTAACGAAACTAATGACCCATCGATCCTAACTAATGGAAAACGCGTTTGGAATAAAATGAGACGCTTACGTTTTGAAGGTTTTGAGTAATTTTACTTATCTTATCACAATAAAAAAGACAATCTAAAAGTATCATTTATCTGCAGGAGGCATGACAGGTTCAGTTGTGATGGACGACTTAGCCGATCGTGTGCCGAATTTGGCAGCTTTCTATGTACCACCGAATGGAAGAAAAATCTCAAAAATTGTTAATATAAGCTCGCAATTGAAAAAGAATTGTGATGGAATAGTGGATAAATCAAATTGCTATAATTTGGTAAGAATTTGTTTCTCGAAACGAGTGGATCAACTCAGACCTAAACATTACGAAAGATTTTAATTCTCTTTTTTGTTCTACGTTTTAATGTAAAAAAAGCTGTTCACACTGCATACAGTACCACTTCTGTTGAATATACGTTTTATGTCTAAACTTTAGAGGGAAATTCCACTAGTCAGTTATTAATATTGCCTATGAGCACAAATAAAATAATTTGCAAAGTAGTCATTCTAAACAGATCGAAGTATGTGTGTATGCATCTTCTACATCACTTCTGGGATCAGTTTTAGTTGGTGACGGATGTGTTAACGGAATTCTGGCCTAGCTATGATGGCTTGCTTCCACCTGCTGAGCCTACTTGTGGCTTTCGCAATGAGAAATGCTCCCATTTAATGGAAATTTTTTCTGGCAGTATACTAATTTCATTTGTTGTGCTTACCTTGTTATCTTACTGTGTTTACCGATGCTGGTAAGTATAAGTTTCTTAATTATAGCGAAATTACAATTTTCCTTCTCGGAAGTTTTTTCTGCAATAATTCATAAATAACACGTTCATTCGCAGTGAATCACGATCTCTTCGTAAAATGCCTTGGCGCATATATAGGGATGATGTCAAAATATTGGACGAAGAACAACTGATGTCAACGGCAAGTAGTTGAAGATTTAAAGCAAATTATTGAAATAGAAATATTTTAAATTTAAAACAATTGTAGCATCATTTTTTTCAAATTATTCATTTAAATGAATCTCATAGATCAAAAAGGCAGGGAAAAAGTTCTCATTTTTCATCTCACTTCTAATTAGCAATGATTGATACAATAGATGGAACAGGTAAGTAGGAAATATTTGGTTGCAAAAGTTTTATTTCAGAAATCGTTGAGAAGTTCGGCTGCAAAAACGAGTGAGGCAGGCATTGGTCAAAAAAGAAATGCACTGGTTGGTACTAACACTCGCGTCACTTATCATTTATATCCACAACGACATGTAATAAAGTTTGATCGAGAAGATTTAAAATTTCTTTCTCAAGTAATTTCTTTCTTTCATACTTTCAAACTGTTCTAAATCACTTCGAAAAATGAAAATCATTAAGTCGAAAGATAATAGGATTAAAGGAAATATGCATTAACCGCTAACATTAAGCATTAATTTTAATTACTAATTTATTTCCTTTGATATTTTATCCTATATCATTTATAATTTATATCTTATCATTTCAACTTTATTGTCTTTCTGATTTGATATTTACAGATAAAGGCAGCAATACACGATAATTTGAACACATTTATTGGGATAGTATTTAACCAAGGAGAAAATATTTACGTAATTTGGAAATCTTGCTCAAGAGGAACCATACAAGTACAATGACTTTTTGATTGATTTAAGTTTAAATTTATACAACATCTAATGGTGTTGTATAAATTTATGTATAAAAAAAATTTAGAGGAACCAGTACAACATCTAATAAATTCGACACTTCAATCGAAAGGAAAAACACGGAGTAAGCTTCTTGCTTTCAGGATATCATTTATAACCATAATTTAACTTTGGATGAAAAGTTTCACGCAGCGTTTGTTCGTGATATTACACAGGTATTATCCGCCTTCTACTAGACCAAGACTTTTTGACTAATATAAATAAACTGTGTAGTCATTGAACATTAAGTTATTTATCGCATATCAAAAATTGAGTAGTTTTAGTGCAAAGAATTTATTCAACTGTTTTCTAGCTAAATTTGGTCCATAACAGGATCTACTTATACCCGAAATTCAGGGTTTGGAATACTTGCACTCCTCACCAATCGGTTATCATGGATCGTTATCACCGTGGACGTGCTTGATCGATCGTAACTGGATGGTAAAGTTAACTGATTTTGGGATTGCAGATCCAATTGAACGGTGGGAAAGGCATGGATGGATATCAGTGAATGCACCTACCTCAGATGACGACAGAAATGGGTTTAACCAAAAGACATGTACGCTTTTGTTTTAGCTATTAGCACAGTAGTTAATCTCAATTTTTTTAAATCCTTGTTTGATTAACTAGGCCTGATTTCCATCTAAATGAGGTCAATTTACGACATGGGAATGTCAATTTACGAATGTATCGTTATCGAATTTTGCTGATTTTATCCTAAATTCAAGTTTTTGAATTGAATTATTTGATGCTAGACCAGGTTTTTTTGTATCTTTTCCATATATTTTTATTTCTTGTTGAGATAGGCATATTAACTTTTTTCAAGTTACACTGTAAGAAATCTCAACCCTTACAGCTGTACTCTATTGCGCTCCCGAAATTTTGAAAAATCGAGAATTGAATCGAAGGTCTGCAAAGAATCACTATTGGAAAAAACAATCAAAAATTCTTCGACAAGCTGGCGATATTTATTCATTTGGGATGGTCATGTATGAAATTCTTTTTCGATCGCTGCCTTATCCGGAAAACATTGATATAAACGGTATTAATGAATATCCTTCACCAAATTATGATTTCAAAAGTTCCGTTTCTCTTTTACCCGAATTCAAATTTTTACTTCGTAATTGCACTTTTTTAAAATTTCAAAATTCGTTAAAGTAAAAGTTATCCGTTTTGAAATTCATTTCTGATGCAAGGGGGAAATAATGCAATAGTTGGACATTGCCGTTACAGAATTGGTAGATATGATATCGGATGGCAGCAGAACATTTTCACCACGTATAATTCATTCCCGGAAAGTGCATCCCGACTTATGTGCACTGTTGGAGGATTGCTGGTCTGAAAATGTGGAAGTTAGGCCGACAATACGACGTGTTAGATTGAATACAAAGATGGCCTTGAAAGTGTTCGTTTTTGTTTTTTCAATAAACAAATTATTCAACAAACAAATACAATGTTTATTACATCATTTCAAGATTTGTTTGATTTCAATTATATCCAGAAAAGGCAGTTTGGTTGATCAAATGATGTCAGTAATGGAACAGTATGCGACAAATTTGGAGAAGTTAGTCGCTGACCGAACTGCATTGCTTGAAGAGGCGAATAATCGAGCTGATAAATTACTGTCGCAATTACTTCCACCGTAAAGTTTTTCCTTATCTTAGATATCTCATAAGTTTTAACTACTAGAGTCTTTGTTTTCATGTAAGTTTTGCACAATCTCATTAATTGAAGGTATGTTGCAAATGAACTGAAACTTGGTAATTCTGTTCCACCAAGACTATTTGAAATGGCAACTGTATTATTTTCGGATATTGTCAGTTTCACGAATATCTGTTCATCTTCAACACCTTTGGAAGTTGTTACAATGTTGAACGGTTTATATAGTGGCTTTGATGAGTGCATTAGTCGCAGCGGCGCATATAAGGTTTATCAAATATGTTGCACATATTATCAAAGTATATTGTTATAAAGTTTAATTTGTTTTAATAAATTTCCTGATTTCAGGTAGAAACAATTGGTGATGCCTACATGGTTGTTTCGGGAATACCCGAAGAAAACGGAACCAAACACATTCAGTGCATTGCTGATGTCGCATTGGATATGAGAAGGGTTAGTCATTTGAAAAAAATTATGTTGTAACACCAAGTACATTCATTGCCAACTGAAAAAAAGTTTGCTTTTCTACTCACAGTGGTCTGTTGCTGGCGGTTGATGAGATTATATTGTTCCTAGAAGTTCATTCCTCTGTTATTAAAAATAGCCGAAACCCTTTCTTGAACCAGTCCACAATATATCTATATTTATCCGATATTGCAGTACCTAAACAGCTATCAGATACCACATCGACCAGATAAGCTGCAGTGTCGTTGGGGTTTTCATACTGGTCCGGCAGCTGCTGGAGTTGTAGGAGTCACATCGCCTCGCTACTGTCTTTTTGGTGATACGGTTTGTGTATATTTCTACTCATATTTCGAGAGGAAATTATTGGGACTAATAATAATTGAAATGATAACAAATCATAAAATAAAAAAAAGAACTCTACTTTCGAGAGATTTGAAGTAGATTGAAATGACTGTGTTGTTGAGGTGAATGAAGCATCGCGAATGGAAAGTACGAGTTTTCCTGGTAAAATACAAATCAGTTCGGATGCTCGAAACTTTTTGATGATTCATTACCCATTTTACGCATGTCAAGAAAGAGGGATGGTAGACATAAAGGTATTTGTTATTCAAAACTTGTTTAATTGAAAGTAGAAAAACTATAAAAGTCAGAAAAGCTGTCATAGTTAGTGATTTGAGAGATTTTTCATAAATCCTTAAAATTGTTTTTCTTGAATTGTTTCAGGGTAAAGGAGTTCAGATAACTTACTGGTTAGAGAAGAAATTAGATGATCAATCAACGGAAATCAGTGACGTTCCTAATGATGGAGGAGTATAATCAATGCGTTTTTGCACAATGATCATCCTTACTTTTCGATCCTTCTCTTCGGGTGCAGAATGAAATGTATTTAAATCATTTCAAACGCTACAAAATCGATGTTAATGTTTATTTCAACGCTGCTACAATCATTTTGGATCAGTTCGAAGAGACTTTCGGAAAGAAGAATTAATTGTTAAATGCAAAAATATGTGTAGCAATACAAAAATATTCAACAATCTATGAATGATCTCTTTTTTCTTATTAAACAAGTTATATAATCAAGTTAATAAATTACAACATGGCATGATGGCTCGTCATTTGTTTGCAAATTTTTTCTTTGCACAGTTTGCAACACTTACCTTGAAGTATAATAAAATTTATTCTTTTAACCTTTATTGTATCAAATATATTACCTATCAAATATAAACATATCAAGAAAAACGATAAATACGAACTTCTGGAATCAGTCACCAATTTTTTTTGACTACCCGTTTTAATCAATCAACAAGTTCATGAATCCCAGATACTCACAGCTATCAATTACAAAATTATTTTACAGGACACAATTAAGACATATAAGATTCTACCTGACAAATATCTGGAAGGATGAACAAACGCAAAATTATTTTCGTGTATAATATTCATTGATAACATTTAACACAAGAAGACCAAATCAACTCTTACACTTTACCAATTTCCTTTCCTTCTGTTAAACAATGGTTACTACTGATTTGTGACAATTAGAAAGTCCTTGCTAATCTTTAATTAATGGTATATCGTAGCATTTCGTAAATAAACGCCTAAGTTATTTTTCTTCCTCCCATTTATATCAAACATCAAGTAAATTCGATCTGTCTAGAGTAGGACACACTAAACAAATTATAAGTTATAAAAATCAGGTGAAATTGTCATAACGTTGCAGAATCCAACCACAAGTATTTAATTTCTACCAAACTAAACATCATAAGCCATCTAGCTGATCAAAAATTAAGGGATGGAAGCAAATTGTAGATATCGTTGGGATTTTCAGTTGAAATATTTTATTCTTCAATTCTAAATTTTCTTTACTGAATTATAATCCATTGGAAAATACTACAGTTAAAAGAACAAGATTTAATTTAAATAAAGTAACATCAAAATAATTTTATTAATTATCACTCACTATTCTCTTTTTAAACATCAATTCCTTCAATATCCAAAAGTATCCAGCGAAGCTTCTTGAGAAATAGTGTGATTAATATCTTCCTTCCAGACCTCAATGTCTAGGAAAGGCAGGCCTCGAGAAGAAATGGATTAAAGTCACGCAAAGATAATTAGAAAAACAAATAGAAATGAAACTTCGGAGATAGATAGGCAAAATATCCTCTCTTGTTAGAAGGATCTACAGCTATTGAGAGGATGTTGGAAATGGTGAGAGCTGGAAGATGACAGAGAAAGTAAAATTTTCAATGTAAGGTGTGTGCAGATGTTGAAAGAAGTCGCAGACTGCAAAAGAGAAGGGAGAACGTGAAATACAAATTGAAGAAAACTTGGTGGAGGGATGATTCAGGGAAAGTGGAGATTTGTCGGACGTGTCAAAGTATATTGGTCTCATTGAAGGTGGTTGCTTTGTCAAATTCCCTTCTGACCTCTTCTAGACACTTTTTCCGGACTGAACCATCGATATCAGCTGGTTACTCACAATTATCGTCGTAGAAGTAAATGAGAAAGCGAAAGCCTGAATGAATGGCGATATAATCAAGCGGACCATAAGTATTGTTGGATCATTTCTGAAACGAACTGTGTATGTCATTATTCATTGTTACTGTTGCAATGATAACTTCCTGCGTAATAATTTCAAACATTTTTCGCTTCTCTTTTGGAGCGAATATATTCGTCTTTTTGAATTCATTTATTGTCGTCGTGTTAATTCAAATTGTAGATCCAGTTTTCTTTATAATTTTAAATGACTTGGAATTATCAGATCGACGACATCATTGCTTATGGATAAAAATCACCTGGCGGATGAAAAATCACCTTACCTGCTTCAACACGCCAATAATCCTGTTTATTGGTCAGCAGTTCTTTAATATTTTCTCGATCTCTTCATCTATTTATTTTCATTCTATTCTACTTGGAAATTCATCTTTTTTTAAGCTGTTAGAAAGCATTTGAGCATCGAAATTATGTTTTTTGCAGGTACCCTTGGGGTAGAAAGGCTTTCGACAAGGCAAAAATGACAAATCGCTTGATATTTCTTTCAAGTAAGATCTTTCTTGCAAAATAGTTCTTTGGTATTAAATCAAATTTATAAATTAGACAGATGGCTCAAGTCATCGGTGCTCGTTTTAATCAGTCTTAAACTTCACCAGTCTTAAACTTGAATTACAGTTGGCTATTCGACGTGCCACTGGTGTCATGTAATGAGTCACGAGTCGTTTGAAAATGAGGAAGTTGCTAGAATTTTGAACGAAAACTTTGTAAGCATAAAAGTAGACCGTGAAGAACGTCCTGATGTGGATAAAGTTTATATGACTTTCATACAGGTTTCCTTTTCGCGATTTTTTAGTGGTAAATTTTGAAATCTTGTCTTGAGATTACTGTATTATGATAATTATATCAGTTTAAGATATTTTTTTTTGTTTCACGAACTCTTGCTGTAAACATTTTCCTCCTAAAATTTATTTTTAAAATAAATATTGAATTTTTCTACCAGTTCCTGTTGTTGTCTGTCGTAATTTCCTCCTACTACCAGTTGTAAAGTTTACCCAAATGGAATTTGCGTTTAAGAAGTTTTACAAGATACCATCCTTTTCAGGCAATGTATGGTGGAGGCGGCTGGCCATTGAGCGTCTTTTTGACACCTGATTTGAAACCGATCACCGGCGGTACGTATTTTCCACTTCATGACAGCCATGGTCGACCAGGTTTCATAACCATACTCAACGGTATTGCAGAAAAGGTTCTTTTATTTTAGTTTTCATAAATTTATGACATATCACCAATTAAGTTTATTTGGACTTTTTTAACATTATGCTTCAACAAGCAGACATAACATCCCATTGTGAAACAACATTACATGTTAGTGGCGAACAGAAAATAAAGAAATGGCAAACGTAGCAGAGCTGTTTGTTAATTCGATGAAGCGTTCAATGAAACCGAAACAAAAAGTGCTTCCATCACTTGAAAAAATCGAATGGATGTGCTATAATCATCTGAGAGATACATTTGACGAGAAGTACAAAGGATTTGGTTCTGCGCCTAAATTTCCTAATTGTGGTTAAGTATTTAATTTCTGGCTATTTCATACCTATGTACTTTACCTTTTGTCACTTTAAATGGTTGAAATTTTGCTTTATAAGATTCCTCTGTCATTTTTTATTACTTTGAGTTGTAACGATAGGTACAGTACTGTATACTGTTTGTTTACTACATATGTTAGTTTAACAAAAAAAGCAGAGTGAGGTGTGGTAATTTTAAATAATATCATATGATCTGAACTATTTTATGATGATTGGTTACCTTCTGAATGCATTTATGTTGCAGTGTATTTTGAATTCTTGCTTTGTTTCTACTGTGCTCATGTAAATAACGAAGCTGGCAAGAAAGCGTTACAAATGGTTGGTGAAACACTCATGGCAATTGATCAAGGAGGAATTCATGATCATATCGGCAAAGTGTGTTTTCTTTTGGCTGTAAAAGAATAAGAATGCGATTAAATTTAAAGCTTTGTAGGCCGGATGAAGAAAGTGGAACGCGGAGAGGAAGGAATCGGAGTTATTGGTTTAAGTAGAATATCTTAATTGAATCTGTAACAAGATAAATATTTATTGCTGTTGAAATTGAAGGGTTTCCATCGTTACTCGGTGGACTCAAGATGGCATGTTCCTCATTTCGAAAAGATGCTCTATGATCAGGCTCAACTGTTAGCAATATATGCAGTTTATCATGCGTTCACTGGCCAATTCGCTGAAGTCATTGAAGATATTGCAAGCTACGTTGACACTAATCTTACACATAAGGTATTTATTTTTGTAATCAGTAGTTTTGGAAAATTTGAACATATTTTTTGGGAAGGAGATGGAAATAGATTTTATGTTTAAAAGACATTGAAATAAGGTGATTTCAGTCTGGTGGTTTCTACAGTGCTGAAGATGCAGATTCGTTCCCTAATTTTAATTCAGTGAAGAAACGCGAAGGAGCATATTATGTTTGGACAGAAAAAGAAATCGATGAAGTACTGGGTAATAAATCAATTAATGGTATCGAGGGACTTACTTATGCTGAAGTCTTTAAAACATATTATGATATTAAATCCAGTGGAAACGTTCCACAACATGAAGTAAGTTTCCAGTTCTTGTTCGTTTTTTATGCATTTAATTGGTTCCATTATAACATAACAGTTATACATTCGATACATATGGCTTACTACATTTTAAAATAACAGATTTACAATGGAAATAATGTATCACTGCTTCATCTTTCAGTCAGAATATTGGAGCGAAATTTGCTTCCATGACATTATCATTTCTTGTGCTTTTATGTACTTTAGCCTTTTCCTCTCATGTTGTTATAATTACGTACTTGGCATACTTACTTTAGCACTTTGTAAAATAGCAGGTGGTGGACGGATCTAAATAAGTAAAATAAAAGTAAGCGGTAAATAATAACAGTAAGGATTTAATTCCAGTGGTATTTCAAACTGTTAAACACTGTTAAACATTTTTTTGGATATTTTTATTTGTAGGATCCACATGACGAACTGAAATTACAAAATATATTAATGGTGAAAGATTCGCATGATGTTTGCGCAACTAAATGTGGTATTAGTACGGATGACCTACGATATGTTATCAACCAAGCAAAAGTTTCACTTCGAGAAGCACAAAAGAAGAAGCCGAAACCACATCTTGATAACAAGGTTCAAATAACTGCTTCTTATTTGTTCAGTTTGTTTGTACGTTAGCTTTTTCAATTTATATTCGCATTTAATGATAATACGAACTTTGTTATATTTTTTAGATTATAACATCATGGAATGGACTGATGATTAGCGGTTTGGCAAAAGCGGCCATTACTTTACAAAATGAGGACTTTTTGCGCCGTGCTGAGCGTGCTGTTGATTTCATTAAAGAGCATTCTATGAAAAGTGGTCATCTATTACGTGCAGCCTATGTGGGAGTGGATGGGGAAATTGTCAAAAGGTAAAAAAAATGGGTCCTAAAGCTTTGTTTTTCTGACTTTTTAAATTGTGATTCCGATTGATTATCCTAATAAAACTGAGCTTGAACTCTTCTGAGGTAATTAGACAATGTCAAAGCATAACGAATATGTATGATTTGTGAACTTTAAACAGGCAAACAAAACAACGCGTTGTGTTAGTGCATAGGATTAAAGAATTCAAATCAAGGGGTGAATACTTTAATGAAATAATTTGTCACCCGCCGTCATTTTGGGAGTTTTATACAGATCACTTATTTCTGTAGTTACACCCTCATCCACAAAACATACTTTAAAAAAATGATTGAGCTACTAGTGATACACGTAACTAGTGCATATTTTTTTCGTCTCACGAGTAAAAATTATAAATCCTTACTTTGCACATTATCAATAAATTTCAGTACTGCTCCGATTCATGCGTATGCGGACGACTATGCATTTTTTATACAAGGATTATTAGATCTGTATGAAGCATGTTTCGATGAACAGTTAATTAAGCTGGCTACTGATTTACAAAAAGAAATGGATCATCTTTTCTGGGATGCAGAGAATAATAGTGGCTATCACCAAACAGTTCAAGACCCTCATATAATCATTCGGATCACATACGGTCGGTTTGAGAGCATATCATTTTTTAATGTATATTGATATTAATTGATGGAGAAAACTACAGTAGTGACTTCTTGTTCCCATATACATTTAAACACAAGAATAATGAAATTTGGAAGCAGAGCCGGATGTAAAACGACTGAAGAGATTTTAATTAAGTTTGATTTAATGAATGGGATTTTAATCGTTAGAAATACTGAAAACAAAAATGAAAAATTCAGACCAGGATGGAGCTGAGCCATCGATAAATTCAGTAGCATCAATGAATCTGGTCAGGCTTTATGGTATTACTAATGAAAAAACTTACAATGAACGGGCGCATAAAATTTTTGAAGGCGCTGCAGAAACTTTAGACAAGTATCCGTTTGCTCTCCCAAAGATGGTCACTGCATTACAAAAGCATGTGCATCCAATCAAACAGGTATCCTACAAGTTCAAATTTTGTCCTCAAGTTATAGATTTCATTTTGCATATTTCCTTCAATTTCTGCCAAAAAAAAGATTCCGTGCTGAAAAATATATCATAGTTATTATAGATTGTTGTGGTCGGTTCAAGGGACAATGAAACAACGAAACAAATGTTGTCGCTTGTCACAAAGCGCTTTGATTGTCTAAAAATTTTGACGTCCTTAGATCCCGACAAAGGTATACTAGTTTAAAAGTTTGAGTTTTATAATATCTATTTTTTAATGACGTAGTTTTTTTGTTTTAGTACCTCCCAGACTATTATGTTTATGTTATTAGTACATCTCTAGATCCGCTGAATGATTCGGTATTTTTAACGACCCACCACATCATTGTTGCTCATGTTGTTAGGGATAGATAAAGTTAGATTACAAGATTCCTAAAAATTACTTAATTTATAGATTTATGGCTGAAAAGTATAGACGACCACTTGAAACTACTAGCGAATTCAACAAGTGCCCCTACTGCTTACATTTGTGAAAATTTTGAGTGCTCACTACCAGTTACATCGGTGAAGGAACTAAAGGATAAATTGAATGCAACGAAATAATTTTAATGTGCCAAGAACCATTTTCGTTATTCTCTCTATTTACAGAGCTTAACTTTTTTTAATTTTAATTTCCGTGTTTTATATGATTTTGTGCAGGTGATATTAGTTTAGCTTTTTAAATTGATTATGTCTTACTAGTATGAACAAAGTAATTTATCAACAATATCGATCAAAGTAACCGCGTTTGAAAAGAAAGTAATAAAATAATATTGGTGAAATAAATTTTTTACTGCAAAAAATGATGAAATAGACTGCCATGATTTCTGTTATAAAATTTATTGGTGGATCTAATTTTGAATCAAATAACTGTGTGTGAAAAAAAGCAATAAAATAGTATTGCTGAAATAAATTTTTTGCTGCAAAAAAGGCTGAAATGGATTTTGCATTAATTTCTGCTGATAATAATTTTCCATTCATATAAGGCAGCATTTATTGGTGTTCTCCGTTTGGTGAATGCTGACACTTATTAGGTGCATTGGTAGAACTATTCCATATTTCATACTCAGTGGAATTCTATCCACTACGAAACATGAAAGTATCGTATAATTTCAAATTTTCAGTAATCGACGCTAAGAATTCAAGCATATGCTCTCGACAAAATCTTAGCTAAGCTGAACTCCTAATCGGTTTATTCCATAAAAGCTGACTCTTATGTTTTCCGAAAAGAAGATAAGACAAACGAATTGTCTTACAATCATGCAATAGCAGAATCTGAATAAAACCTTAAAACGAAATAGTTAAAGATACATTTTAAAAAGAAGCGTTTAATCTGAAAGTTAAAGTGGTTGTTTTGGATGACGTAATCAGAGCTGTTCATAGCTATTCATTTTTCACAAATTTCGCAGATCTGCCGATATGTTTAGTTTTTAACACACCGATGATATTGCTACCCAACTGGAACGCTCGCCGCTTCAACTATACTGCAACAATCACAGTGACTCGTTGTTGCTCATTGCTTTCGTTTTCTAGCTGAGCGTATTTGTGATAAAAATCATAGGGCTCTTGAGAAATACATAATGCTTCCAATCCACTTCTACAAGGAAGTGAGTATCCTCACGTTTAGAAGGCTCGTGTCGTCTCGTTCACTTTTTGTATGATAAAATACTTCTTATTTACCCGTAAATATAAAACTGCTCATCAAAGTGATCTTAATAAAACAGTTTCAATATCTTTCAACTTTCGGATTTAATTTCTAGATCTCCTTAGATACTTATTCTCAGGTATTCGAGTATTTTCCGTCTCTCATTCAATTGGTAGCATAAGAAAAACTTTTGAAATCAACTGATAACATGTAATTTTTTTAGGTTCACTGCCCCTCTGACTTACTTCCATTCAGAAAATTTTCTTCTAAAGTCTATTTCATTAAAAAAGAAAGTAAATTTAAATGGCAGAATTGGAGGCAGTACTTATTATCCCACTGTTTAACCATCCAACATTCTTTTTTAATCTCATCGATTTTTAAAATATTCATATGATTTGCTAAATAATGGGGCTTATTTCAAATAAATGAAAAAGAGATGATAGTTGTAGTATTTTCAAAAATACTTCTAAAATCATTTCAGCAATTGAGAGCCAGCAAAGCACAGTATGCAAAGTGAACAATAGAAGAATTGAAGGAAAAAATTGAAGAAATAAAAAATGGAAGTAGAAATAGATGAAATTGGATGTCCACGTAAAATACACGTCAATACGTAAGTGTTTCAACCGAACTTCTAATACTTTTGAAAAACCATGTATTTCTTCAAGTTATTCTCTGAAACTGCATTCATTTTAAAGCAATGAAGTTGTTGAGCACATGGACACGCACTCTACGGCACCATGCTGTTTTTGCAATTTACGATGTCATTTAAATTTGCGGAAAATGTAGTTGCGTAGCTCCGTTTTGAAAGAACTTCCATATTCTAAACTGAGGCTCTCATTCAATCGAAATATTCTCGTGTAGCTCTGTTGTCGCAGCACTTTCCATTGACATATTAGGCAGATTTGTTTGCTTTTCTTCAAAATTTTCTGCGGAGCTTTACATTATTTGTAGAACAAAACGTTTAATACATTTTAAAGATCAAATTTCATTGGACTCATTCACAATTTTTATTCTTACTTTCATTCATTATCATTAGTATTATTATGCTAGTACTTTGATTAAAATTCTTGTGTGCTGACAAATCGTATAATAACCACAAGTGTGTTTTCGACTAAAACACATAAAAACCGAAAGATTTGAAAATCACTATAAGTCAACTCAAAAATTATGTTGTTCCGGATTTTTTCTCGAATTGAACAAAATTTCCGGAATTTGTTCCCTCTTTTTTATTCAAATCTCTGTCTTCACTTATTCATTTAACACGGATAGAGCACTATGTTTAATTTATCAAGCAAGCAGCTCGATCATTTCTTAAGTTCAAATGCACTAATTCCAGAAATATGCAGACGGGTGAAATAATCACATACATGCTAGGCATATTCGCCATCATTCTAATCATCTCGACGATGCTTTACTATCGATACTGCAAAAAAAGTAAGTCTATTGGAATTTTCAAGATCCAAACTACAAAATAACAGTAATTACAAGCCATCTAATGAATAGCAAGAGAGAATATCAGTCTACTGAATTTATTTAGTTTCTTCCATATAACTGCGGAAAATGTTAAATTTAAAAAATCACTCGAATTGTGCACCTCACGCACTGGAATCTTTGGGAATTATTCTCTCCAATTTGTCCAAAATGACATAAATGAGGACCGAATTCATCTAAGCCCAAAATTACTTCGCAATCTTTAGTTAGCCTTGCGCAATAGGACAAAAATGCTGCACGATTCTCCATAATTACCTCTACCCAAAACTTGGGAATTTGCAAAGTCACTTTTTACTACAAAATACTTTCATGCACATACCACGTACCTACCTACAAAAACAAATAAAAAATTGCGGCTAAAAGTACAGCGGCAATGGGATCATAGCATTACAGCAATAGTTTATAGGTCTTTCGGAAATTAAAAAATTAGAAAATATGCTGTTGGCAAAAATTGAGGCATTTCAAGATCTCGCGACTCGAATCCTAGAAAAAAGGAACCCATTTCCAGCAGTTATCCTATAATTCAATTCCTCAACTTCCCAAAGTTCCTCTCCTCCCCCATCAACAGTTGTAAAACGAGGCCCTCACGGCTAAAAATCCAAGTGGGCAAGAAACCCCGATTTACTGCTCTACCCGAAGTTAATTCTAGCCATTAGAATTCTCTTATTAAAATTACGTAACAAACATTACAAAACCATAATAACTTCTTATCTAGTGCACTAATCTTGGAATTAAAAGGATTCAGGAGTGCTGGCTTTTTGTGCATCCCACACAATCCACAGTCCCAAAACATATTTTAAATTTTATCTAAAGTCCTTCCACGCGTTACCAAGCAAAAACCCAACGGTGACATTTTGTTTCCGACCTCACATAAAACTAGTTAAGTGTTTATAATAACTAGTCGATATTCTATGCGACACAAGAGAATCATCTGGAAAATCACATTACGCAATATTTTAAATATGAAAAACTGCTGGGTAACATACTTGTATAACAAATAAATAACAAAATTATATATGTAAGTGATCTCGATTTCTTGGTAAAAAAAATCGTATATGCTTAAAAATTTTGGTATGTTATAAAAATTTTTTTTAAAGTTTACTGCTCGAAAATCATTTTCAATAAAATACAGTAGTGATATGTGAACATAGTTCCTCCCAACTATATAAACTCCGTACATGTAAGCACAGGGAAGGAAATTGTTAATACAAGACAGAGATAAAGGCAATAGCTGTCTATGCAAGAACTCAGAAACGATAAAAATATCATTTGTAAGGCACTATCGTAAGTAACATTGTTTGAGCTGAATTTATGCAGTAAATAAAAATGAGATCTGGTCATTAGTGAAATGAAACATGAGAGCATAAAGACCCATCAACATCATGTAATTTATGTCGTTTAGTGTTCTCTGCATTTTTAAAAGCACAAAATATTCAGTGAAAACTAAGCTCCCAATAATGCACATAGAACATTTTAATTCAATATCTAATGATAATGAAAAGCAAATACTGAAAATCACGAACTACGACTCATCAAAGCTTGTTCGAATCACATATAAAATCAGCAATATCCGGTAAAATTCGTTCAGCTTCAGATAAAGTTACTAAAAACGATGCATTACTGACTAAGTCGAGGGACTTTCGAACCGGCCAAAGACTCCATCTCGAGCTCGTTGTATGCTGCTTATATGAAGAATCGGGTTCACTAAATAAAAAAAAACATTTTAAAAATAATCAGAACTATCACTTGATTTCCTATTTTATAATTGGCGAACTTTCTATACTGTCCTACCTACCTTGTCCTTAATGAAAATTAATCCTTCGACGATAAATACGGCAAATCTTAATCAGAAATTAACCTTATGTCCTGTACATACGCAATAAGTGCTCTGGCTGAGTTTTCCATCATTAATCTGAACTGTCTTATAAATCCCAAACGAGCACTTCTTTCAAATGGCAATAAATCCATTCTCATGAGGAAATTTATAACGCGAGGGTCTGCACGACAATTTCGTAGTTCACTGAAAAACCTAGTGTTGTGGGAAACACTGAATTATAAGTCAACAAAAATTTTAAGTAATTATAATGAAGAGATGCAAAAACTGCAACAGGAAATAACAAGAATTGAAATGAGGAGAAATTGCAAGATGTGCAAAATAATCATAATTTGTTTACGAATAGTACCAACACTTTCGGCATTACTGAATTTTTGAAATCAACACCGGTTCCTTTCAGTATCTGCATGATATCGTTCTTTTGCTTGAGAAGCTTCAGTGTACGATGCTTTGGATGTGGTGAGGAAGTACACACAATTCGACGATCCAAATCAATCACTGCTAATGGCCAATGCGATTCGACACCGGCACACATCATAGCAATCAGTTCAATCTGAAAAAAATGGAATTGTATATGAAAAATGCTAATTTTAATGGAAATTCTTACCTATTTATTTTTTCTTTGTTCGAATTTATGATTCATTTAAAAAGCTATTAATAGTTTCCACATAGTTCATGTTTTTGCGGTATCAAATTTCGATTGAATTATATCAATAAAAAGTGAAATACTCGCTGAATAGCCTGCAGACGAAGATAAGGAGAATAAGGATGACGAAACGGCTTAATGCATAACCATCGCCATTCTGGTGCAACAAACAGGAACAAAGTCAGTAACATCTATAAGAAAAAATGTAAAAGTTTCAGGAATAATAAATGATAAAACTTCATAAAATTCTCCGAAAACACATATTTAAGAAATAAAATCTACTTTGACAACATCAGCTTTCTTGTCACCAACAATAACACAATGTGACTGCGATAAAAGTACCGCTGTTATAGCTTTCGCCAAGAACGAATTGTCTTGAAGTTTTTCACTACCAAAATATGTTTGTCGAAACTGCAAGAAAAACAATAAAATAAAAAGCAATAAAATTGTGCCGAAAAGTTTTGCTTGTCAATTTGTTCTATAATTCACGGAAAATAAGTCCCAATTTACTCTTAAACTAATATAAGAATGGCAATAAAATTGCCAGACCAGAAGTTTCTAATAAAGACAAATTTGCTACGAATTCACAAATTAAATTTGCAATAATTTCCAAAAAGACGAAAAGAAGACAAAGCCATTCTCACACCAAGTTCCATTACAATTTAAATATATATTACTATTAAAACACTGATGCTAAATACACAATGACTCAAGCTCAAGCAGAAGGAAATTTATTATGTTATATTCTGAGCGACAAATGCAAAAGTTCCTGTGATATGAAAATAAGAAACGGGAAATCTCCTCAACCATACAAGACAAGGCGTACCCGAATATCATATACATTTTGCGACAACAACGGATAAGCTTCGCAAACACCAATAAGTGATATTAATTTCGATATTTCTTTGGTTGCGCGACATATAAAATCTTCCGTACTTTCCTGCAATTTTTAAAATTTTCACAAATGAATTTCATCAAAATTATTTTCCATACTTTGACAGCAAGGGAGCTTTTTGAATGTAGTACATGCTTTATAAAAATATTGTTTCAGAAATGACAACAGAAAGATGAAACCTCACAATGAAAACTTACTGTCAAATGGGAGATTCGCAAACGTGGTATAATATCGATGAATACTTCTTCAATTACATTCTGTCTTTCAGCATACCACTCCCATCTGTAATAAAATTTTCTTCTAATTTTTCAAAATGTATGTTTCTTTCACGCCAAACGTTAAAACCCCCTAATGGCCTCAAAAAACTGCATTTGAATACTTTTGTTTGCTTTGTTGAGGCAGGTAACGAAACTCGAACAGTATGTATCTTAAAAGATGTGTCTCTGCTTAGTCGTGGTTAAAATTTTCCAATAAGGTTTGTTGTTATCTGTTGTTACTACAAAAAAAATTTAAAAAAAATAAAATGGCAAACTAACCTCAAGTAATCACCGAGGAGCGAAATCGCACACATAGTACGGTCATTACAAGCACCACCACTCACTTGGAACAAATATGAACCAACAAAAAGGCGACGTTTCGGCAATAAAGTTAACTTATGTATTACTGGATTTGATGGCATAGGTGTGCTTAAAGAATTTCTTTCTGCTGCATATAAACTCATAAAGAATCCATAATAAAAATCATACGAAATTTGTCAAAGCAAATTTACTGAAAACTTCTTTTTGTAAATTCCATCAAATTTTCGTCTGATTTTCAAAGATGAGAGAGAGAATGTTTCCGATTTTATGACAATTATTATAAATAAAGAGGTAAATCACGAATCAAACCTGCAAATTTGTTCAGCAAGAACGAATTTGGCAACATATTCTTCATCAGAAAGTTGGACTGTACTACTTTCTCCAACCAAATCACAAAGAGTTTCGTAATCAGCACGTTCAACGTACTGAACATTTTGCTCTTTTCCAGTACTGTTTGCAGTCGCCTACAGATAATTTTAAATAGTAGATATTAATTTCTTGAAATCACTGTTTATGTTTCCACTCACAATCTTAACACCAAATGCATAAGCAAATATGTTAGACAGTACTTGAGTCTTCTCACTAAAAATATTAGAAAAACAACATCGAAGTTCTTAACCTCAATGCTGTTTCAAAAAAAAATCACAGATCATTCCGCCCCCTTTTCTTTTTCCGAGATTTATTTTTTACTTCACTTTAGAGAATTAGTTTTCAAGTCGAATCTAAGAGTTATGGTCACAATACTTGTGCTATCTTTAAACTATCTCATCATTTATCACAGCAACTTCCTAATAGTATACCAAAATGCTTGAGCTCATAAAAGACAGAACTCTTAAGCAATTAAGAAATAAGCTATCTATATAGTCTTTTCGATCCAGTTTACGACTGCAAAAAATCATACGTCATTATCTGTTGCAGTGTGACCATAATTAACAATGGATGAATGGATGTTATTGATTTCATTTTGCTTAGCATCCAATGGTTCTTTTGCATGTGAAGAAACCATCGCACTCAATCCACTATACATCGATAATGTACCTGCTATACCCGAATCGACACCCGATGAAACCATTCCTTAAACTTAGCAAATATTCCTGAATTTCGCATAACCTATTGCATATTAATAAGGAACATATTATTTAAGGACAAGCAAACTTTGTGAAAGTTCTTGAATACCCTGTATATTTTCCGTATTTTTTGCAACTGTTTGATCAAGTAACGATAAATCCTCAAGTCCATTTGGTGAATCACTTCCAGCAAATTCTTCCGCCTGACTTAATTATGATAAATTCATGTTAAAAGGTGTAAATTTAATAATGATATCCGCTAACATCATGAGCGTATGTTCATCACTTAAACGACTAAACTGACTATATTTCTCGTAAATACAGTCAGTATAAATAAAGCTGTTAGAAAGCATACCTTGTGAATACTGTCCTTATCACTGTTTATTGAACTTTCAATGTCGTCATTTCTTGATGTGGAAGCTAAACTTACCTATAATGCATAAAAGTCAAAGTAATAGTCAGTGAGTTCGGTGATACTTTGACCACTACTTGTACGTAATCAGTTTTTTGTTCTTTCTTCTGTCTACAGAATCATAAATATAATCACTGACTACTATTGATAAACTGCAGACTTGAAAAAACACAATAACATACTAAATGTTTCACATTATCACTGTCACCAACAGTTACAGCAGTGGTCCCATCAATAGTTGAACGGCTTTCAGTCATTAATTCATCCAAATACAACTGTTTGTCACAGCACATAATCATGTTCATTTTGAAAATATCGTAAGGGAGTTTAGAAGCCTGCTGAAAACAAAGCGGGAAAGAAACATGCTCAAAGACTGGAAAAAATGTGTGACTTAGAAATAGTTAAATAAAAAGTATAAGTAATGAAAAAAACTATCAAAATCTAACATCGCAAGGGTAACCATCGAGATCTCCACTAGTATCATCACACATGGTACATACCTCTATGTCGGATATTGCTTCTGTCAGTAGTTTACTCTGAAACTATTTCAAATGTCATAATAATCAGTCTTCTTCCTTATTAATAAAAACTCTGGAAAAACAGACATGATTTCAGCACTAAATCTGGCAAATTGGACGAGAGTAAATAGCTCACCCTGTACACATCATCAATTTCTTCATAGTCAGCACCACTACCACAACCTTTAGTAACGGAAGAAGTGAGACTGGAATCATCACGTGAACTATCCGACATTGAACTTTTTGATGTAGATTCACTTGTGGCTGTAACTGCTTCCCAAGTGAAACCCAATTCAGGTCCAGTCATATAATCAAATGATGACCATACCACTTTCCGAATAGCACATAAATGACGCACTGGAACTTGAATTTTGCGTGATGAATCCTGAAACATAGCAATAACTGTAATGAGAAGTTCAGGGTCAAAGGGGACTAGTGAAACTTTGCAATTTCTTACCTCAACGGCTTCATAAATTCGAAGGAATGTGTCCGCCTCCACTGCTTCCGATACCATTTCGGCCATTTTCAGCACCTTAACTGTCATAAAACAAACTACCCACTGACACACATCCCTTATAGCACAGTTACAGTCCTTTTTTTTAAGAACGGTAATCAAACAAATACCCAAGCACTTGCTGACTACGAAAGAAAGGACACAGTGAAAACTTTTGCGTTCCCAATCACAGGCGTGCAATTGCCTTGGTTTCTTGCTCGTTGAAATAATTCGGAGTGGCACCTAAGGATCATATGAGAATTCGAATTATAGGCTTGGAGTTCGTGTTCATATCGAGTTATCTGTTAAGGATAAAAGATTGAAGACTGAGCATTTGCATATAATAGAACTACCACTGAAATTCAAATTATAGATGTTACCTATGTTGCGTACATGAAATTATGGTATTCATAAAATAGTTTTTGCGACAGCTTCCTCATTCTTAGTTTATTTTCAAATTATTTCGGCGATGGAGCTCACTGTTTTTCTTCCTTATCATTCTAGATATAGTTTTATAGATAAGTTGGTGAAAGAAGAAGCTCGAATTAAAAATTACAGTAATGTAGAATTTCAAAAAGCTTCTGCAAAGACATATCAGATAATAGTTTATGTTACAACAGATCATATTGTACATGTCCTGAGTTCTAGCGACGTATGCAATGGTAAAGTTTTAATGGCGCTTAAGAAATTATTTGCATAAGACATTTTCTTTTACCTGCTTCGCTAGCTTTGCTAGCAAGTATAAAGTAAAATCTCAAAAACAAAAAATAGTGCAATTTAATAATATATGATAAGTAGTTGGAATTGATCATTCATTTCCTCTTTTGGTTTCTTTCTTGACGTTTCCTCATAATAAGATCATCGTATTCCTTGATTAACAATGCCAGGTCTGGAGTCTTAGTCAACAAATCCTCTGATAGGAGAATCTCGATAACCATTCGATAGATGAATAAATATTGCTAAAATTTTCTCTATAATGATCGTATCTCACGTCCACTCCAAATATTTTACAACACCCCGCAATTTTTTGATTTCATTCATCCATCACATTTCATAGAAGTCTTTCAGTACTTTTTACTAATAAAAAATAATTGTATTACGATTTTTTCACGCAAACTATCTTCTGGAGATGATTTAGGGTTCGTCCATTTTACGGTTTCTTATCAATCCCTTATATACTTCACACAAGGAGGATAAATAAGAGATGACATATCCTTGTTCGGCTGATCACACGATGGTACCTGATCATTTTGTACCGCATGCATTCGTTGATCACGTAATTCTTTAACAACATCAGGAATTGAAAGATTTTCAGCATGTTTAAGTCGATCAATTGCCATAAATATAGCCGCAAATGTTCCCGTCCTACAAATTAAATCAAATTTCGAATTTTTAACTGAAATAAAAGACTTCCATCAATTGATATTTTACTTCGCACAATGGGAGGAACATTAAAAACTCAAACTGTAGTTTTTCTAATTTGAAATATCTCAGTTAAATTTAAAGTTTAAAAATTGCAAAAAGTATTGAAATATTAAAAATTAATTTAAGGGTAGAAATTCGGTGATTTTCAATCATTTATGTTTGAAATTTTCTACAACTCTTAATCGAAATCACTCGCAAGTAATTGACAAAAATTCGAACTCAATTTCAGAAAGCTGAAGATAAGATAATAAGAAAATAATATATAGTGGAAATAAGATGTAGTCTTTCTCCTATGAAAAGTTACTTCTGAAGAAGTTGTGCAAGAGTGGGTCTTATCATCTTATTTTTTCAACCTTTAATCTTGACTGTCAGCAAAATTTCTTCGTACTTTATTTTAATTCATTTCAAATCGATTACCTTCCAATCCCAGCACTGCAATGTACAATTATGGGCTTTTTTCCAGAGAATTTCAGTGCCAGTGCTCGTACCTCACGGCATATTGGTATTGACTCTGGCACAAAGTGATCAGGCCAACCACCGTACAGTAAATGTAATACCTTTAAAGTAAGTCACGTGATTGTGAAGAACAACTTAAAGTAACTCAGATAATTGGCTCATTCATCAATCACCGTGAATTTTTAAATAGTTTCCGCAGTGCTCATTATCATGTTTCATAATATTTGAAAAGTTTCCATGATGAATACCTATTCTCTAAAACGCTTATCATAGGGCTCCAACAACTGCTTCAAATTATGATAAGATGATGGAATTCAGATTTGTTATTGGACAAATCTGTTGAAGTGTAAAGTTGATCGGCAAAAGATTAAGCATTTAGAAGTTGCCCTCACAATTTAATTATTTTACATCAAGTAGTCAAAAAAAATAGTGAGAAAAAAAGAGTTTGCTAAAAATGTGATTTATAATTTTAGTTTTACTATTTTTTCCATAATTTTGAAATTTGTGTTAAAAGATTAGGCCAGAAAGCACAGGTCGGATTCTGTACTGACTTCATGCTTTTTATTCTTATAAATAGCCTGTATTTTTGTTTGGTAAACTTTTCGAAGTTGTGTAATAGATGTTGTCTTTTCGACAATTTTCACACGAATAGCTCCGTAATTTTTCGACTCCCAATCACTGACCGGGAAATATTCGGTGCATTGAGTTTTCCCTTCCTCAGTCCATTGACATAATTGTATTATTACCTGTAATTAACAATCCCAATCTTATTCAGGTGACTTGTATATTGTAGAGCTTTGGAGGAACAAAGCAACCCTTGGGTGAAACATTAGTGAAAGAACTCTTTCAATCCAAAAGCGTTTGCAATTTGAATTTGCAAAAGTGTACTTTACGTGATTGTTTTACCGACCTTTGAATCCTCCTGTATAACCATACACCAAAAATCTTCAATTGTGTTTGGCAATGGTCCTTGTGCGCAAATGAATTTAATACTTTCGCTAATTTGTACGTATGAAGCATGGTAATAATCGTCATCTGTTATTGTTCTTTACATTTTATTTGAATTTTAATTCAGATAAATTTGTAATTACTTCTAACTGTTCTTCAAATACCACGCATTAGCGTCAAAATTTAATAAAAAAGACGTCATTAATCCGTTACCGTTAGGTGTATCCTTAAGTACCACTCTTGTTTTATCCAGCAATTTGATATCTTCGTACCTTAATTTTTTCAAAACTTACAAAGATCCAAGATTATTCTCTTTTCTTCATACAAATTCAATTGTTTAAAAAAATTTGAATATTTTTCTGCAAATGTATGAAATGTTATCCACCGGTTTTTGTCGTAATTTTTATCAGATTCCCATGCGTTTGTCGTACCAGGTGGATTGTACGTTCTTACTATGGTGACAAATTCTCGCCTTATATTCCGAATACCCATATCAGTGATTTGGTCAGCCCACAGTTCATATGGCGTTTTCTTGTGTGGTTCGGAATATTTTGCTGCCGCTTTGGTCGATTTTTCCTACATTAATTGTTTCAGGAATGGAAATTTCAAATTTTACTGCACTAATAGAGCATTTAATAGGAAATAAAGAATATAAAATTGGCAATATAATAATAATAGCTTTAAATTACCTTTCTGATATAAAATACTTGCAAAATTTATCACAGAATCATTGTTGAACTCAAATAAGGAGAAGTTGAATATCTCTGCGAGTGCTACATCAAAGCGCCATACCGTAAATCTTGCTGGAAGAGAAAGCACAACCACAACTTACTGTTGGTTTGTGAACAAATTTTTTTCCAATTGGAGCCCGATAGTCGCCTTGAATTACACGGCGACGGACGGTAGTGCCCTTTGATTGTTTCCTGTCATCCACTGAGCAAACCATTCTTCCCCTCGTTGTCGTTGGACGCTAAAATTGCATTTCACTTCACATTGTTAAAAATTATTCCTAATTTCTTGTCAGATTAGTCATCCCACTTGTCAATTGATAACAAACCTTTTTCGGCGGCATTTCCTTTCTACCATATATGTACGTATGTATCTTCAACAGAACTAGCGAACACACACTATGGAAAATTAGCAATAACTTCAATTATCAATTTCATTTCTATTTTAAGGCTCAATGAATTTGCATAATACATATTCAATTAGAAGAGGTGCAAGGAACTTTGAAATAACTAACAATCTTTGCAGCAATATTTTCTTATTGTTTACATTGAATGATCATTATACGATCCGATATTGCTAGTTTGTGGTATCTTTTGAGCTTCAAACATCTTTTTGATATAATAGTCTGTTTTATCGTCTGATTTAAACCCTCAACTTTTTTCTATGCTAAACAATTTAGATTTTAAGACTTTTCTATTCTTTTTTTGCATTAATTATGCTTAGTACATTTCGTTATTTACTAAAAGTTTCAATAATAATTACATGGAATTGTTTTCATTTAGACTGTCTCCATTGTTTTGACTTAATTTTCATTTAATAACGAATTAGATCTACAAAGATAGAGCGAAACCGCTCAATTCGTAAAACCGAACGATATGCCTTCGACTGTGCGAAGGTAATGACAAAGCATGGACTTCGTTTTTCAACATAAATGAACAACTAGCAGTATAATGACGTGTAATTTGAAATTTGCTGCTCAAATTCAAATAAAATTGTAATTATTAAATGTTGAAAGTGTTAGAACTTTTTAGATATCCCAATTTCTCGTTTAAATCTTTTGGAGGCATACAATTTAATTATGATTCCAAGCACAGTTCGATAAAATTTATTACATTTCTGGTTTTATCATCAAAAAATGATTAGTAAGCGTAAATGATTACGGACAAAAACTTGTTGCACGCATTTTTAGTTGCACGTATAAAAGAGATTGCATATCATTTTATCCAAAGAATAACTGTAAAAATAATTAGCATAATTCTGCTTCTTATGGCTGCTGCTGATTTTGTTCTTCCTGACGGTTGACAGTTCTGAAATAGAAAAAAGTTTATAATACATTTAATTTCTGATTGTTGGAAAAAACTCATTGTACTTCGCGGCTTTGTTAAGCTTTCTAAACCTCAAAAACCAAAAACTATTTCTGAAAATTGTAATGAAAAAAAGTCTTCTGAATTTTGTTAAACTCTCAAACGTCTTCCTTCAATCGCTATAATCTGTTTCCTCTCCATTTGAAGCAAATATCAAGTGAATTTATGAATTTAAATTATGAGTTAATTGAACAAGGCAATCCTTCGGTTGGTTTCTTTTAAAAAAGCGGAAGAAGCTACTGTCCGGTGAAGTGATCTTCTGTGCATTGCTCAGACTTAGGATGGATGTTTAATTCTTACAAAAATTATGTTTTATCAAAAAAGCAAAAATAAAGCGTACGTCATTCATCTTCAGATGAGTGTTAGAAGAAGAAGATGCGAGCAAATCTGTCAATTTCGGTTGTTCAACTGACTCGGAAGATATCATCCGTTGCTGTTTCTCTTGTTGCTGAGGCATAAGCGCTACATTCATTGGTTGCATACCACTTATCTCACCAAATAGAGCTTGTTGCGGCATATACTATGAGGACTGTTGTTAAAAGAGATGTAGGAATTGCAAAGGCTCATAAAGGAACTGTAAATGGCTCACGTTTGCTAAGACTTGAATAGGTATTTGTCTATGAGCGGAAAGTACGCCCGAAAATGATTGCATAGGTATTGGTACCACTGCTGCTGTTTTCTGAAATTAAATGTTCTAAATGATAGGATATTTTGAAAAATGTACAAAAAATTATTGACTTTCTCCGAAATAATTAGCAAAAATGAGTGATCTTCTGGAACGATGTAGGATTTTCAAACAACAAAAAGCTCCTATTCCAGCATTTTTAAGAAAAATAAATTTCAAAAATTCCATGTTGCAATAAAATGACTGCAGTAGATGAAAAGCTACAAGTTCATCTGGTGATAAAATAGTGGCTGGTAAATTTGTTGGATGACAAATATTAGCAGTTAATAAGTTGGATTCTTCCACATATCCAAGTTTCCGGAGATATTCAATTGCTGCCTTATCTTCCACAGGCACTGCTATTTCTGCTGAAAATTTCAGATCAACCTTTGCATCATCCTTTGTTTAAATACTTGGCCAAAAATCATTCAGCTTATTGTTTTTCCCTTGATTTCATCTCTCAGAAAACTTTGAAATTTAACGGACTGATTGAGAACAAAGTCATCAATTAATCATGCACAAGTCGCTTACTCATTTGCCGCTTTCGGCGTCGATTTCTGATCTGAAATGCACCTGAAAAAATAATTAGTTAAAATTAATTAAACTGCTTGATCTCTAAGAATAAATTTTGATTATCCATAAAGAAAATTACAGTTTCAATTCAGAAATGAATAGGAATAAATGTAATGAAAATAATCAAAACGAATACCATCGGAAAGACTTGCAGTTCACCAAATATTTCTTTCAGGCAACGACATTACCAAATAAATTCGAAAATTATTTTCAAGAATATACGAAATAGACGTTTCGAATGGCATTTGCAATAAAACTTCCTTGCCAGTCTTATATTCAAATTGCAAGTATTAATGCTTTGTAAATTTGCGTGTAAATTTACAACGAAAAATATTAAAGATTGGAGGGATGAACTGTTTACCTGAGGTGACAGGACATGGTAAGAAACGACTAAGTTGTACGTTGCATGGACAGTGGTTGACAGGCACTACTGGACAAGCTGTTGAAGTTGTTGGACAAGGACAGAAAACACATTTGCGTGAAGGAAGTACCATTTTTATGGTCTTCGACCTAAACTTTTATCAATTCGAGCGTGTATCCTGCAGCGCGACCGATACATTTTGTTATATCATAAATGAAGTGAATAATGTAAAACTATCTGTGAAGAATTGGTTGATACTCTTGAAATATTTAAAAACTTGATTTTTTTACTTTTTATTTTGAATGAAATTTAAATTTAATATGCATGTTAGTATCTCAAAGTGAGCTTGGAGTAAAGGATTTGGCTACTGGTGTTGAAAGGCGTAACTGTATTGGATTTAAAAAGTGTGCATGACCTGAACGCTGTTGTTCGTGTTGTTAATTTCTCGTTGCAAATTTCCTGAAAGTCACTTCATCCATGAAGGGAATTCTTTTCAGACTATAAATGCATAAATATTACTTAGAAATTCGTGACAGGATGGTATGAGTTAGTTTTAAAACAAAAATTTTTACAGTGCAAATTTGTCTATGAAGGAAAGTATCAAAAGAAGGACGCAAATATCAGTTCGTTTTCAGTTTGAGACGAAGTGTTGCATTCCTACTGCACAACTAAGTCTTACCTCCTTGACAGTATCATTTTTTCCGGAACATTTGTTTTTGCAGCATTCCAAAATTTCACTAATTTTCATTTGCAAATGATTCAATTTCTGCATTATGTCATTTCTCCACTCGTCATTCTTAGTAAATGACGCTGTTGAACGGGTCTACAACGATGGAAATACAATGAAATTCACTGTAAGAAACATAACGTTGCCATCACTTTTGAGATTTTTTTTCTGAAGAATAGCAATAGTATCTTTGAACGTTTGACCTCAATACTCGCAATAATACAAAGTGATATAAAATTATCGCTTATTTAAATGCTACTATCTAATTATTCTTGCTCCTTGCAAGATTTCTATACACTTTTATTTTCAACAATTTTTTTGCTATTTGAAGAGGTGAACAACTAACTTACGGCTTCATTATAAGCATCTGCTGTTGAACTATTTGGTAGTTTAAAGTTTAGAGCTGAAATGAATCGGTTTTGCAGTAGTAATTACGACATGAACAAAAAATAAAATTATATTAAAAAATATTATCATTGCGAAAACTTTTCCACAGTTTTCGTTTTGAAGAGTTTGTAAATAAAACTAGCAAAATGATACGTAAGCCTGTTGCGAATTGTTTACTGGCATCAGTGGTTACATGTAGCGCTGAGGCATTCTCTAGTAGTAGCAGGAAGATCAGCGCACTAATTCGTCTCATACCTGCGCTGTTCAAATTTAATTTAAATTCACTGCAATTTGTTAGCTATTTAATTAAAACGACTTCATCATCAAAATCACCGAAATACCGAAGGATTGATGTGATGAGTTCATTATTATTGAAATGCTTCTTAAAAATTAGCTTTTAAAAAAAACAGTTTAATTGGTTTGCAAAATTTTAGAAGGAACTGAAGGAAAAATTCATTCGTTTTTCTTTTAAGCTGAATGGGATTATATTTTTTTAAATAATAAGCCAATGTTGAAGAAGATTTCGCAAATTTTCAAAATGAAAAATTAAATAGTTACTATTAAAAATGAGGATCGCAACGCAAAAAATTTAGAGTACTAGTTTTTTGGAAGTGTTGAAATATAAAATTTGAGAAGAAAATAGCTGGCTGACGACCGTAACGTCGTTCGTAATGGTAGTGCCAGAAACTGGGAAAAGTGAAGTTTGGAATGTGATGGATAGAAAGGGTAAGAGGATCGAAAGTGGCGTTCGTTGTAAGAATGCTTATTTATGGTTGAATATGGCAAATATCAGATGAGCCATTCTTTTATACAATTCTTACTATTTCATTCCGAAATTTTTTTTTCGTTTGTATTTTGAAAAAATTTGTATTATATTTTTGTTAGTCATTAAATGTTGGCAATTCTATTTATTTTAGAGAATGGCAGTTGGATGGTTATCCTATTCGTATGTAAATGACCACCCAAAAACTCATCGTCTTAATATTTTGTAAAATTTACAGGAGAAATTTTTTCGAGAGTTTTAAATTCATTCCATAATAAATATCAGCAATGGTTAATTAATTAATTTGTACCTGTAATAGCTTGAAATTTACATTATGTATCAGCAATGTTTGCTAAATTCAACAAAATAATTAATTATTTATAGCTCAGGAGTTTTTCAACAATGTTTCAACAGTCTTTGCACAGCAATTATAGAATGAATTCGGGAATTTTTAAAGAACACTCCGAGAAATGACAAATTTGCAATTAACCTGAAATAATACCTATCATGCTTTGCAAGCCCTAATCTAATTTGATATTATATTTTCAGTGGGGAAAATAACATTTTAATAGCTTTTTACTTTAATTTCACTTGTGGAATAGTTAATCTTATAGGTTTCTTATCTGAAATTGACTCAAAATTAAATATCTTTTCACTTATAACTTTTTATTTCTTTTTGGTTTCCCAGAAGAAAAAATTGCACAATCATTTCTGAACAAAAAAGTGCCAAATAGTTTTCTGCACAGCAATTTACTGTATGAGATTGTGGTAGAAAAAAAAACAAAAACTGAGGATGTTGTAGTCCAACAGAAAAAGCATTCCTAAAATTGATATCTTAGCGATTTTTTTTTCCTTTTTTCTTCCGTGGCTTTTCTTAAGGAAGCAAAAAAAGCATTTTCTTTTTTTCCTTGCTCAGTGAAACCCATTTAGTACTATCAAATTCTGCTTATTTTTCACTCGCAATCTGTTTCTCCCTCATTTCGTTAACCACTCAATCTTCTAGAGGTCAAGAGAGATCATCAGGTAAGGTATAGAGAAGAAAAAAAGTATGATTGTTTTTTCTACTGATAGTACCTATCAGACAGATCCGTCGTCCTTCTCTTTCTTTTCATTCTTCAACATTTTTGTTACCGTTCGCTTATAGCTCGAATATTTTGCATTCTATTTAAATATGTATTTGGTGCTTAGTTGAAAAAAAAAAGAAAAAAACTCAATCGCTGACGCATTCATCTATTGCCAATCATTGCAAACTTTACCGTTTTTGATATTTTGAAATATTTTTTTTCAGCGATCGATCTTATATCCTTTCTAGTTAGACAGTGCCAAAAGCTATGATTTAAAAATTAAAACGTGTAGTAGATTATTTTGGAACACTAAAAAAGTTTTAAGTTTGATAAATAAGCTATGAAAATGCATACCATAGAGGAAAACAGACCACTTTTTTTTTGTTTTACTCTTTTAGTTACTTAAAATTAATAGAATTTTATTTTTACAACAAAAACGTTGTAATTTAGCAAATAGCCTTAATCTCTTCGCCTATATTAGAAGCAATTTTAAGCAAAATCCAGCCTATAATTGTTTTAACTTAATACGAAGATTCATTTGTTAACTTGTAAAGAAGAATTTTTCAGGCGAAGAGAATTGCGCCTAAATTTCATTATGAAATAACAACCCATATATCATTTCAAATTTTAAAATATCGAAAATATTTAGGCCAAATTTAAGGGTCAGTTACACTGATTAATTCATTTTCTTCAATTCTGTGAATCCTCCGAGAATTTTGCCGATTAAAAATTTTTGCTTTTTTGTTTTTGGCTAATACAGCAGCACATCAAGGAAGGTTATATTTTGGTGTCATTTTGAAATTATACAAATGTAATTTCTTTTTTGTTCCACCCAACTGAATGGAATATCCGGACATTAGGATATATTATATGCCATCCCTAAGCCTAATCAAACCACGAAAATTCAATTCCTTTCCTAAGAAAGAGGGATTTTTGTGAAAAATGTTCTTCGTTATCAGTGCGAAGCAAACACTCATCGTTAATGCAGCAGTGATAAATGCCTTCACAGTAAGTGTAAGCCGTCAAATTGAAAATGCTAATTAGACGAGCAGCAATTACCGTAGCCATCTTTCAATAACAGTACGAATTCCTTTCCAATCTTCATATTTTGATGAAAAAAAGAAGAAAGGATATTTAAGGCATCAAGAGGTTATTTAGGCCTGTAATAAGAGATTAAGATGATTCATATAGCTAACTCCTCATGTGGATGAATATGTGGAGAAGCTAATTTAACAATATACCTGTAGTTGGAATATTTAGATGCTTAATCTATTCTTTTTTTCGAGTTATTATGGGATTAACAGAAATTAGGAATATGAAACTAATACTCATAGAATATAATAATTTTTGATTGTTTTGAAATATTCATAGAAAAAGAACTCAAACAAAATTTCCTTGGAAGATTCCATCCATCTATCTACTGATCTTTAATCGTCCCGCACGTCAACCTCTCAAATAACTCTTTTCCTGCAAGGAAGATGTACGCTTACTTCTACTAACTAATCACTTTGCTAACACGCAGACACGCATCATTCATTGATGCAATTTTATCCTTCTATAGCGATTTTGAAAATGGCATTTTCTTCTAATTCGTTCAAATTTTGTTTTTTTGACTGAATGATGCGAAATTGACGGAATTGAAGCGATTAGTAACTGATTCTGCCACTCGATGTTCTCTTTCTTCCTAATTTAATGTTAGAGCTCAATTTATTTGAAATGAGAAAAAAAAGAAATAAATTTGTATGTGTATATGTGTGTGTGTGTGTGTGTGTGTGTGTGTGTGTGTGTGTGTGTGTGTGTGTGTGTGTGTGTGTGTGTGTGTGTGTGTGTGTGTGTGTGGGTGTGTGTGTTGTAACGGAATGCTGCGATTGAAAATGTGTTTGAAAACTTGGCGGAAGTATTTTTTGGCGTGGATGGAAAGATAGATGTGTGTGTAGTAAGTGACTCCGATTTTCGGGAATCAGTTATAATTGCCACTGAGCTCAGGCCGGCGACTGAAATCCATCCCCCTTTCCTTTCTTATTTTCCAACTGCACATAATCGGAGCAATTTGCCCTTGGAAATAGGAAAAACGTTTCGTGGATGGAATTCCTTTTCTTACTCAAATCTTAGACAATTATTTCCTTTTAAACTTTTATAGGCTTATTTCACGTTTCAGTTTGCCTTCAGTGATTTGCCAGTGAATTCTTTTGATTTTCTTCTGATACTGCAGACAGTTAATTTAGTCGTTTTGATATACCTCCCCAATCACTGTCCGTTTGACCATTGCTGTAAATCATTTCAGTGAAAGTCATTTCAATAAACTTTGATACTTTTCTATAGTACGCAAGTTTGCGATTATATGCTTGCTAACAAAATTTCATTTTCTAAAAAAAGTCTTAGGTAAGGAGCTTTTTGTGCACATTCAGTCTCTTTATCATCACAAACTCATAAGTTGATAGAGCAAGAAGTTTCCTAACTGTTATCCAATATATTCCATGCTCAACCGATGATCTCTTAACGTGTTCGACGTGTAATGCTTTCTGTTGACTATTGAAATAAAGATAAAAGCGGACATTCCACCTCTCAATTATTCAGTGTATTGCTTCACTTTCAGATTATTCATTACTTCACATTATTTCAAAACTAGATTTGAAAAACAAAGACTTTATAGTCCTATCGGTCCCAATTCACGTACCGCGTGAAAATACAAAGCAGTAGCGTATTTTGAAAAGACAGCGAAGAAATTATCCGATACACTTAATGATACATTGCTCATCAAATCATCCTTCAAAATGATCACTAATTATTACCGATATGGGTACATCGGATTTCACCATTCTTTCGTAATCATATTCCAAACGTGTACATAGAATCACACGTCTGGTAAGTAACCGTCTGGTGATGATGCTATACTGTTCTTCAATATTTCAATTGCTAAATGCGGCTTCTTCAATACCAACTTCATCACTGATTTCATCGTGCTAGAACAGTTCTTGCAGTGAATATTTTCTTAGGTGTAATTTTAGCAATTAAGAGATAGGATGTTATTTCACAATTGAAATTGTTCATGCTGATATATTCTTGTTATAACTTGAAATTACCTGAGTTGAATGGAATTGGACTTTGTAATTTGAATAGCTTTAATTATTGTAGCTACGTTGAGATGAAATTACGTGTTACACGGAGCATTCCTTGTTAGCATACATTGGCTAACAGTCCCTTACCTTTTATACTTTTCAGTTGTTTCCTATCACGATTATCCATTGTCATACGTTTGCTGCGAATAATTATTCACGCTATTGCCATACTACCAAGTACAGGTGTAATAATAATTGGTAAAATAAGAGAAAGAGAAAGAGAGAGAGAGAGTTTTATTTAAATTTCAAGCTATTATTGCATTATCTAAATGGCGTATTTTCTAATATGAAAGGAAGACTTTTTCCATGAATAACTCAAAAAAATATTTTTTGAAAATTGAAAAACTAAATTTTATGTTGCGAACTTATGAACTAAGTGGAAAATTCGCCTGGGGGAAAATAATTCAATAGAAAGAGAGTAATGGAGAAATGACAATGAGCATTTTAATTTCATACCGCTCTAAATTTAATGAAAAACAATTTAATTGCTTGCAAAAATTGTGGCCAAAGTTTTCCTTTCACTCTGCTAAACAAAGTGTTCGTTCTTTCCAGCAATTTTTATTTTTGATTTCTCTTATTTAATATTTATTATTGAACACTATAATTATGTAAGTGGGCCCAATATCGCATGCATAATCACGGATTATCACCCTATCACCTCGCCTGTTATCTTTCTTACTTTATCATGCTAATCGACTTGTAATTTTCAAAAAAAATTGATTTTTTGTTGGAAAAAAATCAGAAAAAGAGTGCTTGCAAAGATTAGCAATGGGAGAAATGCAACCGAAGAAGACAAAAATATTTTTTGGGTCATTAAAATTTGAAATTGTTGAAAGCAGCCAATCCCACATGTATAGAGAAAGAGGTAGAGAGAGAGAGAGGGATGTGAGTGAGAATTGATTTGCCAGAATGAAATAATTTTGAAATGAAACGAAGTAGAGTTAGCAATATTTTAGTAAAGATGTGGTGCGTGTTTAAGAAACTTTTTCGTAGTGCATCTTTTAACATTCAAAGATGATTTTATTTTGTCCACAAAAGTTACGAACGTAAATGAGAGAGAAAACGAGAAAGACAGTTGGTAGATTCATATTTAATCTCTCATGGAGGAGTGTAGGTAGATTTCCTATAAATTGAGATTTGAGAAACTATGAAATGAAATGATAACTATTTTATAAAGTATCAACGATCAATATAAGCAACGAATATCAATCATCACGTCATAATTCGGTAACAGAAATGTAGAAAGAAAGAATCAGTGCTGTCAACTGATAGGAGACGCTTAATCAAAGAAAACAAGAAAGTGAAGTAATTGAGGATGAAAAGTTGCTAGATGGGAAAGATCTATTCTGATTATCGAAAGAGATAAGAAGAATGAGATGATAATGGTATTATGAAGAGAGAATTTAAACATTACAAACATCATTTAGCAAGAAATTTCAACGAGCAACATTTCTGAACAATTTGCCACTCTCTTCTTCCTGCCAATTATGGAATGCAAACACTCAACGACATTTTGCTCTTCCTTTCATACATTGAGAAGTGATTAGTGATGCAATTTTTATCACCTTAAAATGAAATGAATAACTTCGTCTAGAACGTTGAGAACATAAAGTAACAATCAATGTCCGAGTGATTTAAACTTACTATCAAAGATTAGATTGGCAAAGATTCAGATGTCCTTATAAGAAATCAACTTGTTCTATTGATATATGATCATTGATGATCGTGTTTGTATCAAATATAAATTCTTATGAAATAAATATATTTAAAGAATTCTTTGTCTGCAAAAGATAACTCTTTATTATTTGAATGGAGAGGAAAACAAACATTCAGAACTCCTAAAGAATTTTAATTGAAAAAGTTGAAAGCCGTAAAATTCTCAAATTCTGATTAAAAATCCCAGAAAATTTTTACAGATAATTTCAGATATGGTCCTTAACGTTTTAAATATGATAATTCCTTATGTGACCCAACACTCATCAGCTGTAAACTAAAATTATGTCGACCTAAATGTCGAATCTCTCTCACTCTACCGTGTTTCTTTTCATTTATAATTATTTTCCTTTCGCTTACACTATCTCTACGACCATATCTTTTCCACCGTTTTTGCATTAATTGTTTATTAACCATTACCACGCACTCATTAACCATTTCAAAAATCTTTGCTGAAATTATGATGTAAGATCAGACGAAGTTGTGCTCTTCAGTTAATTAAAGGACAGAGAAGATGAGCTTCTTCAATAGTTCACCTGGTGATCGTTTATCAAAATGGGATAAGTGAGAAGATTGATATCACAAATTAATTGTCATTAACTACGCGTCTGTTCACAACTCTATTACTCTTCAATGTTATTGAGAAGAGAATTGAATTCTATGTTACTTTCAGGTGTGTAGTAGCATTCAATAACATAACAATAATACTTTACAGGTAGTTCACAGCTAACTGTGCCTTTTTTTAAACGAAAAAAAATTTAACTCCTTAATGTTTCCATTTATTGGCTTGTAATGCTAACGTTAAATAAACAAATTAGCGAGCAGATTGTGATTACACATCAGTTATAATTATATAGCTCATAAATTTTCCATTATTATTTTAGAAATATGTATTGTAATTATTAGCTTGTCATATTAGGAAAGTCAAATTTGTTTTGTTATCCGTTTGCTTCACTCACAAATTCCATTTCTCACCTGCGATTGCAAATGGAAATAGTTAATTAGAAATTGTTTGCGCAAGCAAGAAACTCATTAACAAGCATAACCTGGTGTCATGAACTAACTAACAGTAATTTCTCATTTATTTGTTGAAAATCTTTGTAGTTACAAATTGTATCACACATTGCAGTAAACTATCAGAACAAAATCTTTGTTTATTCTATTTCTTTGGTAAATGTAATCAAAAGGTAAACAATGACGAATGAATTTCTCTTTCCCATGTCTTTATTTCATCCTTTCAAATTCTCCTATCAGTGATACCTGAGAAATTGATGTTTGATTGTAAGATTTACGAGCAGCTAGAATTTATAAGATCTCAATTGGAAAACATATTGCTGAGGTACTTGTTGAAGTAATGATATTTAGGCTTATTAATACTCTTAAAAACCATCTCTATTACAGTAAATGAATAAGTCAATTCATTGTTCATATTTTGTAAATTACGTGAATCATTATGTTGTACTTTTGGTAAGAGTTAAAGTAGTTTACACGAAATAGTAGATTTGAAAAATTAGAATTACTTTTAGACCATTTCTAAGGACTCCAAATAGTTCCTTACATATATTTTTGAATTAAATTTTATAAGTATTCGAACATATATGAGTAATTTTGAAGGCATTTTGCATTTAATGTTTACTTTATGAAATTCCATTTAATTTCACTTCACAAATTTCATGCTTGATTGAGCATCATGTGCAAGCAAAAGTATGTTCAAGGAGAAACAAGCCTCAGTAGTAATGTTAGAAGTGGTGTTGGTTACAATATATTTTTTGTTGATTTAAAATTCACTGATTTAGAATGAATCAACAATTTTTTTATCAAGGTTTCGGTGATTATTTTTTAAATTTCTGCAACAAAATTTTAAAAATTTAGGCCACTAATGTCTGAGCAAAAAATTTTTTCAAAAAACCTGAACTTTCCAATTTTTCAATGCGTCGTTTAGCACTGCATTGAGTTGAATATGGCTGTAATTAAATTTTCAACATACAAATTTTTGAAATATTTTCGCATTTTGCACGTACATTAAATGTATTAAAAGAGGACTCCGAAAGCATTATCGTTACGAGCATTTTTTTTAATTGCATATTAAACGAATATATTAATCGAAAAAAGAAAGCCAAAGCTTTAACAGATTCTGAGCGTAAAATTAATATACAGAAAAAAGTGTTACTTGCAATCGATTCAGAGTTACAGGTTACTTCGATCTCAATGTATTATTTAAATTGATTCGTTGTTCATCTTATCAATTTAAGGCACTTATCGTAACATTTTAAATTATAAATCTTCCGCAACGCATACAACACGAGAACCACAGAAGTCGGAAGTGTCAAAATAGATTGGCAAAATGATTTACAATTCGTTAAATAAAGGAACAAAAATTATTGCCATTAGCACTCATATCATTTTTTAATGATTAATAGTGTTATATAAATAATGGCGAAAGTTGTCGGTTTGATTGTTTGAAGAATCGTTTGAGGTGCCAATGATGAAAGATATTAGCTGAGGCTGAAGACTTTTTGATTTTCGTTAACAGCTTAAATTTTAAGTTTCTTCATTGTTGATATTTATTTCACCTTTTCTCCTTTGCGTGTGTGTGTTGTGTTTAAAAAGCTCATGTTTTCCTGTAAAATTGTTAAAAATTTTTGCAATTGAACAAAATTTTAGAAATTAGTCCGATAATCAACTAAGGATGAAATCTTTACGAAGTATGCCCTGTTGTTGCACTGATTAGATATGTTAATGTTAATTATTAGGACCATAACTGATGTGTTCTTTAAGCAAGATGTCCTGACAGATATGGTATAAACATTTCTGCGCATCAGTAAAAGATGCTATTAAGCTGAGTGATTTAAGCTGATTAAATTCTCAGGTACTCATCCGGTAGTCACGGTAAAAGTATGAATAATAGTTAGTGAAAGACAATAGTTTTTTAAATGTTGAAAATTTTAGCGTATATTACATTGGAGGAAGTTTCTATTAAGTGAAAGAGTCAAATGTAGAGAGGGGGAGAGGGAGAGGGAGAGGTTAATTTGTCAATTAATTAATTTTCTTTATCAATAGAAAGATTATTCTACTCTCTCACTACCTCTTCATGATATATCACTTCACGACAATAATTGAATTAAAAAGTGTGGAAAAGAATGTCAAAAAAAAGTTACAATAAAAAAAAGAACAAATGGATGAACGAAAAACGCTGTGTTAAATGGAAGTTGGAGAGAGTTTCAAGCTATTTTAGCTGAATTTTCAAACAAATTTGATCGCTGATTCTTCCTTTTTTCAGCTGCCAACGCAAAATTTAATTAAACATTTCAGATATCACAATCATTTCATTTCATTTTGCAAAGGTTTGAAATTAACAACAAGTTTTTTAAAACTTTTTCTACGCCTTGCAAACACTCAGTGAACGTATATATTTTGTATATGCAAATTTATTACTGAATTTTCACTTATTCGTAAGGTTAAAAGATGCAGTCTTAACTGAGATCTCTTTTTTCCTTAACTTAAAGCTGAAAAAGTATGAACGTATTTAGATGAGTTCAGAATTCACTTATTCTGCAACTTGTTGATATTCAATAATTTATTTGCTGTATGATTGAATATTAAATGAGAATTTTAATTAATTACAGATAATAGGCTACGTGGTAAGTAGTAATTAAAAAGTAATAGAGATGTTGAGTTAGCAGCAAATAAACGGAGAGAACAGAAGCGACAGATGAGGTTAGATAGCGTGGAATTGTGAATGAAAGTGATCAATTATATGCTGAAATAATAAATTAGGAAAAGGAAACACTTTGACGAAGATTTTAATTAAAGAGTAAATGATTAATTATCGCCCACAATAAGCAATAACAGAAGAGAAGATAGCTTTGCTTATTTGACAAGTAAAATTTGAGCAGTAAGTTTTTAAATATCAATCTTTCTACCTCTGATGAAATGAACAAACTGACATTTTCCCTGCCACTTACCGTCTTCCCCCATTGTATTCTAATTTATAGGTTGGAGTTACATTAGCATGACACTTCATCTTTTATTTTCCATTATTCGTAATTAAAAAGTTGCGAAGCTTTTAAGTGACAAAAAAACAATAAAGACATTTGCATGCTCATAGACACGACACGACACACACACACACACACACACACACAGAGACACGAAGACATTATAATAAATTGAATATAAAGAGCCTTCTCTATTCCAAATTTTAATTTTCGCCTTCGAATTTTTGGAAAAATATTTTCCATGACCAGTGATTTACAACTTGTCAATCAGCTTCACTTATTCACTTTTCTTCCCAACCTTCTCGTAAATCAATCAATTCATCTAACAGTTATGGTAGATGTATACGTGTATATACGTGAATGTATGTGTACGTGGATGACTCTGAGGGATTTGTCTATTTTTAAATGAATGTCTGTGGGGGTTTGTCTATGCGTGTGTTGAAAATCGATGCGTTTGCATCGTTTCAAAAAAGCTATTAAAATGCATTTTCCAATTTCGTTGTCACAAGCTCAAATATAGCTTATATGTATGAATATGTATGTAATCATCCTCCCATCCACGTCTTTCTTCGGAGCTTCTATTCCTATCATATCCTTTTGGTTCCCATTTTATTTCATTAACTAATTCTTTTTTCCTATTTAACTCTTAATCTTCTCCAGCACTTCCTTTTCAATTTTCTTTTTCCCATTTTCCTGTCACATTTGAGTGAAATTAAACGAAAGAGAATTTTAAATTTCAACTAAAAAGTTATAGCGTAATGAAATTCATTACATTTAGATGATATATATATGCATATGGGAATATTAACTTTATTATTGTCTTTAGGACCGACTAATTATAAGGCAACCAATTTGAGCTGAAATATACGTAAGCCTAAGAGTTAAGGATTTAAACGAGTCATGTCATTGCCTTTTAAGTATTAATTAGGAAGTTATTAAGCAAACAATGAAAGTCCTGAAAAATAATAATTCAATAGAATTGTATTCACCAAAGCTTGTATTTTATTAATTATATTGATTTATGACCTGCTCTATTTGCATCTCAAACCTTTATTATTGACAAAACTCACATTTTCTCCTGACATTCCTTCATTTTGAAATTCTAAAAATTTTTTAAAAAGACATGTGATGTGGGAGCGAATGTTTTCTCTTCCACACCCTCTCCCTCTCCCTCTCTCTCCCTCCCTCTCCCTCTATCTCGGTGCCTTTTTGGGTTAAATTTTTTCGATAATCAAATTTCAATTTCAAATCGTCTTTTCTTAGCAATTTTTCCCTCTTCCGTTTTATAGCTTTCGTTTTTTTTTTTGAAAAATTTTTAAATTAATTCTATCGTTTTACTACCCTATCGAATTGCTTTTCATTGCTCACTGCCTCCTTCTCTTCCTTTTTCTCAGCTAATTGACGTTTATTTTCATTTAACTTCAACAATTCAATAACAATGTACCCAGTGATTTTTTTTCTGTTTTTCGAATTTAATGAATTTTGCTGCCTTTCGGTGCTTTTGATAAATATGTTCGTTCCGTGAAGGAAGAGCAAAGGTAGCGTTGATGGCAGAGAGAATGAGATTCCGAAGACAGTGTGATTTGTTTCAAATTCGAATTTGAAAAAAGTTGTTGGGTATATGTTTGATGCTATAAAAAGAAGTTGTGTCTGATGCTGCAAAAGAAAGTGCATAAGACTAAAATATTAAAAGAATTGAAAATGAAATTGTACAATTACGACGAGAATTTTCATAATCTTCAAAGAAATTTCACGTGGCTGACATATTCATTTAGAATAAACTGCTGCAAGTAATAAAGTATTGATGTAATTTTGATTTTAATACCAGAAAATCCTTCAGATTGAAAGTGTAAATTCATATGGCACTTCAAAAATGTTATCGAAATATGAAAGCATTCCTCTCCCGTTTCCCATTAATTTTATTTCACCAAATTTTTTTCCTTTTTTTTGTTTGTTCATTAATTTGAGTTATTATGAAGTTAGTTAGTTATACTCAACAATCGCAAACAGTGAAATGAATGATCAGAATTTTCCAATAAATTTTTCCAAATTCTTTTCGACAAAAATGAAAAAAAAAAACTAATTAAGGAAGCTTAGATAATTTGTTATGGATGATACTATAATGACTATAGCGTGGATAGTAATTAATGTTGAAAATAATTAAATAAATGGTTCTTTTCACGCAGAAATTTAAAAACTTTCGATAGTCATAGAAGCTATTCTTTCTGTTATTCACTCAATCAGTTTGTGTTTATTTAATTTTCAAACAATAATTTCAATAATTATATTTTCTTCAAATTGAGCTTCTCCTCAAAAATGAAAAAGCTAGTAGTTTCATCAAAGATCGAATTATTATGAATATAAATATCCTCAATTCCTTTCCTAATTTACGTCGAGTCTTTGAAAAAGTAAGTAAATAGTAAAGTTGAAATGAAATTTTTCTATTTAATTTCATAAAAAATAACTTATTTACAACTATTGTACGGGCACTTACTTTGAATTAATGTGAAATATTTATTGCTTCGGCACTAACAAAAGTTTCAAGAACAAAAAAAATACATCCTTAATTGCGACTGTTCATTTTTTGTTTCTTAGGTGCCATTGATGTTGTTTCAGTCCAGTGGAAGTCAATTTCGATGGTTAAATGACTAGAATTGTTGATACACAGAGTTTCAGAAAAATTCTGCATTTTCAGGACATTTACTTTGAAAAATATTTCGTAAATGGATGATATTTCACTTTGAAACTAGGAAGTTGGAGTTTGAAATGGATTTCAGTATGTTGTTGCTGTGTTGAAATGAAGTAAAAGGAGCATTTATTATCGCAAATAGTTTCATCTACCCATTTTCATTTCCGTTGTTCAACGTCCATTTCAATTTCCATTTTAAAAAGCTGGACGATATTTTTGGGTTCGCATTTCACTGTGAACTGTTAGATTTCTATCGTCGGGCAGTTATGTTTCACTGATTTCTTCCGTCAATTCATTAGTCTAAATATTAGCAAGAAATTCTAATTTATTAAGCTTAATTGATTAACACGCATATTTCATGACAACTTTCACTCAGTCGTTTGATTGCGCTTTTTAAAAATGTAAAAAATCATTAGTCTTTTTCTTTTCCATTTTTAGGCAACAGCGTCCTTAAATTATAATTACTTCAGCTGCTTTATGGTTTCCTCTTGTTATTCTCGTTTTCGAGGAAATTTAAAATTTTCCAAACAATTCTCAGTGATAAGGTAAATTTCAATTATATTCATTATCGTTAAATGAAAATGCACACATTCAATAGTTTGAAACATATTGGAGCATTCTAAAGTCCATTTGTAATTTATGAAATTATTAAATGGTTTGAAAGGTATGTGAAGATTAATTGACGGACTTTACGAGTATGCATGTATTTGCTTGCTTTGCATTTACACAAACAGATACGCAATAACTACAACTTTCTCGATAGAGCTTTAGTAAAAGTTTCATTAATGAGTTTTGAGGAATGAGTGAGAGAGAGTAAAAGTGAAGTGAATTAGAAATTGTGAAGTAGTGGGATTTACTAACATGCCGTAGTAGTGTTGATAGTTGTGATTTTCAAAATGGCAATTAGCGAACTGCTTTGGATTTAAAAGCTGAAAGGGTGGAGCTTGGCAATAAATTGAGAGTTTTTCTCAAAAACAGTTTCAAGTTAGCAGTAAAACGTAGCGTGGACATTTCTATTAGCTGTGTTATTGCTTTTCATGTATTATTGTATTAATTAATTAGTTAATTAATTAATTAATTTATATCAGGAGGAGGAAACTGATTACTTGCTACTCTCAGTATTTTCAGAAATTCCCTTTAATTATCCAAATAGACAATAATTAATGTTAAATGCATTTATATCTAACTGCAATCGTAGCATTTTCCTTTCATTTTAGTTTACAAGAAATTTGTATTGTTATTCTTTATCAAAAAAACCATTGATGTTAGTTAAATCCAAGTATCTTGCATTTTGTGCTCCTTATCTCTCATTCAGTCTTTATTGTACGATACTTTCAAATTTGACAATGAGGAGATGAAACTGGGGATAGTTCATAGATTAAAATAATGAAAAAGTATATTTTTAGCATTACGTCTTGAAAACTTGCCTGTTCATATACTTTGAAGTGATAATTGCCACTTTCTCATTCCTTAGTAGTAATCAATTTAGTGAACTATCATTATTCATAATAACTTATGAAAATCCACAAATTTATAGTGAAGGAACATATTAGAGAATTATGGATTATCAGTACTTTTGACACATCGCCTTGTGTTCGGCAATTTTTTTACTATGAGATGTTAACGAAAATGTCACCATACTGCTGCCATAAGGTCAAAAGGCCGGAAATTTGTTAAACAAAATTTTTGCAACTGTTGTCTGACTTCGTTTACACGTACCATTACAACTAGAAGTGTCTATTCGCTACAGCACATTAATCTTATATTATTATTATGTATTATCAATTTTGTGATTAGCTATTAACTAATTTTCAAATGAGTCAGTCAGGTCTTGAACTGCAACTTTCTTCGACATTCGTCTTACTATCAAATAAGAGTAATATTTCATTAAACAAATCTGAAATTCAGTGAAGTGTTTTGAAATCAGAAAATTTCTCTGGTTCCTCGGAAAAAAAAGAACGCGTATAAACAGCAAAACAGTCCTTCGATCCACTCATTTTTAATTTTATTACAGCACTGAAAATTTCTCTCGGAAATTTTCATCTTTTTTGGAAAAGAAAGATTCGTAATTTTAATTTGCTTGAAAGCATGCACTTACAAATCGAATAATATTTCAATTGCTGTCTTTGAAATTAGAAAAGGCTTTGAAAGCTTTTTAAAAATATTTTTTTCTCTTCGCTCTCCACCCTTGCACTTGATGGATGTAAAATTAAACTTTTTGAAAAATATGCGAAAAAAAGTTCAAAATTTACTTTGAATTCACACAGTTTTTGAAAAAAATTTGTTCTTACAATTATTTACTTCCAACTGCAAATTTTCATCAAAAGATGCTTTGCCTCTTGCGAATCAATTGGTCCTTCCCTGTAGGATAAAAAATTCCGATAGATATTCATACATTAATGAAAGTAAACGTTTGGCTAATAGAAGTGTTCGTAAAAGTTTTTAAATTTTTCAAACAAACTTTAAAGTTTGTGTTTTGATTTCTCTGAAAAATATTTTCATGCCCATCTGAATTATATTATTTATGGCATTATCTATATTATCTGTATTAATGTTACAAAGGCTTCTTATAAAGATTATTTCCAAATCAATCTTTCCATGCAATCAACAAGCAGTTAATCCTATATTTTTGACCTTATTGGCTTTCCTGTTAACGAAGCTTTGCAGCATCATCCTATCTCAATAGGTTTTTTTTGAAAGTATTTTCAAATTAAATTTTATAATGCACTAGAATTTTAATCAAATAAGCAATCAAAAAAAAAGAAAGAGAAATGCACACGTGCCAGGCAGGAAGCGTAGAGAGAGAGTTATTGCTTTTCCGATAAAGGTCTGTATGATTTGTAATATCTGTCATTTATTAATTGAATGTCATTGAATTTAGCTGCACTCGAAACACAAATACATTTTTCTTTCTTTGTGTAAAAAAGCTTTTTTGTTGATGGAATTCGAAATGGATAACAATCAAAGGATTGTTAACATTTTCCGCAACATTTCATTTCTCAACGAATTTATCAACTTGTAATTTAATTTCCACACACTAAAAATTATGTCAAAAACGTTTTTTTTTCTTGTTTTTGTTTAATTTATTAGCATTATTAGAAATAGAAGGATATGCTGTCTTAAAGTATTTGATGTGTTGAAAAGAAACTTTTTTAACGTATCACGTAAGTATGATTATGGCATATATGAAGAGGCATTGTGTTGTGATTATTTATTAAAGAAGAAATGCTTGAATGATGAAAGTAAGAAGAGACTAATGAGCTGTGAATCAGAGAGTGTTTTTAAGTTTACAGTGAAAATTTCTCATTCATTTTGTGGAATGGTATCATACAGCGACAGCAGAACTCCTATTTCGACAATTTAACATTTCACAAGTATTTTATATTTTTACAAAATGCCATATTCATTTTTATCTAAATAAAACAATTTAAAAACTGAAAATTATAATTTTGACATTAAGTAAAATAATATTATTATGTTTCACGAGAGGACAAAAACATCATCATCGTCATTATCTACCGGTGGAGAAAATGGTATGACATTTGACACAACGGTTTTTTGGTTTTTTTTGCAAAATTTTTCTTACTAATATTTTGTATAAAAAATAATTGTTGCTTTAATTTTTAAAAGCAAAGCATTTCATGAACTTTGAAAAGTCTCCCCGATTTCTATTAATCGGCTGTCAAAAAAAGACTAAGCATTTTTGAAAAGAAAGGAAAGTTTTGTAAAATAGTAGAACAGCAGTGTCAACTCATTCTCATCTTTTCTCTCACTGTGAATTTCGTTCAGATTTCCGATAATAACAAAAATTACTTTTGGAATTGTTGCAGTTTGAGTAAAGTGGAAAGAATTCTCGCGACTATTTCAGTAAAACGATAATGACATTAATAATAAATAAAAAAGAAAATTATTTTGTTAATTGTTAAGCTCTTCGTTAGGAGTGAAATAAGCGCACACAATTATTCAATCCAAAAACTCAATGACGAAAATCTGACGATCGTAAAAATAAATAACTGACCATTTCCAAAGGTCACTCATTGACTTTACATCATTAAAATTCATTTCAATAGTAATGTTTGCAAACTATTCGTTAGAAATATAACACCAAAATCTTCAGGATTTTTCAAATGTATGCTTATTCTTTACGGAGCAACTTGGAAAGAACAAATCTCTCTAACAATCAACCATTTATTGCATATCGATAATGTGGAAGAATTTTTGTGATTAATTAAAAAAAAATTATTTGATATACTTTTTTTGGACGAAAAAAGAGTTGGCTAAATTGTTAGAGCTACCGTTGTTAGCTGTGATCGCTATTGATATGAAGCATGAAAGCCATCGGATACACAAACAAGCAGATGGACGGAGACGGAATGGGAAATATTACATGCATGATATACATTTCAGGGGAGACATAATTACACAACGTTTTTCAGGACCCCAAATGGCTCCATTTCAATTAAATTACCAATTTTCTTTTCAAAAATAAATTTTTCTTTGTGTCTTTTTCTCTCTTATGAATATGCATTCATGTGTGTTATACGTTTTGTTTGCTCATTGGCCCTTTGCAAAAATAGTCGGTGCTTCTTCGAAATATCAGAGTCTTTTTTAAATATAAATATGAATGTTCTCTTCTCCGTTCTGTCCACTTTTCCATGACTCAGCGTTGTGTTAAATCTCATCTCATATAATTATTAATCTAATTTGCTAAGTGATGAACAAATCTAAAATTGATATTACAGTTTCATTCACTTAATGTAAATAAAACAGTTCCACTCCTAAAATTTCAACCTGGGAAGATATTTGTTGAGGAATCTAAAAATTTCGCATTATAAATCTCCGCGTTTTTTTGACTTTAAATTAATTATAGACCAGTTTGATCGACAATTATAAATGCTACAAATTTTTTCTTAATAATTTAAAAGTTGCTTACTTCGAATTCGCACTGTGTTTTGCAAGTTCTGTCTTTATTAGTCTAATGAGAAATGTGGTTGTGTAAAAGACCCCATTATCATAGCGAAGATAGATGGTTTTTCTCCCTATCGAATTTCAGGAAGAAGTTAGTTATGACACGTGGTACTTCTTTTTCATTTCACAGTTGTACAGTGAAAAAGATCTGTGTCATGGAAATTAATATAATAATGCGGAATAATCATACATTTCTTCCGAGTTGCAACCACTACTACAACTTCTACTTCATTTCAGATCCGACACATTTTCAGACCGATAAGCTATGGTACTCTATTGAAGCAGAATGCTGTCTTCTTGAACGGAAGAGTAAGTTTAATTGTTAGTATTATAAGCTAGTAGATAGGTAGTGTGAAGCAAATGATTTCTCATTAAGTTTATCGGTAGAAAAATATTCTAAGAAAAACAAATTCGAAATTTTACCAAATAATTGACAGTTTCAACTGTCCAAATGCTTAATGTGAGTAATTTTTTTCTAGGCAGAAGTGTACATCGTTAAAATTATCTATTATTTTATTAACTCAACGATCAAGTACTTCAATGCCATCAAATATTTCAACAAAATCACTTCTGGACATTATCGTAGAGTGGAATTGATTGCGGCGAACAATTTAAGACCAATGGTAGATATTCTTAATCATTATGTCAGATATAATGAAGTAATTGAATTTCATCTACCGTTACAAATATTAAGAAATATCAGCACTTGAATTCATTTGACAAGATTCGTTCTCGTAATCTCAGCAGGAGTACACTTCGATGTTGAATGAAGTGACTAAAATTTTCACAACAAAAAGCACCGTAAATCTTACGATTAGCAAAGAAATTGGCAACACCAATAGTTTTGGATATTTGTAATTTTAGATTTATCTGAATATGAAGCTAAAAAATGTCATTTTCTTTTAATGGGCAAATGCTTTTCAAAAAAAGGTAAATAAAAGAAGGAGGAGGTTTCTTTTCTTGCTCAGCGCTTAAAAGTTAGCAGCTTTTGAAAATTTTCTAACGAAGAAACCTCCAAGGAAGAAAGGAGAAATGAGGTGCGCTCCCACTCTAAGTTCAAGTAATGCTACGCTTCATTTGGCTCCTGTCAAAAGAAGTGAATTTAGGAAGTTTATTTTTCTCTACGCCATATCCTCCTATTCACATTTACATTTCTCTTTACACCTCAACAATTAAAAGGAAAAGAAAACCTTTTAAGCTTCATTTTTGCTTCACTAAATTTTCTTTGTTTTCTTTAATTAAAAAAAGGCTCTGTTTACGCACACTTCCTTTTTTTTCTTTGTTTTTCGATGCATTCATTCTCAGTGTGTAAAACTTAGTTGCTTAATTCTCATTTAAAACTTTTACAATTATTTTGCTAGGGAAATGTTCATTTAGATTATATATATATATATATATATATATATATATATATATATATATATGCTAATTTTAATTCACGTCTTCCAAAT
>JABVXW010000118.1:133193-153811 GCA_013365375.1 Litomosoides brasiliensis | reverse complement strand
GGAAGCGCAAAACCGGAATGACTTTGTATGATAGCTAATGGTAAACCAAAAGTTGAAAGTTCACCTGAAAAAATTAGCAAAATTTTTCATTAAATTAAATTTTTTATTCATTTAAAAAAGAGAAGAAAAAAGAAAAAAAAATTCCCTAATTAATGAATGACAGAATAGAAACAATTCTAGTTATAAATTACCTTTTCATTTCTTTTCTTTTTTCTTTTATATCACAAATTCTATTTAAATATTTTATTTCATAACTGTTTAAAATATTTCGTAATTAACTATTATTAATTAGCAATCATTTGTTAGTTGCAAATTTTTCACTCAGTTAAATAAGTGACTGTAAATGATTTTTTTTTCTTATTTTTTTCCATTAGAAATTTCAATGTCAAAATAATTTTTTTTTTTTGAATTCACTAAAACTACATATTTTACTGTCATTTTTTTGAATTCATTAAAACTATATATTTTATTGTCATTTTTTTTGAATTCATTAAAACTACATATTATTTTCATTCTTTAATAATAATTAGAAGAATTAAAATTTAATAATAATTAGAAGAATTAAAATTTCATTTAAAAAAAAAGTATAAAACTTACTTCCAATCGGTTTACTACTACCACTACTGCTAATACTGTCATTGTTACGCATTCGTCTGATAAACTTATGTACTGCCCAACTTTTGCTCACTCTACCACCTGCATTACTATCAGTAACAATACCAATTCGAATGCTACTTCCAGCATACGTTTCAATCATTACTGATAATTTAAGAAATGCTAATTTTCGTATTTGTTGCTGAAAATGAAAAAGTAAACAAAGAAACAATGCAATAAGCTTAGTGTATTATTGGGAAAAAGAAATTAATATGAGAATTAAAATTAGAAATTTAATAAATTTACTGTTAAAAATTATTTAAATGAAAAAATTTTTTAAGCATATTAAGTAAGTGAGTGATGTAAAGGAAAGATGCTTTTTTCAGGAAGTATTATATATGAAATAAGTACGTAATAAAGTAAAGAAAAAAAAAAGAAAATAAAAAATTATAATTAAAAGATTATATTTCAATGATATTTTATCACTGACCATTTCACCGACACTTAACGCATCCATACATTGCGCTAAATTAGCGTCACTAATGAACGTCTCATTGTAATCGTTACGAAAAGCACTTAATAAGTTTGATGAGAGATTTTTTGATTTCATTTCTCGTTGATGTAATGTTGTAAAGAGTAACGATGAATTGCGCTGTCGTTGTGTTGTTGGACCACTTAAAAGGATGATATTTAAAAAATTTAATTTATTCCGTAAAATGTCTAATTCAAATATTAAATTTAAATATATCAGAAGAGAAAAAAATACATCAAATATTCCTAATTTAAATATTATCAGAGATAAAAATTTCAATTATATATATTTGATAATAATGAATTCAGTAAAAGAGGACAGGTGAACAATCGGAGAGGTAGCAATCTCTGATAATTATTGCGTAAAAAAAAAGTTAAATTATTGAATTAGGTAGAATATGAAATTGTATGAAGAAGGAATAAATCATTTATACAGTTATCTTTTTTTTTACGCAATAATTTAACTGACTAATTTTCTCTTTTTAAAATGATTATAGCTAACTATGTTAAATTAATATTTAAATATAAAATGGATCGTTTGAAATTATTTAGCTAAATAACCTTGGTGATCGAGAAAGACTTGAGCCAACACCTGAATCACGTCGTTCACCAGTACCTGATCTATGCTGTCGTATAGCTAAATCATCATCATTTCCGCTACTTTCCAAACTTGAATGTGATCGTTGCGCTGATATACCACGAGGCGTACTGAATAATAACGGACTGTTACCACAACCAAGCCTTTTTCCACTACGACAATCAATTTCCGTCTGAATTATTGTTGTTGTATTATTTTAGGTTATAAATTTTTATAGTAAAAAAAAAAACAAAAAGAAAAAAAAATTAAATCCAAAAAAAAAAGAAAAAAGATAGTGAAATTTGAAGAAATTTTATGATTTTCTCATAGCAAATCATCAAATTTTGATTATTTCTTTTCTTTAACAAATTTTCCCACAAAATATTTTTAACTAATAAAACTTTAGCAATAAAATAAAATGGAAAAAATAAATTTCTGTGAAAATAAAATTTATCATTTTTGTTAAATTTTTAGCTAACTGATAAAGATAAGTAAACCTTTAAGCGATTAGCATGATTAGAGAGACTTGTATTGGAAGAGGATGATTCTGGTGATATAGCACGATGACATGCGGTTTTTACCGTCACACCTGACGTACCCGTTCCAACGGTGGTTGTAGCTGAATCATCAAAATTTGACGAGAATGCTGACAGCTCAAGTGAAGGATCGTGACCACCTATGATGATATATTATTTATTGCTTTATAAATTAATTATTATTAAAGACGTTATGGAATGGGAAATTAAATTTGACAGTTATAGAACTTTAAATTATCAGTGGTTTTTTTTATCATTCAAAAAAATGATAATGATAATGATAATGATAATAATAATAAATACGAATAAGAATAGAGAGAAAAATTAGGAAATGAATAAAGAGATCTGTCGTACTGATTAATGTAGCAGTAATAATTGATAAATTATTTCGAAAAGTTTAGTTGGAATTTTTTACGATTTTAAACAAAAAAATCGATGTGAAGAAATTAAATAAAATGACGTGATACTTTAAAATGAATAAAATTATATAAGAAGAAAAATGCAGCTAACCATCTGACGCAATATGTTCGTAGTAGCCGTCAGCATTGACCACTAGTCTTGAACGAGCGTATAATTGTTCAGGTCGATGATCACGTTTCATCATACTCTGTCTTTGAAGACCTCTTAAGTCATCATAGTTCAGTGAACTATCCGAAAGAACACCGCCCGGAAATTGCTGAGCGCTTCTAAAATTTATTCACAAAAATAGCTAGCTTATCCGGCAAATATTCCCATCTCATCCTTTCCTACAAATTAAACTTACCTATGGATGATAATTTTAAAAAATTTTAAAATTTGCTAAATTGCTAGAATTTTCAGAGGTATTGCGAGAGTTCTTCAAATTTTTTTTTCAATACATTATTATTGTATTCTTTTATTGCATTTTATCGGTTGATGTAAAAAAAAAATTTTAATTCAACAAATTAAAATTTCACATATTTTTTAAAAAATATTAAAATTTTCGCAAAAATTTTTAAACAAAATTAGAGTAGAAAAAAAAAAGAAGAGAGACCTTATTATCGAGGAGAAGCTTGTATTACTGCTGCTACTATAGCAATGCTGAGATGATGATGGCTTTTCATTACATATCATACCGGAACGTCTATTATAATACTTTGTTGTTGCGTCTAAATCAACTGGTCCACGTTTTGGATTAGCATATTCAATGTTATCAGCGCATAAATCTTGCGCTACTCGATCATAAATTCGTGTATTACGATCTTCACGTGATAATCCACCACGTATTAATGCTGGATCACATGACATATCACGTGTTTTATTACGATATAATGGTTCATTACGCTGATGATTGGTACTATTGATAGTTGATGATTCGGATGAATCAAGTACCATACCCATACGTCGATTACTTGCACCCAAAAAACGTGTTCGAATTCGAGGTGATGGTGAGTGTGCAGATGATACCCTATAATCAGACGTCATTTGTTGTTGCTGTTGTTGTTGTTGTTGTTGTTGTTGTTGTCGCATAGTTGGTTGTAATACAGCAAAGGTTACTGCAATTTTCATCAGTAAAATTTTTATTGAAATGCAATAAATTATTTAAATAAGCAAAAAAAAATCAGTAGAATTATTTCAACATAAATAATACAATAAATTCCAATAGGATCAATCAAAAGAAAAAAAAAGTTTTTGCTTACTTTATCCTGAATGGCATAGTTAAGTCAAAAATAGTAAAAGAAAAAAAAATGAAAAAAATACCGTAACACATCAGTTTAAGTTAATAGTATTTTTACTGTTAGATTAAGTGCAAGAATTTTTTAGAAAACAAAAAAAAAATTTACCAAAAAAAAAGAACAGCCTATAAGTCCTTCTTCCCTTACTTCTTTTCTTTAGGATATAAAAAAAGAAACTATAAGTGAATTTTTTTTTTAAAGAGTTTTACAAAAAATTTTTAATTAAACAATTCTACAATAACTTTTCTTTTTTCTTTTTTTTTCACTAACAAAATTGTCCATCAAAAAAAAAAGTTTTTTTTTCTTTTATTGGTAATAGCTAATATTTAATTGTAAGCTAAAGATGAAAGTTTATTTGCAACAAAGTAAATAGAAGTGTAAATGAATTGAATGATAATTTTAATTCACTGATAACAACATAAAAGAAAAGCGACAAAAAAAAGCAGCTCCCTCCTTTTGATCAGTCATCAGAAAAAAAAGGAAGAAACCGATTAGCACCTGCAGACAGATATTTGTTGGAAAAAATAAAATGACAAAATGTGATAAATTATCGTATAATATCACCTGTATGCTAATTTATAGGTGCTAATTGATATTGATAATTTGATATTGATAATATTGTATTGATATTGATGTATTGATATTGATATTGATATTGATAATACATAATAATTAATATTGATAATAATAAATTGATAATTTTTGACAAAATATTATTTCTTATAGTACATTTAAATTAATTGAGAATAATTAATACCTCCATCAGATGCATGATCATCTGTTGCTGTAGTAGTTGTACCACGACGAAATTGATTTAACATTTGTGGTGTAACAGCTTGTGATGATAGAATATTGGATAAGCCATCCGGAAACATACGCATAGTACGTGGACTAGCTGAGAAATGTGAAACGAGTACCGGATCACCGATTACTAAATCTCGACCACCATTTGCATTTGAAATAGTTTTTGATAATGATGATGATGATGTTGGTGTTGATGAGAGAGATGAATGCGAAACGCCGACTGCTGCTGAATCAGCTATCGAGGAATCACGTTGTCGACGTCGTCTCAAAATTGTACCGGTTGATTATTGTAATATTTTTGTGATTCATTCAAAATCACTATTTACTATTTTTATCACTTAGTCACTTTACAGTTTTATCATTATCATTTGTTATTTATAGCTATTATTATTATTATTTCTTATCCTTTATTAGCATTTATTATTATAATAGCATTAGCCACTATTACTATATTTATCACTTACTCTTTCTACAGTTTTATCATTATCATTTATTATTACTATAATTTATCGTCATTATTTCTTATCATTTATTAGTATTTTATTATTATTGTTGTTCATTATTATTATTTATTATTATTATCATTTATTATTATTATTAATTACTATCATTAATTATTATTAATTATTATTATTATTATTATTATTATTATTATTATTATTATTATTAATTATTATTACTATTATATAGCATTATGATTCTAGAATATAATCATTTACTAGTACCAATAAATGGGGTCGTAAAAGAAAACTGAATTAAAATTCCAAAGATTTCTTCATTAATTTAACAAATTAAATTTCATTATTTGTTTTTTTGAATTTAATACAATTACACTAAGAAAAGGAGCGTAAATTAAAAATATAAGTTAAATTGGTAAATAATTCTGCGTTAACGAATTTTCAACATCTAACATACTTCTCCGAAACTCTTCCCTCCTCTCCCGAGAACTCTTTTTAAACTAAATTTATGACTTATGAAGTAAGCCGCTCGTAACTCATAAACATACTGTAGTATGTTTATGAGTTACGAGCGGCTTATTTCATAAGTGGCAATTGTAAATTTTAAAATCGTAAATTTTTTCAAATTTAGCAAATAATTTAGAAATGAAATATCATTTGAATTAATTTCCATTTTTCGGTAAAATAACAAAGTAAATTATTAAAATAATATAATCAACAAATATATGTTAATAATTACTTCTTCTATTTAACAGTGATAAATAGGAGAAACCTGCTTGATGATCGTATATCCATACGTTTCATTAGTGCACGTGCGCGTTCCTTCAATCGTTCACTTTGAGATCGCTGCAAATTTACAACCGTTGCTGTTGCTGATGCTGATGATGAATCAACTGCGGCACTAAAAAAAGATAAGGTAAAAATAGAGAGATTTAAATTGAATTTATAAAGTTAAAATTGAACTAAAAACAAAAATTAATTTAAATCAAATTTTAAAAATTTTTACCAATTTCGATTATTTCTTGTTGCAATACGATTACTTGTAATATCACGTTTAATATCACGTTGATTTCTATTGTTGTATATATTGTCGTTGCTGGAACGTGAGGTATCATTGAATTTTCTTCGAGAATGATTATGTTCATAACCGAATGACATCCGTAATGCTTCATCAAGATCAGTACTGGAAATCTCTTCTTTGTGAGAGGGCCAAACATTGTTGTTACCTGTGCATACGTATCAATTAACTTCATTACTTAATTTCAATTCCTCCAATAATGTTTTTTAGTTTTCGATTAATTATTTTTCATGTTACAGCTGATCAGAAAACAAAAAAAGAATTTTTCAATACAATGAATAATTCTCTGAAAAAGAAAAAAGAAATCAATCGTTTTAATATAATTTAAATATAAGCAAAATTTTTAATTTATAGATGACTTCTTCATGAGTATCACAAATACTATAATGAATTCACGTGTATCACGACTATTATATGAATTCACAAGTATCACGAGTATCATATGAATTCACAAATATCACGAGTATCATATGAATTCACGGGTATCACGAGTATCACATGAATTCACAAGTATCACGAGTATCATATGAGTATCACGAATACCATATATGAATTTATAAGTATCACGAGTACCACATGGACTCAACACTATCAACAGTCTCACAGTGATTCATAAGTTCTTCATGAGTATCACAAATACTATATGAATTCACGTGTATCACGATTATTATATGAATTCACAAGTATCACGAGTATCATATGAATTCACAAATTCACTTACCACTGAATGTATCAATCGTATCATCATCTTGTACAATTCTAGACCACGTTTGAGAATTACGCTGATACTTCCATCTATTTGAAATAGCTACCTAAATATGATCCATTCTTAGGAATTACTTACAAACTTTGACTTCCGTACAATTACTTTATTTCTGTACAGTAAGTTAGTCAGTCTTCTTGTTCCAAATGTTCACTTATCAGCTATTTCTCGAATGCTTTATTTCAGAAAGGAAAAAAAATAAATCAAAAATAACTACAAATTTAAATAGTAATTAAACAAAGAAATGAAATGATTCGATTAATGATTATTCTAATTAACATATATTGATAGATGTACTGAGCAAAAAAAAAAATAAAATTTTGATTTTAAAAAGTTGAAAGTTTTTTTTAATTTTAATATTAACCTGATCATCATCATCATCATAATTGTTAACTGTCATATCTTCATCAATATCTGTCTCCAATGCATTAATATCAAATCGTTCAGGCTAAAATTTTTCGTTTTTTTTAAATTTCACTTTAACTTTTCTTTCATCAATTGAAGAAATATTTTTGACAGTTTTCTTCTTTCGCAAATATTAGTTATTTTTATAGTAATGACAAGTTGCAAAAGATTGTGGCGGCGATAATGTAATTTCATTTGTCCTTCCTAAAATTATCAATCATTTGAAATCAATTGAAATATGAGATCGATCATATTTCAATTAATTTCAAATGATAATTTCAGGAAAGTGATAATTTCAATTTCAAATGATAATTTCAGGAAGGACAAATGAAATTACAGTATCGCAATGATTGATAATAATAAGAAATATGAAAGTTATAGCTTATTTTTGGGAAGCCTTAATGATTAAGAATATATATATTTACATGTTTTCGAAGTACCACATTCTCAACTTTCATAATAGCACATCGATTTAGCGCATTAAGGCGACGGAATAGAGCACGTAATGAATCATCGTCCAAAAATTCGTGATCACGTCTCACCGAACGAATATCTATTGGAAAGCGATGCTCTAAAATTTTTGAAATTTTTTTTTTCTTTTATTTTCCAGTAATGACAAATTTAAAATGTTTGCCAACTGTTACTTACAATTATATATTTTTCTAGCATTGCTTTTAAATCATAAAAATTATATTTTAAAAAAAAAATTTAATTTATTCAATTTCCAATGTGAAAATTTATACCTTCGTAAAGTCGTGCATATTGCGGAAAGCCAGCATCACGTAACCAACGTACACATTCAATTGCTTCTTCTTCTAAAATTTATTTCAAAATTTTCCGCAGTAATAAATTTTACGGGAATGATCAAAAGAAACTCATTTTTGTTTCATTCAATTAGACAAAATATGCAAATGCAACTTTTTTCAGTACGAATATTTTAAGTTTGAAAAAAAAAAGAAACTGATAATTAGCAAAGTTAAATTATCACATCAATGTTTCGTAAAAATTTAAACTTATTTTTATAAAGTTTGAAATTTTTACTTTAATAAATATTTTTCATTGCTTTTTTTCAGCAATCTCGAAAGGACAAGGGATGAAATAGGATAGAGAGAGATAAGGACAAAATTAAAATTTATCCGATAGGATCGTTTAAGACATCAATGATACAGCCTTTAAAGTACATTTTAAATTTAAAGTAAAATAAGAATTTTAAATTTAAAGTAAAATAAGAACAAATGAGACGATAAAATGGAAAGTTAAAAATAGATTTTTTTTTTAAAAAACTATTTTAACATTTCAACAAAAATCCCAATAAGCAAAGTGTAAAAATGAAATTCCCACCTATTTTATCTCACTCTTTACCTTTCACCTCAAATTACCTTACTGTAAAATGTTCCAGTTGAAATTTCAAATTATTTCATTTCGCCGTGAATTCAAATATATTTTAAAGTGCAAAATATCACAATATAAAATGTAATTTATTCTTAAAAATAGCAGAGGTATAAAAATACAATATAATTTTATAAATGTGCAAATGTAAATTTATTAAATTAAAATATAGTAAGGTAGTAAAAAAAATTAAGGTAATTAAGGTAATTTAAACTGAAATATAAAATCTTAAAAGTGCAACACTTACTTAATTCTCAATTAAATACCAAAGAATGTGTTTAATTGAAAAAATATACACAGTTTATTATTTCACTAAATTACAAAGATAAAAACGAAGAATGAAAGACGAAGAAAGAGAAGGAGAGAGAGAGAGAGAGAGAAGGAGAGATTTTAATAATAAAAAAGATGAGTTAAATGAAATGAAAAGAATTAAAGTTATAGAAGCAAAAAAAAATTAATAAAAAAAATATTATTATTTCAATGATAAAATAATTGTAAAAAGAAAAGAAAAAAAAATTATTCAACTAAAAGATAATGGAGAAGAGGTGAAGTGGAAAACTATCATACAAATGAAAGAAACATTTCATTTTAACAATTTATTGAAATGAAACTTAGCCCATTCATCAGAAATATTTTACTACTACTCCATCCTACTACACCTGCAAAACCTGTTTGTTGTAACTGATAAATGAGATTGCACCTGCTGAGACTGATGACGGTGACAATGACGATGACAATGACGATGACCGGTTAGAGAGGAAGGTGGAAATGATGTAGTTGAATGATTTCGATTAAAATTACAATAAATTAAGTTACTTGTGCAATCATACAACACAATGAATTACAATTTTGCAAGAGAGATAATGTCAAAAAAATTCCTTTTTTTTTTAAATTTTACCTAAAAATTTAAATTTAAAGAATGAATTAATCAAATAATTATTTTGTTGGAAAATAATAAAAGTATGCATAAAATTTATTTATTAATTACAATAAATTAAGTTACTTGTGCAATCATACAACACAATGAATTACAATTTTGCAAGAAAGATAATGTCAAAAAAAAAATACGATTCCTTTTTTTTTTAAATTTTACCTAAAAATTTAAATCCAAAGAATGAATCAATCAAATAATTATTTTGTTAAAAAATAATAAAAGGGTGTATAAAATTTATTTATTAATAAATACATCAGTGAGTAAACATACAAATAATTTTTTTTGCCTAAAAATTAAATTTTTCAATAACCAGCCATTTATTTAAAAATTTTAAAATTTAACACAAAAATGATCTGATGCTAATTTGTTGTACAAAATTGTATTTTTATATCTGTTAAATGTACATATCCTTTTTTTAAAAAAAAAACTCTAAAATTTTAAATATTTGAAACATAATGAATCATTTTTTCCAATTAAATAATGTAATAATTAATTGTTGGTAATTAAAAATTCTTTCACTAAAAAGTTATTAATTTACACCTCCACAAAAAGAGAAGGCCTAAATTAAATGATGTAGGAATCGAAATCTCTTTTTGTTTTTATCTGTTAGCCGATATTCACAGATAAAATTAAAATTTCTCAAATGAATAAAATTCAAAAATGAACAATTCCAATTTCTTCCAGAAAATACAATTAATAACTTTTTAGTGTTTTAAAGTAAGAAATTAAGAGAAGAAATTTCCAAAAAACGGTAAAGATATCATGAAATATCGTCGTTTTCATTTTTAAATTCGAATTTTCGAGAAATTTAAAAGTTAGCAAACTGTACATGTACAATTTCAAAATTTCTAATTTGCAAATGCAGTAACATATTTCAAATAATTGAAGAAATAAAAATGCATTAAACAGAGTGAGAGAGAGAGAGGGCAACACAAAGTAGAAGAGAATAAAAGTATCTATGAGAAACCGCGTTGTCTACTACATATCATTTATCATTTCACTATTATTTCAAAACGAATTCCAATTTAATTCTTTGAGTTCTTTTTTTTCGTTTACTATTTAAAATCATTCGCAAGAAATTGGAAATGGATAAATCCTATAATTGTACATGAAGTTACATCAAATTGAAGTAAAACATGAAATTGAAGTAAAAATTTTATCAAACAAACAACAATGCATACTATTATTATTATGCAGTTAACAACTACGTAAGTATATAAGACGTAAGTTCACGTAACTCTTAAATGCTTAACACTTAAATCGTACATTTTAGAATGAAAATTGTGAGAAAAATTTACTTCATTCATCTGTAAAAGAAAAAAAAATAAAATTATATTTGAAGTAATAACCAATAAGTTAGCGCCACAACAGCTGTTTTTGAAGATAGCGTTTTACACGAAGCAAATGTGGCATGTCTATAAGAATTTCTTCATCGGATAAAATAAAAATTAAAACATATTGAAAGAGAGAGAGAGAGAGAGGGAAAGAAGAGGAGAAGAGAAGGAAAGAGAGAGAGAGAAGAATTAAAATGTCCATCTGTTTCCAATTAAACTTTTATTTACTGTTTCTTTTTTCTATTTAATGTCTTCCAAAAAAATTTTTTTTCTTCCTTACCATTTTCATTGGATTGATCGTTTTCTTTTTTTTTCCATTTAATATATTTAACGATTAGATTTGAAATATTTGTTTAATATTTCCTCTCCTAAATTAAATAGTTGGAAAGGGAAGAGGGAGAAAGAGAGAGAGAGAAAGGGAGGGTGAGAAATGAAGAAAAAAAACGGTCATATAGTTGGTGTATTTGTTCACATTTTTTTTCTCAAAAGTCCTAATTAGATTAATTTCAAAGTTTCAAAATAACACAGAGGGTAGTAGTGATAGAATATGGAAAAGAAAAAAAAACAAAAAAGAAAAAAGTTAATTAGTGGGAAATGAAATTTGAAGAAAAAAAGTACTTTCTTTAGAAATTACTTTTTTTTAAAATTTTTTGTTAGAATTTGAAAAGAATGAAGACAAAGAAGAAAAAAAAATAAATGAAAGAAAGAAAGAAAAATAAAAAAAAAGAAAGAGACGAAAAGAGAGAATAAAGATCATTCACCTCTAATGATGATTAATGAAATTGAAAAAAAAATTTTTTTTTTTAATTAAAAGTTTTGTCAAATTATAAACTCAATAATAAAAGAATGATATTTATTATTAGAAAAGATCAAAAATTATGCCAATTCATTTTTCTAGTTTTTCCACCAATTCAATATTTTCAAAAAAAAAATTTGAAAATAACGTAAAGTGAAATGTTACGATAACAAATTAATTGATCGGGCAAAATTGATTTATTTCACTTCTTCTAACTGATCCAATTAAAATGTTGCAAAAAAAAATTTCCACTATACTACTCAAATAAAATTAATTACCACTCGTAAATATTTTTAGAGAAAAAAAAAGAAAAAGAAAAATTAATTAAACAGCTTACCAGCTTTTTGCTTTTTCTGTGCATATAATTCATCATTTACCTGTAAAATTGAAAATATAAAATTATAATATTTCAAAAATTCAAATTTTACGGAATTAAACTAAATTAAATATTGCATAAATGAAGATAATAATTTATGAATATATTTAATATTACACATATAATTATTTTTTCACTAACTTTAATTAATATTATCAACAAGAGTTTTACCTGTTCATCAAAATCAACGTCTAACTCCTCGCAACTTTCTGCTCGTTCCGGAACACGTCCAGTAGTGAATGCAAACAGATCAGTTGCTAATACCATTGATAAAGTTCGCTTTTCCGCTTCTAAACGTGGTGTACGTGGTCGCAGTGGCGTTGATGGACGAACATCTCCATCATTTCTATTCGATGAATCGATTTTTTTCTGTCAAATTATCACTTTTATTAATTTCACACAAAAAATTAACAAATTATCACTTTTATTAATTTTCACACAAAATTAAAAAATTAACAAAAAATTAAATTAACAATCAGAAAAAATTAATTTCAACAATAGGCTACTACTAAATTCTATGACTGATAAATTATTGTTACCTGTGATAATTGCGATCTATTCTTATCAGTATTTGACTTTGTTTGTTTTGATTGTCGATCGTTCTGGTGTAAGTTAATTGAAGTTGGTGCACCAGGTGTTAGTGGAGAGCTTTCACTATCAGCAAATCCCGAGCTTACGCTAATATCACGTTGAGATAGAGCACTATCATTCGGTGACGATAAATTATCCATAATTTTTGCACCATAATGATTATTCAATTTACTCGATGCTAACATCGAGTCTGCTTAATTAATTAATTAATTAATTATTTAATATTTAAACTTCCAAACAAAAAAAATAGTGAACATTTGTAATGTTACTCGGATAGGTGAGTAGTTTAAGTAGTTTAAGGTAAGTAGTTTTTTAACGATATTTTAAATTTGGCAAATATATTACCACGTGAGATTATCTAATAGAAAATTTGATAAGTAAAAAAATTTACATAAAATCTACAACTTATCGCTAAAGAAACCTTAGCAAATTAACTTTTTTTTGTTAAAACGAAATTAAATACAACAAAATTTTTCCAATTTCATCATTTTTTCAATTTCAAATGTTTGATTTTATCAAGCTAAATTAATTATAAGCAATAAAACAAACTCCTTCAAAATATCAATTTTGATAAAATTAGGTGAAACAATAAAGATATACACATAAATCTTTCACTTAAAATAATTCAAATTTTTTTCACAAAGCAAGTCGGTAGGAAAAAAAAATTCAATTTAAATTTATCCAACAAACAAACCGTTGCTATCATCTTTTCTGGATAATTCAACTGATGTAGTAGTAGGAGTGGTAGCAGCAGCAATGGTAGTATTACCTAACGGTAAGGTATGTTTAATTTCCCGTGGTACATTATCATAGATACTACAATTCATTGATCCATGCGAAGAACCTTTTATCACACTGTGTGCACGTTGGATACCTTTACCAGGTAAGTTACCATCACCGGTCGATGAATGAAAATGTCGAAAAAATTCTGCAATTTCACACCCAAGTTATTTTCATTAGTAAATTTACCAAAGTGATTTCAAAAAGAAAAAAAAAGAAATGAAAAAATCAAACTGACCAATAATTTGATCATTTCAATTTTTTCAAATTTTAATTTTTCAAATTTTAAATTTTAAATCTATTAAACCTAAAAGTCTGAGAACTGAAATGAAAATGTTAATAGTATTTTTGCTTGAAAAAAAAATTTTCAGTAAAAAAATTTTGTAAAGTAATAAACTATGGAATTCCAAAAAAAAAAATTAATAAAAAAGAAAAGTGAAATAAAAGTAAAACTTAAAAAGATTGAAATTGCTAAAATACACATAGAAGTAGCATTTATGCGTAGTCCATTTGCTGCGATATAAAAATTGACTTTGTAAAAGCTTTTAAAATTAACTTAAATGAAAGAGAAAGAGAAATCCTAGCGAAATTCAATTTAATGAAGCCATTGAAGAAAAAAAAAAGAGGAGGAAATTCAATGTGTTATTGTTTAGCTTACCCAATTGCTTTTCAATTTTTAATTTCATTTTTTATTTTTCTTCTATAATTTAAAAAAAAATATGACCGAAATTTATTTTTCAATTGAAAAAGGAAATTTGTTTATTTTAATGAAATAAAAATACTTTTTCACTAAAAAATAATATTAGCTAACAAAGAAGGAAATTTGTTTTAACGAAAAGAAAAAACTGAACTAATTTCATGAATAATAAAAATTTAATTACAAAAAAAAATTTTTTTTTTCACACCTAATTTATTTGAAAAACAAAGAGCACAATGAAATTTCTTTTTTTCAAAAAAAAATTATTTAAATTCAATATTTTTGAAGGATAGTATTTTTTTCTTTTCGTTTTTCTTTAGCTCATACTGTAAGTGTAAATTTTCACAGCGAAATTGTGTGTTAAATGTTAAATTTGAGGAAAAAAAAAACTAATTGAAATGAATTTGTTAAATTGGAAGAAATGCAGAAGAGAGTATTGTAACCTTGAAGATTTTGTATGAACTGATTCATTCTCATAGCGCAAGACGAAAAGTTTTGATCGATGGTTTTAGATGGACGAAATGATATTATTGAAATGAAGTGTGTTTGGTGATGTAAGAAAAAGTAAGGAAGTCAGTAATGATAAGTGATATATAATCATCATAAAATAAGTGGTAATGATAAGTGACATATAATCACGGAACAGGTACTGATAAGTGATATATAATCACGGGACAAGTACTGATAAGTGATATATAATTATGAAGCGAGTACTGATAAGCGATATATAATCATGGAACGAGTACTGATAAGTGATATATAATCACAGAGCGGGTATTGATAAGTGATATATAACCATCATAAAATAAGTAGTAATGATAAGTGACGTATAATCACGGAACAGGTATTGATAAGTGACGTATAACCACGGAACAGGTATTGATAAGTGATATATAATTATGAAGCGAGTACTGATAAGCGATATATATTCATGGAGCGAGTACTGATAAGTGATATCTAATCACGGAACAAGTACTGATAAGTGATATATAATCATGGGATGAGTAGTGATAAGTGATATATAATCGTAAAGCAAGTAATTGATAAAATATAATCAGAAAACACGTATTGAATGATAAGTGATAAACAATCACTGATAAGTAATATATAATCATAAAATGAGTACTGATAAGTGATAATAGGAAGATATATCTAGTAGTATAAGAGTGGCACTGATGTGAGATAATAAATACTACTACAACACACATCGATCGATGTGCTCATGCTATTTGACTAGATTAGAAGTTTTAGCCTAAATGATAACAATTAAACCAAAACCACCAAAAATAATAGCAAAAGAAAAAAAAGGCAAAATATTTAAATTTCATATTGAAAAAAAAAGAAAAGAAATAGGCTGTAAAATAACATTCAAATCATAAATATTGCTTGACAAAAAATTCAATCATTTTGAAAGAAAAAAATTTTTTTCAATGATTCATTTACTATAACAAAAATTTTTTAAACGCTCCGATGAATCAGCAAACTTAAAACTACGCTATATGTTCTATCTGTTATTACGTACCAAAAAAAAAACGTACAGTACTTTTGAAAAAAAAACGAAAAATTGACTAATTTTGAAAATTTCAAAAATTTTATTTCTTTGTTAGTGCTTAGAAAGATAAAATGTTACACTAAAAATTTTGTCAGATATTTCACACTTTACTAACTTACTTACTACTACTTTACTTATATTTGTAATTACAAAAATGAAAGAAAAAAAATTTTTTTCTTTTTTTTTGAAAATTATTTTGTATCGATTAATTAAAATTGGAGAAAATTTAGGGTGTCTGTCTGTGTGTGTGTGTGTGTGTGTGTGTGTTACGAGGTGTTAAGAATATACAACGATCATTTTTTTTATTAAATAAAAGGATTTACTGTAAATCATTTTCCTCTCTCTCTACCTTTTTCTCTCTGAATGATTGATCAATCGTTTTTGAGAAAGAGTGAAACAAAGGATAGAAATTCTATTTTTGCTTTTTTTTTCGTCTTTGTTTTTTTTTTCTTGAGAATTCTAACAGAAACTCTCTGTGTTTTTTTTTTCGAATGTGAGAAAAACAATTTCAAAAGTTTTTCATTCCAAAATTTAATAGCAAATATTGGTATTTTAAAATAATTGAATGTTTCTTTGTAAGGAAAATTAAAATTTTATTCCTAATAATATGTAAATATTGCCATCTCTCTCTCTCTCTCTTTCTCGCTCTCTCTATCCCTCTCCTTTTCCTAATATTATGAACAGGTAATAGGAGTAATAATATTATAAATAGATGATAAGCCGGCCTATCTAATTACGTTATCTATTAAGTTAGAAATAAAATAAATCTCAAGAAGATTGTTGAAGGAAAAAAAAAATTTTTAAAATTTTTTTCAAATATTACCAAAAAAAAGAGAAATAGTTTATAAAAATGAATATATAAGCTGACCAGTGTGATTATTTGTTGGCGATATACGACTTCTGCAACTATCTGATGAAATTTCACGTGACAAAACTACTTCATTATTACGTGCATCATTTGTAACTACCTGTAAAAATTAATGAAAAAATTAAAAATTCTATAAGTTTGAAATGCAATTAAATTTAAAAATTTACTAGTGAAAAAAAAAATTTTCTTTTTTTCATTGATATTAATTATGGAAAATTATAAAGTAGATTAAATTAATTGTTAAATTTACAAAAAAAAAAAAACTATTTCATACCTGTGAAGAATTTTCACTACTTATCGGATAATGCAATTCACGATTTGCGCTATTATTCAAATTATCAGCATACTCCAATAGCATTGCTATACTCTCGTCAATATCATTCGATGATCTGTAGTGATAAGATGAGATGAGCATTCCACTCACATCTTCTGATCAGTTACTTTTCTTAATTTTTCTTCTTTAGGAAAAAAAAACGTGAATCTTAAATTCTTACTTCTACCACGCCTTTCCATATTTAATTTTAATTAATTTGAAAATTTAAAAGTGTAAAATGAAGCATTTACAGTTTGATTTTACAGGTATTTGTCACTTTTTTTTTTCAATATGAAAACATACTGTATTTTTTTTTCTTCACTGCAACTACCGCGCTTTTCCATATTTTGATGTAATATTTCTTCGGTAGTGAAAGATTTCACCTGTATTAAAATATCATTAATGTATTGAAAGAAATAATTTAAAAAAAAAATTCTTTTTGTTTATGCAACTTCATTTATCTCAAAATTTTTATTATAATTTTAATTAATTTGAAATACTTAAAAGTGTAAAAATCAATGAAACATTTACAGTTTGATTTAATGAGGAATATTTCGGATCTTCGAATGTTTCGGATGATTCGGTTGAAGTAATGATAAGTTCCTCATTGTATCGATCATCAATGGATGATTCGTTGATCCAATCGAATGAGCTAGATCTGGACAACGAATATGGACTTGTTTGAGTACCAGTTTCCTGCAAAAATATTTATTCATTTTTGAAAGGACAATTAAAATTACTTCTTTTAATTACTTCTTAAAATTTAAATTAAAATTACTTCTTTTAATTACTTCTTAAAATTTAAATTAAAATTACTTCTTTTAATTACTTCTTAAAACTTAAATTAAAATTACTTCTTCCCATACACCTACCATTTTGAATTATTTGGAAAAATGAAATTAAGAGTGATTGCCAGGAAAAGGTGTTAAAAAAAGACACAAACATTTTTAGGTTCGTTCGAATAACTAACTAAATATCAATATGATGATGTCTTTTAAGAATTGAAATTTAAATTAAATCACTTCATGTACTTCTTTAATAGTTTATATTTTAGAGCTATTGTTTTACAACAATAAAATGCTTGGAAGTTTTCAAATATAATTTTGATTGAGCAATTCTTTTAGCATTGTTTACTAAACTTTAAATTATCAAATTTGTTGACAAAAAAAAATATGTGATCATAGTAGACGGATAATTTATTTTAAAGATAAATGATTTATTTTAAAATAATTTATTTTAAATAATTTATTTTAGGTAAATAATTTATTTTAGGTAAATTTTAGGTAAATATATATATCAACATTAGAAATATATACGTGTGCGTATGAATGGTTCACGTGTATGTAATAAGTTTATATATTTATCTACGTATGTACGTACGTTTATATGTGTACAGATTATGATCTAGATATCTATTTACGTGCGTACGTGTGTAGGTGTGCAGATATGAATTCATAGATCTGGCGAATTTAAATTTTCATAGAAATAACGTATTCAACGTAAAATTTTTTTATAGCAATAACATATTCGACGTGTAAAAGTTGGTTTTGTTCTGCAAAGTGTTTGGAAAACTTATGAGGTTTCATGCAAAAAGAAACCGTTCCATTATTAGACATGACGTAAGTTCAAAGTCATTACTTAATAATTCATTTTTTTTGCAAAAAATGGAAATATAGTACAGATATTAATAATCTCATATCTCAAATACTTGGTAAATTAAATTTGAATTTGAATTAACTAATTGATATTTTCATTCCTTGAAATGGTAAAGAAAAAAAATCTATCTCGTAAACTTAATTTATGCATAAAATTATCAATAAAAAAAATAAACAAACAAAACTATAAGCAAAAATATATAATCACATAAATTCATAAAGACAAAAATAAGAAATGAAATTAATGAAATTAAATAGATAAATAATATAAAAAATATCCAAAAAAATTAAAATTTCATTATACTTTGACCATAACAAATTCTTTTCATTCTTTCTTTAATCTTTGCATAATAAATTAGTTTCTTTTGTTTTTTTTCTTAATTAATTTTAATTTTGCGAAAATCGTTTGTTAGAAGGTAAACGTAAATAATTAAGTAAATAATTAAGTAAAATGGTTTAAGAGAATACTTGTTGTTGTTCAGAAGTAATGATAGTATTGGTTGTAATTGTTGTTGATTGTTTCTGTTCAATCTTTTTATTATTATTACGATTTAATGAAGTTGATTTATCAGATGCCTGAAAACGTGTCTTCTCAGCTGCACGTATTAATGATGCAACAACTCCGTGTACCGATTTACCGCTTCCGTCGCTTGTTCCGTCTAATGAAGCTAAAGTTGTTGCTTTATCAATTGATTGAACAGTTGTTGCTAATGTTGAATTTACTATGCTTAATTCATTCTTTCCACCATCATCACCACCATTACCAGCTGTTTCCGTACGATATTTAGCCTAAAATTTTTAAACCATTTTTAAATTTAAATTTTTCAACAAATAATTTTTATATGTTTAAAAAAATATATTTAAAAAAAAAGATTTAACGATGCTTAAAAGCTTACTAAGATGAAATAATATTTTCTTATCCATTCTATCGCTTAATTTTAATTTCTCTTATTTAAAAGTTTAAAATTAAAAAGTAATTAATAGTGTCAAAATAATATTAGTGAGTGCTTTTTTAGATTTCTCTTCAAGCAATTTGTAAATTAAATTAGTGTATTAATGCATAAAGTGATTAGAGAAAAAGAAATTAAATTATAAAAATTTGTAAAATAAATATAAGAAAAAAAAATTATACTTCAACTGCTTGATAGTTTAAAAAAAAAAGAAAATAAGAAGAAGTAGAAGAATCAATACATTTAAATGAATTTAATGCATGTAAACGTAACGTACGTGTATAACTTATATAATTCAATAATTACATAAAAGTTAATGAGCATGAAAATAATAATAATACATCGCAATCGTTGCAAATGAGCAAACGATCCTTTGATCAAAGTAAATTTAAATCAGTCGGTGAAAATGATCGCTATTAAAGGAGAGATAAGAGAGCTTTCAAGTAGTTGTTACTTTACTATACAATGCTAATTAAATAAAAATGATTTCACTTTTTTTTCACTCCTAAATTAATTTAAATTTATTGAAAATTTGAATGTGACAAAAAATAAGATCAAAAATTACGCTAATTTATAATTTAAATTCGGTAGAAGAAAAAGGGATAATTTTTAAGTACAATCATAATTTCGCGGTAATTTTAATCTTTATTTTTAACAATATTACTTTCAAAAATAGCTAATTAAATATGATCTAATTAAATAGCTAATTAAATATTAATATTAAATAGCTATAATATGTTAAATATGTAAATGAATCAGTGAAAGGATTTTTCTGTAAAATTTACATCTGTAAAATTTTTTGAATAAAATAATATTTGGTAAGGTAAGGGATAATTATGTAATTATGAAATTTGAATTATTGTGAATTTATCACAATACTGATTGAATACGAGCAATGATACCGTTGAAGGTGGAACTGATGATGATGATGATGATGATGATG